>JAPPVO010000036.1:77683705-78104867 GCA_030407325.1 Camellia japonica | reverse complement strand
GTGGTGATGGTGGGTGGTGAGTAGCGGGGACGGGTGGGTGGTGGTGGTGGGTGGATGGGTGACCGCGGTGGGTGGTGGTAGTGTGGTGGCGGGTGGTGGTGTGTGGTGGTGACAGGTGGTGCGTGGTGGTGGCAGGTAGGTGGCGGATGCGGGTAGGTGGTAGGTGGTGGTGTGGTGGGTGACGGTGGCGGATGGTGGGTGGTAGTGAGTGGGTGGTGGGTGCGGTGGTAGGTGGGTGGCGTGGCGGTGGCGGTGCAGGTGGGTGGCGGATGGCGGGTGGTGATGGTGGTGGCACGTGGGTGGTGGTGGTGATGGTGGTGTGAGTGGGTAACGGTGGCGGGTGGTGGGTGGTAGCGAGTGGTGTGGGTGGTGGTGGTGGTGGTGGTTGGTGGTGGCGGGCGGTGGTGTGGTGGCGGGTGGGTAGCGGATGGCGGTGGTGGCGAGTGGGTGGTGATGGTAGGTGGGTGGGTGACGTGGCGGGTGGGTGGTAGTGGTGGTGTGGTGGCAGGTAGGTGGCGGATGCGGGGTGGTGGCGGGGTGTGCGGTAGTGTGGTGGCGGATAGTGGTGGGTGGGGGGTGGTGGATGATGGTGGTGGTGGTAGGTAGTAGCGAGTGGGTGGTGGTGGTGGTAGGTGGTGGGTGGTGGTGGCAGGTGGGTGCGCGGTGGGTGGAGATAGTGGTAGTGGTGGTGGTGGTGGCGGCGGTGGCGGGTTGGGTGGCAGGTGGGGTGGCAGGTGGGTTGGCAGGTGGTGATGACAAGTGGGTGGCAGGTGGTGGCAGGTGGCTGATGGTGATGGCAGTGGGTGGTGAGTGATGGTGGCAAGAGTGGCAGGTGGTGGCGGCGGCGGTGGATGGTAATGGCGGGTGCGGGGTGGCGGTGATGGGTGGTGGCGGGTGGGTGGTGTTGTGGCGGCGGCAAAGGGGTGGTGTGGTTGTGAGTGGTGGTGGGGGCTGGTTGTGGCGGGTGTGGTAGCAGGTGGGTGGTGAGTGGTGGTGGCAGGTGGTAGTGGGTGGTGGTGGCGGAAGACGGTAGTGGAAAATGGTGGTGGGTGGTGGCTAGTGTTGGGTGGTAAAAAAAAAAAACACTGAAAACTAAGAATGGAAACACATTTTTTGTGTTTTCATTTTTTGGCAAAATTTATAAACTGAGACCACTAATTTATAAATCAAAAATTTTACCAAATAAGTTTTTATTTGACTTTTTAAAATTTTTGTAAGTATAAATAGAAAACTGAAAATGTAAGTGGTACCAAACGGCACCTCTATAATTGGATAAAAAAAAGATTAATACAATTGAAATACAAAAGACAAATTATAACAAGGATCACAAGTATCACAAGTATAATTTGTCCATAAAATTTCTATTCGAAAGTTCAAATTAAATTTCACATATTGAGACATGTGAAGACAAAGGAGTGGAATTTAAATATGTATTGTGGCCCCGTTTGGGGACTTATCTTTTTAGTCAATTAGTCAAAAAATTACTAAATTAGTCAAAAAACCAATAACTCATACCAAAAAGTCAAAGATTTTCTTTTCTTTCTACTTTTTGTACATCTTTTCGTAATTAGCCAAATAGTCATCCCAAACATACAAGTTTTTTTTACCTACCTATTTAGCTAAATAGCCAAAAAATTACTAAATTAACCTGTTCCCAAATGAGGCCTGTATACCCTATTTTTTTTTATTTATTATTCTGTACAACTTTTATATAAACCAAAATTTGGTGCCAATTATTTTGTATTTTTTGCTTTCAGGTGATGGGCCGCTACATATAACTTTATCCTCATTATTAGGAAGTAGTACATAATATATATATACAATAATGAAAGTTTTACCTGAAAATAATTGCCATGATAAAGGTAAGGGCAGGGAGGACATTGACAACTGCAGATACAAATGTTGCTGATGTGTTCTTCAACCCCAAGTAGTATAAGTTCTGATCAATTACTGGCCTATTAATCCAAGAAAAAAAAAAAACATTAGCCAATTTTATTAAATTCCAAACTTGAAGCACCTCCAATAGCAATAAAAGTGTCTCCCCCCCCCCCCCCCCAAAAAAAAAAAAAATATGATAAGAGCCCACACCCCTTTAAAAAAAGAGAAAAGAAGCCAACAAAAATGATTCTAGAATTTTAAAAAGGGGAAATTACAGATTAGTGGTAATTTCATAAAATTATTACAAATTCATGAAAAAATTTATGTTTTTAGTTATTAATATTTATAAAATTTGTTACTTATTTGTAATTATTTTTCAAAATTACATTCGAAGTGAAATTTTGGCTCATAAAAATATTATTGTCATATTATTATGTATGAACTTTATGTATAAAAATCTTTATTGTTTAACATTTTCTAAAAAAATGTCAGCAAAAGGTGATAACATGCAGAAACACATGTTCTTAGCAATTAGTAATAATATTACGGATTCATAAAAAATTGACAAAAAAAGTATCAAAATTGCATTTATCGTGGTAGAATATGTAGGCCTATCCAGAATAAATACAGTGCTGTTAGCATAACATTTTAGACACTTTCTTGATTTTATTTATTTTAATTATGGGCATTGCTAGGGAGCCCGAATATTTGGCTCAAATTGTGGCTCAAATTTCTTTATTAGGTAAAAAAAAAAAAAAAAAAAAAACAAAGTTACTAAAACTGGCAATTTGAGCCAATTTGAGCCACAGTTTTAGGGCCACCAATCATTTTTAAGAGTTTGCACATAAAACAATTTATAGTACCAGATCATAAAATAATTTTCCTAATGGTTGTGCTTCTATGAAAAATTCTAAATGTACATAATTAGATCATCTAACCAAACGCAACCCACTTTCATATGAGATTGGGTCTGCAAATGCATGAACCCTGCTCTACATGAAAAAATTTTGTTTGGTTTTTTGATTGAATTTTGTTTACGTAAATGTCTAGATTAAGAGCTAGGATTAAAAAAATAAAAATAAAAAATTAACCAAAGTCCCAACTGACCTTTGTTCATGAGTTTTGAACAAGGAAAAAGTGAAAAAGTTAAATTTTACACACATGAAAGTCTACATTCTAACATCATCCTCATATGTAAAGGGTGGGTGCTTAGAACATTACTCTAGTAAACCGAGTGCCATTATTTTTAGGAACACTGAGAGTGTCATCTTTGGCCTTATTTTCCTGTAAACAAAGAACACAAATGATGTGAATCAGTTATGTTAGTAGGACGTCAATGACAAACTATTATTAACTCTACAAACATAGAAACTGGTCATAGAATTAGACACAAAATATATATGAATATAAGATTTTGTAGAAGTGGTCCACAATAACAAACTCCATAAAATTTTGTCCATTTGCATTGTGTGTCTGATTTTGTGATTAATTTTCGTGTAATTAGCAGAAGAGAGAGTAATTAAAAGATGACCTTTCAAGAACAAGTGCGAATGGAGCAATAACGAGAGTGGCAACAGCATGACGGTAGACGACGAGTATAAAATTGCTCATTCCACGCTTCAAAGAAGCCATGGTGATGATGTACATGCCTGCATATCCAAACTGCAGGGAGACCATAGCCAAGTAAGGTTTTACTTTAATGAAGATGAGGCTCAACATTCCACAACTACTTTGCTTTTGGTCTCCCATTTTCCCTCTCCTTTTCTTCCTCTCTCCAAACGCCAAGTATAGAGTTGTGAATTGGGTACACTTAAAATGAGAAATAGGTTCCCCCTTTATATTCACCAAAGAAAACAAAAGAGAAACTTATGCATAGGTACCGTGCTTAGAACTCCCATTCTCAAAACAATAATATTATAAATTCAGACCTAACCAATCAAAAATTATTAATACTTTTCACTTTGTGATTTAAATTTATTTTATATATAAATCTCACACTACATAAATTCTATTCCAACCACATTCTCATTCGGGGTAAATTTAGGATAGATAAGTCTGAGTTTATAGACTTATTCTTCTTAAAAATTACTGCTACAAATGACACTGCCCTCAACACTATTTGTAATAATTTATTTGTGTGGATTCCATAACCCTGTTAGTAGGACCCATACATATTTGTAAAGGAGGAGGATTAATTATTGGAAAATGCTAGGTTTCATGAAAAAAGTTTCATGAAAACCATCATGAAACCATCTGCACCGTTAGATCATGAAAACCATACCTGATCTAACGGTGCAGATGGTTTCATGATGGTTTTCATGAAACCTTTTTCATGAAACCTAGCATAATCCTTAATTATTCATTGTCTGTTACTAACACAATACCTCCAACGCTGGAAAGTGAGTGTACGGTAATTTGTATCGAGGGTATTTTGATAAGGAAAATGTTTGGTAGCTCAAAATTTTGTGGTTCAAATGGCTCAAATCTGTTAAAATGACGTCGTTCTACACTCATTTACACTCAAAACGACGTCGTTTTGAGTGATTTGAGCCATTTGAGCCACAAAAATTTGAACTACCTAACATTGTTGTTTTGATAATTTGTTTATGTAAACTGTGTATGTATATTATTATCTTTACAGTAGTAGTCGCATTATATTATATTATTTTTTTACTATAATCGAACATTTATAAGCTATGTACGTAAATAATTATGTAAAATTAGTGATTTGAGACATTTGAGCCACAAAAATTTGAACTACCTAGCATTATTGTTTTGATAATTTGTTTATGTAAACTGTGTATGTATATTATTATCTTTACAGTAGTAGTCACATTATATTATATTATTTTTTTACTATAATCGAACATTTATAAGCTATGTACGTAGATAATTATGTGAAACTACGTAAATTTGTTTGGCTCTTGTTTATGATTGATTGATTCTTTTTATTATTATTTATGTGCGATTTATTATGAAACAATTGCTCCTCCCATTCCCCTTTATATTCCCTTATCCATCAGCAATTTTTTTATTTTTTTTTAAATAATAATAATCTTGCCCCTTTTTTAAGCAAGAAGAATCCTTTGTTTGATGATTGTATCCAACGAAAGATAGAAGTTTTGCGTGGTTCTGTTCTTTGTAAGAAAATAATGTTTATTATTTTAATTTAATTTATTATATTAGATAGTGGTGATTTGAGGTTTTATTTTTGACCACCAAATGATACTAGGGCTAAGTGCTTTGGGATGATGCTAGCAGGGGGCCATGGGGCCCTTGTCAAGGAGAGTTGGGTGGTAAGAAGAGTGGACACCAACATCTTTTAAGCAATTGTTGATGATCTCCCTATCTTTTACACATTGTATATTAACATAAGTCATTCTATGATAGTCATCTCTCTCTCTTCATGAATTATAAATGGAAAAATTACATATCAGCGAGAGGTTTATAAAATATTTATAAATAAAAAATTATAAATTTAATTATTGATATTTAATTTGATTTTTTTAAAAAGACAATACACTTTGTTGTAATTCTCTCATTCTAAATCTATGCCAAGCCTCAATACATATAATTAGAATTTTTTTATTCTAACTTTTGTACCAATAAATACAAATGTATGAATCTTATATGTATTTATAGGTGCCGATTCCACTATTTTTGTGTGTAATTGTAAATTTTTTGATAAACATATTATTATTTATTCTATATATTATAGCAAAAAGACTTTCGTGAGTAGTCTTGTGAAGTTCCAAAACTTCCAACCAATATTTTGAATTTTTGAATTGAAAAAATAATTTTAAAAAACTATTATTAACTAACACATTAATGTAATAATTAAAAAATACTAATTATTCCATGATTTATGTTTTAAAAAAGGAAAATTTTGGAAATATGGAAATATTTTCAAAATTGTATTTTAAATTCTAAAAATATTCATATGGAAAGATTTAGGTGTCGAGTTTAATACAAAAAGAATTACTTTCGAATAATATTGCATTGCAATTACGATAACATAATTTAAGAAAAACAATATGGAAAACTTTTAAAATTGTATTTAAAATTCTTACACAGAAAGTACACATGTGTAAAAAATTATTAATAATTAATTAATTATTTTTTTTAAAAAAAATACACTTATCGGATTTGTTTGGTTTAATTTTTTAAAATTGTTTTTGAATTTATTTTTTGTTTTTTTAATCTTCAATAAACTCTTTTTATTTTTTCATATTTCAGTCAAATACACCAAACTAAGATATTTATGGAAAAAAAATTACTAAAAAAAATACACTATGAAAAATGTATCATTTTTTTGTTTTTAATTTTGATGTTTTCATTTTTAAGGATTTTTTTCCCTCAGTTTTCTTCACAAATTTTATTTTGTAGGTGCATTTATGATTAGGGTTATTTACACAAAGACTCCCTAAACTATTGAGAAGTATCATTTTGACTCCTAAACTATTGAAAAGTATCACTTTGATCCCCTAAATTATAAAATCATTTATGACTTTGCCACTTTTTTTCTTCTTCTTTCTATAGCCAAATTAAATTATATTTATTAATGAACTTATAGTTTCTTTATAAAATACATAAATAAATAAATAAATAAGTAAATCACATCTATGAATTTAGCAAATACATGTCTAATGGGATTACTGATTATCTTAACATTAATTCTTTTAAGTGCAAATGTTACAAAATTATTATTTTGGTTCATTTTAGATATCTCTAATCAATTTTTTTTTTAATTTAAATTTCGTACTTTTTAACTAAACAATATTTGTTAAATAATTTATTTTTTAACATTCTCACTATTTACATCTTTTTGAAAACTTTTGTAAAAAAAAATGAACAATAAAAATGTGTATAGTGTGTGTGTGTGTTTAGAGGTTAAACTCACACATTTGTTAAAAAGCCAAAAATCATTTTCAAATTGAATTTTACTAATGGTCCAAATTTAAATTATTATTACAAATGACAAATTCATTTAAAAGCATTTCAAGACACCAATAATAATAATAGTCCATGTATAATGAGGAAAAAAAGTTATTAGGCCAAAGTTTAAAATTTAAGGGGAATATGAGAAAAAAAAAAACTTAAATTTTAAGAATAATATGAGGAAAAAAGAATGTTCAAAATAAAATTGTAATAATTTATGCTGATCATATTTGATATTGTGCTTTACATGACACTATTCATATATATTATGTGGAGCCTATCAAATGATGTAATAAGTATTGTGTGTGCTGATTTTTGACCACACTACCAAACAGGTACCCAGTTGGAGAGCACCGGCAGAATAGATTTCGCCCAAACAACCTGTCACAGAAAGATAAGACTCCGGCGGTAGTTCGTCCATCCGGGGGCACTCCGATAATCAAATCAATACTCAGTTATCTCTCAAAGATAGCAATTAGTGGTTAACTCACTAGCCAGAATACAAAAAGCGTACCATAGACTCACGAGGGTGCCTTACTTTTATAGCCAGTACTAACTTGATCCCTGTAGAAGCCTAGCTTCTCTTGGACTCAGGCTCAATTTTCATTCTGGATTCTCAAATAGATAAAGATAAACTCCGTAAGAGCTTTATTTTTATCCAGACTGAGGTCCTCCCCCGTTCTAGGACTCTTGTCCCTTATCCATTCGTCTCAGATTCCGGTATCTTCGCAGATAACCTCGGCCTAGCCAAGATCACCTCGGCGCCATGACCAGGACACGTGGCACCTCGGCTGGCACTTCGGTGCCACATTGGCCATGTGTTGTCATTCACAAAAACATACCTCCACAACTGCGTCCTAGGTTCTATTATCTCGGTATCCTGAGGTGACGGAATCTACATTGTTCGTCCATACAGCACATCGGCTAGGACTCACTCCATCCTTCATGACAAAAATCATTATACGTTGGCTCTCATGACCACTCTGCAGTTCTACTTTATTAATGACCAAGAACCAAGAAGCGAGTTCTTTAAGTTCCTTAATCGAGGTCATCCTTGTAGCCGAGGTTCTCGCTCCATTAAATCAAGAATTCCAAGAGTTCTATTTGCGCATGAGTTGTCACGCACGGTTTCTCAACCGTTTTCACCACGCGTCTTTTCCTCATTAATCCGTATCTGACGTACGCCAATAGGTCGCATCGCTTCTGCACGCGCCGTCTGACAGGCACGTCGTCCAAGGCACATTCATTGTGATTTTGCCACCTTTTCGTGTTTTAACAAAAACACTTTCTCTTTCCGTCTTTTCACTTTTGCACTCCTCGTTTTCCCTTTGAGTTCAAGCTTTCTCTCTCTCTCTAAACAAGAAACCACCATTTTCGTTCTCTCAAAGCTTTCTGCAACTATTTCCGCTCTTCTCTTCCAGCGAAGCACTCACTGTTCTACTCTACTTACTGTCATCGTTAGACTCCGGCGATCATTGCTCCAGCTTAAATCGGTAAGTCTCAAATTCATTCGAGTTTAATCTTTGCCATATGAACCGCTGTACTCCATTTCTCTTCTATTTTCATGTTTTGGTCACCATGAATACTTTCTTGTTTCTTGAATCTGTGCTATGTTTCGAAGTTCGTCACTAAAACAAAAAAATCGATCACGCGTGTTTGTAATTCTTGCACATTGCCTTACACACATACACTTGTTCAGTGTTTTGCGACTTTTATAACTTTCTAGTTCTTGAATTGCTGTTGCTTTCTGGGTTCTGAATTATATTCATTTTCTGTTTTCTTTGTCTTATTTTCCATATTTTTGCTCCTAATTCCTGTTTTAGTAGCTCTAGGTTTGGGATTTGATTTAGAACTTTGTTCTTTAGGAAAACCGAACCAAAAACTCCCTTAGATCCTTGAAAACCTTTACTCCAGTGTTTTCTAGGGTTTAGCCGAGGTCCTTTAAACCCGTACAAACCACTCTTTTCTGAAATCTTGCACCTTCCCCCTTTAGCCGACGTCATGGGTATGTTTAGGTGAAGGGTGGACACCCCAGAAAAGCTTGAGCATTTTAGGAGAGAGTTCTCCATCCTTGCCGATGTCATCTTAGATTGGCAAAGGAGGAGGACTCCATTATGCTTGATGAGGACTTATGCCTTTCCCCGTAGTGGCCTTCATAGAGTGTGGACTTAGGTTCCCTCTCAACATCCTTTTCCGACAAGCCCTTCATTATTACAAACTTAATCCAATGCAGCTGGCTATTAACTCTTACAGAGTCATTAATGGTATAATTGCCCTAGCTAGCCGAGAAAACACTAGCTGACATCCAGTACTATTATACCATGTGTGGCTTGAAATCTGAAAAATACTACATCTATTACCTCAAGCTGAGATCCATTGAGTACAAACTCATAGCCGACCTTCCAAACTCCAACAAAGGTGCTAGAGATGATTATTTCATCGTCTCGGGCAACTGGGAGTTCCCACTTGATGATGACCTCCACCTCTACCCTTTGAGCCGAACAGTCTTTAAAGAGGGTAATGGTAAGAACCAAATGTCATTTTACCTTTTTCAAGTCATTATTATTTTGTTCCTTTCATATGTCCTAATGTTTGTTTTTTGCACCTGCAGCTCTTCTTTAGCAACTAAAAGACTTCTGCAAAACCTTCTACCCCAGCAAGGATTTTAAGAAACTGCTGGGCTTGCCAGTTAATCAGCCCAAGGCCACTCTACTGCTCAACTGCGTCCCAACCTACAAATCCGCCCTACCCGACGTCACCAAGAAAAGCAAGTCTCTACCTACAGCAACAACTCCTTCTACCACTTCATCACCACGGCCTGACCAAGCCTCAACTTCTGATCCAGCAGAGCAGCCATCAACATCTGCTTCCCAACTGATTTCTCCAGCCTAGCGTCAACGTCGACATCGAGCTCCACTCTTCGCTCCTGCAGGCAGAACTCGTAGCCGAAAATGCCAAAGTACTGAGGTGTCGGCTTACGATCTAACCAACCCACTCACTGTACTTCTAGCGATCCATTTCGACACTAAAGTCACTATCGCTGACGAGATGGGACGCAACAAGGTCGTCGTCGAAGACCTTTTGGCCGACATCCTTGGTATTGTGACAGTCCAATCCTCCCCATCACAATCCTAACCGCAGGCCAAGCCAAAGAGGGTCAAGAAGGCCAAAGCCAAGGCAACAGTGACTCAGATTGATTCTGAAGACACTTTGACGATTCCCAAGTTGGCCGACGCTGAGAGGAGTACTCCTTTAGCCGACAAGAGGCCAGTCGAGGCCGAGGCGTCTAACCCACCACAATAAAAAAGGCTGAGGACGAGTGGCTCCTTTGACCCTTCCAGATTTTGTGCCGATGCTCCCTGGAATCCATCAATTATGGTCGGAGACCGACCATTTCTTGCCGGAGATAGCGCACTTGACGACTTAGAAGTTGGTGCTGCTATCTCTACTGTCGTTCTGCTCCCAGTCGACATCAACCGTATGGTCGAGCTATCAGAGTATAAAATTACGCGATGATGATGCAGCATTGCGTCTTGGTAAGTTCCAACACTAGTAACTTTTTGTCTAACTTTAACTCTGGTTTCCATACTTAATTAATTTCCTTTGCACTCCTGCAGGCTATCTAGTAGGGTCACTCCCTGGCAGTCAAGACCGATGCGTTCAAAAAAAAGCTTACCCAAAAGACCAAGGAGGCAACCAAGTTCCTCACATCTTTTAACAAAGCTGAGGATCGCATCCGAGGTCTTCTTGATAAAGCTAGAGCTACTGAGCTAGCCCTGAAAGTGGCCGAGAACTGTGCCGAGGCTGCGGAGAATGTTGCCGAGGTCGCACAAGCCGAGACAAAAGAGAAAGAGGCCCAGGCCCAGACCGAGCTCCAGACGAAATTGTCTACAAAGGCTACCGAAATCAAAGAGGTGGATAAGAATGCCTACGCCGAGGGGGCAACCGACGTCCGTGAGGAGTACAAAAAGCAAGTCAGATAGGCATGCAACAAGGGTTACACCCTTGGTTGGATGGCTACTCTGAAAGAGCTGGCTGTCCCGGATGACTCTTCCTTCAGAGATAAAGGCCGACTTGCAGTGCCATTCTCTCATGCTTCAAGCCAATCTGAGGCTAAGGCTAGGGGAAAAGAAGGAGAAGAAGAAGATGAAGTAGAAGAAGAAGACGAAGAGGTCGAGGTGGCAGCCGATGCTGAGGGTTCTGTTGGGGCTAAGCCCCCAACTCTGAATGAGCAAGTCCTAGACTTGACTCAAGATGAGGAGGATGAGGTCTCAAAAAGTGCCTCCCCAAGAAGACTATGTCCGAGGTGCCTATCGCCAAGAAGAGCCTCAATCAAACTCTACAAGAAATTGACGCCGAACTCCGAGAGGCTGGAAGGCGAGAAAATTTTTATGCTTCTGAGGCCGAGACACAGCCTGCCACCGATACCGAGTAGTCTAACTAGAAGCTTTTATTTCTGTACTTAGTACTTTTTGTATTTTGAACAATGTTAGCTTTTGTTTGGCCGATGTGCCCTTTTTGTATTCCGAACAAGTTGTCTTTTGAATGCAAGCCTCTTCCTCTCTTTTATGTGTTTGAATGCCTTCTTTTCTCTTATGTATGTTTTCCACTTTCATACTTAGAATAATTTTTGTATGTCTTCAAAGTGTACCTTTATCTGTATAACCTCTTCAAAGTATAATACCTCGGATATAACTTCTTAATTGTTTATCTCGGCCTTGGCTTAATACTTAAAAACATTGTAAAAATATTTTCACAAGTGTTGGTTTAAACTTGCCACTTCACTCTTTCTTATCAAGACTTCTGTCTTCTATACTCCCCAGGTTTGGCAACCTGGTTGTCTCGGCAAGTATGCATGTACTTCTTTGCAATATTACCTTGGCTTAACTTCAACTTGTAAATTTTTCTGAAAATTTCAACTAGTGTTAAGCCAACTCTAGCTTTGTAAATTTTTCTATAAAATTCCAACTCTTAAGCACTTTAACTTTTATTCATCATTCTCCAGCTCCCTGCCTCCTAATGTGAACTTAAGTGTCATTTATGTTCATATTAAGCATGTGCTTATGATCTTGTTGCTGAAGTTACATGTAAACAAAGGCTAGCCGAGGTTCTCAACCTTGGTTTCTTTGTTAATCTCACTGAAATGCACTTAGCTCCATTCCAAGTTTGATTCTGCCGACATGGCAAGTCTAGGTTAATCCAACTCAGTTCAACTCCATTATATGTAAGTATAATTTCAACTCTGCTATATAATGAGTTTAAGTTATTCGTCATGTTTCACTTAGAAACATCGCCAACTTAGTTTAACTCTACTATATGCAAGTATAATTCAACTCTGCCATATAATAAGTCTAAGTTATTTGTCATGTTTCACTTAGAAACATCGTCAACTTAGTTCAACTCTATTATATGCAAGTATAATTCAACTCTGCCATATAATAAGTCTAAGTTATTCGTCATGTTTTACTGAGAAACATCGTCAAAGGGTTGGTTAGTCGTTTTACACAAGTTTGAAATTAAAAATCAAGTTAAAATTGTATTATTACTTTGGCTAATAACATAAACTTTAAAAAACAAAAATCTAATGATAGAAAAACTTCAAGTTGCAAGTGTTATAAGGTCTTGGCAACTCTTTGCCATCACTGTCCTTAAGCCGATATGCACCATTACAGCAACCGAGATAATTTTATAAGGTCCCTCCCAATTTGGGTAAAGCTTGCCCTCTCTGGGATCCTTCTTGTTGCCGACCACTTTTCTCAGCACAAGGTCCCCAACTTTGAATTCTATTGGGTTAACCTTCTTGTTGTAAGCCCTAGTAAGTTGTTGCTGGTATGCCCCCAGCTGAATTGCGCTCTTTCACTTCTTTCTTTCAACAGGTCCAAATCTCAGGCTAGGAATGCCTCATTAGTCCCATTCTCTACTCCCTAGGTTTTGATCCCTGGGATGCCGACTTCCAATGGGATAACTGCCTCTGTGCTATAAGCCATGGCAAATAGGGATTTCCCATTGATCTTCTCGGTGTAGTCCGATATGCCCAGAGTACATTGGGCAACTCTTCCACCCACTTTTCCTTTGCTGCTTCCAGTCTCTTTTTGATCCCATCCAAGATAGTTTTGTTGAACGCTTCTGCCTGACCATTGCTTTGAGGAAGCTTGGAGTGGAGTAGCAATTCTTGATTTTGTACTTGGCACAGAAGCTCTTGATTAGCTTACTGTCAAATCGTGTGCCATTGTCTACTATATTGTCCTTGGGATCCCAAACCTGGTGATGATGTTCTTCCATATGAAGTTCTTTACATCAATGTCCCGAATCTTTGCGAGAGGTTCTGCTTTTACCCATTTTGTGAAATAGTCAGTTGCTACCAGTATGAACTTCCTTTGTCCAATCGCTTGAGGTAGTTGTTCAACAAGATTCATGCCCCACTGGGCAAATGGCCAAGGGCTGGACACTAGGTTTAAATCTGCTGCTGGTTGATGTATCAAAGGTGCAAACCTCTGACACTTCTCACACTTTCTGACATAAGCTTCAGCATTTTTCTGCATATAGGGCCACCAGTACCCCTGAGTAATGGCCCTATGAGCAAGTGACCTGCCCCAGCGTGGTTTCCACATACTCTTTGTGTATTTCATACGAGAAGTCTTCAACTTGTGAATGATGCACACATCTCAAAAGGGGACCAGTAAAAGATCTTCTATAGAGATGTCCTTCTGCTGTCAGACTGAACCTCGCCTACTTTAGTCTGGTCTTGTGTGCTTCTTTGTGATCATCTGGCAGTTTTCCATTTCCAAGGAATACTAATATTGTATCCATCCAACTTGGTCCCATTTCTACACACATTGCTTCATACTTTGTGTTCAGTGGTTCCACACTTGTGCCTGACAAATAATTAACCATTATTGTTCTTGCCTTTCTTGATTTCATTGCACTAGCCAGGTTAGCCAAGGCATCGGTATGGCTGTTGTCATCTTGGCTAACTTGTTGTAGTTGGCAATCCTGAAATAAGGCTACCAATCTGACAACCTTTTTTACATAGGCTATCATTATTTCATCTCGGGCTGCGTATTCGCCTGTTACCTGGTTGACAATAAGCTGGGAGTCATAGAAGACCACCACCTCGTCGTCTTCCATTGCTGTTGCCAACTTCAATCCTGCGATCAGTGTTTCATATTCTACTTCGTTGTTTGAGGCCTTAAACCCCAAACGAATAGATTGTTCTAACATCCGTCCATCTGGTGATACTACACTACTTCTGCCTCCGCTCCTTGACGGTTTGAACTCGCAGCAACAAATAGTGGAAGGAGTCGCCGATGTAAATGTCGCAGGGCTTGGGTTTTTCTTCTTTTTTTTGTTCTGCTATGGGGATTTTCATCCCCATCTGGGTTTTTTCTTATTTACCTAGATAGCTTAAACCATGGCTCTTCGGAGCCCGATGTGGTATGGCGCCAGGTGTGAACTCAGCCACGAAGTCGGTCAGAACCTGGCCTTTGATTACTGTTCTGGGTCTGAACTCTAAATCGTATTGGCCCAATACCACTGCCCATCTGGCTACCCTGCTTATCAGATCTCTTTGCTGTAGTAGAGACTTCAAGGGGTGTTCAGTCAATACCATAATCTTGTGGGCTTGAAAATAGTGGTTCACCTTCTTGAAGGCCATTATCAAGGCCAGTGTCAATTTCTCCAGGGGTAAATACTTGGTCTTTGCACCTGCTAGGGTTTTACTCACATAGTAAACTGCCCTCTATTCTCCCTTCTCTTCTCTGATTACCACTGCACTCACTGCATGCTCCAAAATCGCCAAGTATAAGAATAGCTCCTTTCCAAGTACTGGATTTGAGAGAACTGGAGCTGTGGTCAGGTATTTTTTTAGGTTGGCTAAGGTGACTTTGCACTCCTCTGTCCACAAAAAATCTGTGGCCTTCTTCACTAAACTAAAAAATGGTTTGCATTTGTCAGAACTTCTGCTTATGAACTTATTCAGGGCTGTGGCCCTTCTAGTCAACATCTGCACTTGTTTTGCCAATGTTGGGCTTTTCAAGTCCAGGATGGCCTTGATTTGATCTGGGCTTGCCTCAATGCCCCTTCTGGTAACCAAGTATCCTAAGAACTTACTAGACCCAACTCCAAATACATTTCGAAGCATTGAGTCGGAGCTGATATGTTTTAAGGATGTCGAAAATTGCCTTTAAGTCAGCTAGATGATCCTCAGGTTCTTTGGTCTTCATGACCATGTCGTCAATGTATACTTCCACTGTTTTGCCAATTAGATGTCTGAACATCTTGGTCACAACCTCTGGTAGGTTGCTCCTGCATTTTTCAACCCGAAAGGCATCACTCTATAGCAATACAGCCCTTTTGAGGTGATGAATGCAGTCTTTTCTTCATCAGGGGGTACATTGCTATCTGATGGTATCCTCTATAAGCGTCCAGGAAGCTTATCCTTCCATGTCCTGAAGTGGCATCCACCAATTGATCGATTTTGGGGAGTGGGAAACTATCTTTAGGACAAGCTTTATTTAGGCTAGTGAATCCACGCAGACCCTCCACTTTCCATTTTTCTTTTTCACAATAACTGTGTTTGACAACCAAGTTGGGTAATTTACTTCTCAAATGGCTCTGGCCTCAGTAGTTTATCCACATCCTCTTCTATTGCCTCAACATGCATCAAGGTCGGCCTTCTTGCTCGTTGGATGATAGGTTTAGCCGACCTGTCTACATTCAGACTATGACAACTGATCTTAGGTCAATGTCAGACATCTCGTATGGCGTCCAGGTAAACACCTCAATGTTTTCTCATAAGAATGCTTCTAACTCCCTTTCTCCTCCTCGGCCAAACCTGAGCCGGGAAGGAAGAAGCGTTCTTCATCCTCTTGTTGGACCATGATCTTCTTTAAAGCTTCCTCGCTTTTGTCGGCCTGGTTATTTGCCGACGTCATCCAGGACCTCCATGTCTTCATCCTCAATCTTGACTGTGTCTGTTCTCGTACGTGGCAGATGGATTTCATTGCTGCCATGGAGCAATTCTTTTCCTGCACCTGATCCCTTCTGACCTCCTTAATTCCATGCTCTGTTGGGAACCGCAACAGTTGGTGCAGTGTTTAGGGAATAACTCTCATTGCATGTAGCCATGGCCTTCCTAAGATAAGATTGTAAGGGGAGGGGGTGTCAATTATTGTGAACTCTGTGCTTACCTTCTTGGTGCCTACCTGCACCTCCAAACTTATTGCTCTCAGGGGCCACATCAATGTTTCATTGAACCCGACCATTGGACTGTTGGACTGTTCTAGATCATCTTGGTGAAGGTCGAGCTCCTTGTAACATCGACGTCTTTCTCTTCGGGATTCTTATCCCAAGGTTCTTCATTACAATTGTCCTCCTCTACGTTAGGTTCGGCATTTTTACCACTCCCACTAGGGATATCGCCCCCAATCCTTTCTTTCTGCTCGTCGTTGGCCATCTATTATTCTTACGATTCCCATAGACAGCGCCAAATTGTGTGTGCTGATTTTTGACCACGCTGCCAAACAGGTACCCAGCTGGAGAGCACCGGTATAATAGATCTCGCCAGAGCAACCTGTCATAGAAAGATAAGACTTCGGCAGTGGTTCGTCCACCCAGAGGCACACCGACGATCAAATCAATACTCAGTTATCTTTCAAAGATAGCAATTAGTGCTTAACTCACTAGCCAGAATATAAAAAGCGTACCTTAGACCCACGAGGGTGCCTTACTTTTATAGCCAGCACTAACCTGATCCTTGTAGAAGCCTAGCTTCTCTTAGACTCAGGCTCAATGCTCATCTTGGACTCTCAAATAGATAAAGATAAACTCCCTAAGAGCTTTATCTTTATTCAGATTGAGGCCCTCCCCTATTCTAGGACTCTTGTCCCTTACCCGTTCATTTTGGATGTCGGTATCTCCGCAGATTACCTCGGCCTAGTCGAGATCACCTCGGTGCCATGATCAAGACACGTGGCACCCCGGCTGACACTTCGGTGCCACCTGGGCCACGTGTTGTCATTCACAAAAATATGTCCCCACAAGTATCATGTAAGTTGTCAGATCATATAATATCCAAATATGATAATTCTAACATTACTTAATTTATATATTATATATATAATGTAGACTTGCCAAATTCAATATTTTATATATAAATATAAATGAGTTTAGAGATTTAGCAAAATAGTGGTGATAGACAAGAGCAATTGAGAAAGAAGGGAAGTTAAGACCTCTAGCAGTAGAAATGTTGGAAGATTGGACTTGGGGATGTAAAATCGAACCAAACTGGCTATAATTGGTTTCTTTTTTAACAAGAATCGATCTACGCAATTTTTAAATTTGATTTTTTTTTCGATTTTCGGTTCGGTATCGGTTTAAGCACCTTGTACACTGTACTAAATTGAAACCGATCGGTTCAATATATATTGTATTTATTATATATATAATCTAATAATATAATGATATTAATAAGTATGATAAATTAAACCTTATCACCTTTATCTTTATAACCTAAGTTTGTATTATATATAATCTTAACTCTAATTCATTATTCTTGAAATCTTAGTATTTTTAACTCTTTTTTTGTGTGTGTGTTTGTTTTTGCTTTTGTTTTTATTAATTTAGGAATTGAAAAGTATTTATTAAATGGATGGATTGAATATGTTTAAAATGGTGGACAAATAACTAATTTAATATTTTTATATAGATTAGTGATTATATTTAAAAGTGGCTTAAGTTTGAAATGTTCTAAACCGATTAAATCGCACTGAACCGAACCGTTCCGAACTGTTTCAATCAGCTCGGTTCGGTTCAGTGTGGTTTGATAGGAGAAGCGGTTTGTATTGGTATTTAAAATAATAAAACCGACATTATAGGTTTTGCACAATTTGTTACCTAAATACCGACGGATATAGTGTCACTGTTGTGCGTGAAGCATATCAGTGACTGCTGTGCTGTCCATGAAACTCATTTCGGGTTCTATTTTGATGATCCGAACCGTTGAAAATTTAAAAAATATCGAGAACAATATACCTGTAAAAAATTCAAGTTGATCATATATCAATAGCATGTTCATCAAATAACATTTATATTTAGTTTGATACATACATATTCATTTTTTTTTATTTTATTTTATATAAAGATGTTATTTGATGAACAAGTTATTGATATCCAATCAACTTGATTTTTTGTAGATATATTGTTCTCGATATTTTCTAAATTTTCAATGGTTCAGATCATCAAAATAAGACCCGAAATGAATTCCACGGGCCGCATAACAATCACTGCTCTACTTCACGCACAATAGTGACACTGGCTCCAATACCGACTGTATCAAACCAATTACATCCCTAATTTGGCTCATGAAGTCACGAGGTGGGTGAGAGAGGAGAACAAGAAAAGGGTCCAATGAGGGCCGCCAAAACTAACAAGTGTGAGAAAATGTAGAAGTTGTATTTGGCAGGTAAATATTAATTTCAGGAAGCACACAAGGACATGAGTCATTGGTAGTTTATAGTTTGTCATTTTCATTTTGTTATTCATTTTTTTTATTTAAACAAATTCAACTAGATTGAGTTTCACCCAAAAAAAAAATATTATTATCTTATTATATAAGAAAAATGGACTTTCTAATGATAAGGCTTGTGGGAACTCTAAACCTTCAAACTAAATTTTTTTGATTTTTTGATTTTTAAATAATAAAAAACATTCCATTGGTTAAACTTTTATTTAATCATAACAATAAATCTCTAATTATTCCATAAATTTCGATTTTTAAAATGGAAGTATGCTTAACTATTTTAAAATTTAAATTTGTGTCTGTTACGTCTTAGAATTTGGATAATTAAATATTAAATTAGGATTAAATCCCAATTAATATTACATCATCCAAATCCTAGGGGTGAAACAAAAAAACTAAACGCCAACCAAATCATCTACCATAATCTCATAACTATCCAATACCTCCAATATTAAAGTATCAATAAATAGTCAAAATAACTTAAATAATATATGGTTATAAACCATACCAAATTATTCCAATACTAAAGTCATAAAAAAAAAAAAAAATACATAAACTAATATCAACCCTAAACTCAAGAAAACAAAAGAAATCCAAGAGACATGTCCAACATTATAGTAATTCCACGTCACCACCGTAGCCCTAACTAATCCTGCAAAGGAAGTTTGGCTGCGCTCAAACAGAACGCACCTGAGTTACCAAGAGACAAAACGGGTCAGTATACAGGTACACTGGTATGAGTACAAGATTTAACACCCACGTGTTCACCAGACACAAACAAAAATACATTTAATTCTTATTACGGGATAAGACAAGTAGTTCCATTCGCACCGAGACGAATGGGTAGTTTCTCGAGATACGGTGACATTTAATTTCTTGCCCGTACACAACGAAATATAAATTGAGTATGAAATAAATAAAATAGAAATAAAAATATGGTGAGTCAGCCTCGCAAAAAAATTAGTAAGACTCACCATCTTGCAAAAAAAATAAAGTTAGTATAATTTAATCATAAGCAACTTGCTATAAAAATGCACCGTTTCATACTTAAATAATTCGAATTGACCAAAACTCAAAAAACAAAAGTTGTACATAATAAAATTTCCTAAAAAACGACACGAACAAATTTAGTAGAAACTGAATAGGTTGAGAGAAAAACTTGATAGAAGAACCTAGACGGATTTCAACCGAAAAATCTGAAACTGAAAACGAACAGAAACTGTCCTAAGTTGATTTTTTTTGGAAAAGTTCAAAACACGAAAAGTGTGCAGAATAATATTTTACTTGAGTTTACGCGAAACCAATAAAGATGAGCTCGTTTTATGGGTTAAAACAGTCTCTAAAATCTGAATTGCTAAAATAAATCAAAACTACAATAACCAATATTATCCGATTATAAGTTCTAACCTAACTTTTTAATAAAAAGTTAAAACACAAAAGTTGTCCAAAATTACGTATACATACCTCTGCTCAAATTTCATAATTTATCGAGATCGTTTATTATTTTTCAACATGTACAAATTAATACAATTCACACTATACTAATAAACTCATAATTAAATTCTTTGTACCTTAACTCCACCACTTTGGCCTCCACTTCAGGCCTACAGATATATCTGCCTCCCGTATACCTAACACCGCTTCGGAGCCAAACTTGCACGGGGATATCGTCCTGAGTTTGACCTACACTCCCCGAATGGTTAACATATACGTACGCGCGTAAATCAAAGCACTAGTCTACTCATGAGAACGAGACAACAATATATATATACACAACATCTCACTCATGAGAATAAATATAACAATCCCAAGCTTAAGGCATTCAAATAAATCTCATAATCCTCACTTTTTTTTTTTTTTTCATACACTCTTTCTCACCAACACTCAAATAATACAACAATCTATGGAGTCACTCACCAACACTCAAATAATACAACAATCTATGGAGTCATGGTGGAGTGTAAGGAATTTATTTATGGGTTCCTAATTTATTTTAATTTTATATATCCATCAGTGTGATTACAACCATAAAATAAATCCATATAAAAATCCTATGCCTTGCATACACAACTAATCAAAATAATTAAAATCAATCAATCATCTAAAAACCCTAAACCTTACCTACACCACTAATCAAAATAATTTAAATCAATCAATCATCTGCATGTAAATATAAAATTAATTCAACATCAAATAAATAAAAATAAATAAATAAAAACAACGAATTAAATATAAATCAAGGAAAGTGGATTGTATACTCACTATTTTTTTTGAAGATCAAAAAAATATTTAAAAGATTAATAAAGCCACTAAAACAAAACCCCCAACTCTTTTCTTCCTCTCTTCCCCGCCGGTCCCCTCTCTCTCTGCTGCATCTCTATTTTGTGATTAATCTCTCTCTCTCTCTCTCTCTCTCTCTCCCGTAGCTGCTACCTCTGCATCTCTTTTTCCTTAATTGGTTATAAAACACTTGTTATATAACGTTAACACTTGCTATAAAACCTAATAGTTATTATATTATATAACAAATACAATATAATACAACCTAAATAAATAAGATATATATATATATATATATATTTTATGTTATTAAATAACTACAACATATATAAATATATTTTATAAAAACAATACATGTAACACCCTTTTCTTTTCTTTTCTTTTTGTATATATGAATATATAAATATAAATATTCTGATTAATTATATACAATTAAATATCACATTAAATTAACTAAACAACACATTAAATGTTCATGTAATCATGCAATTAATGAAGTCCAAAAATAAAATAAGGCAATAATAATAAATAATGACTTACGAAAAATCAGAGTCGCTACAGTGTGCTAGGATATATGAAAGCAATTTACTAAAATTTAATTATTTTTTATTTTTAAAAAAGTCTATTGATTAACTCTAATTTAACCATAACAATTAAATTCTAATTATTCCATAAATTACAACTTCTAAAAGGAAAATATGCTCAATTATTTTAAAATTTAAATTTGTGTGTCACTAATATGGAAGCAATTCACAAAAATCTAATTATAATCATAAAAAAAATTCTAATTATTCCATAATTTATGATGTATATATATATATATATTTATATTTCAAGATTTAAAATTATGTGTAATTAAATATGATAAACAATTCAACAAAATTTAAAATTTATAAAACCTTTCAAATGGTCACGTTATCTATGCTATAACTAATATAAAAATCTTTTTCAAAATTTATAATAATGCTCCTTTTAAAATTCAATATAGTAAGCTTTTAAAATTATATTTATTTATTTATTTATTTCCAAACTCACATACTAAGTTTCTTGATTAATTTTTATTTATTATTAAAAAAAATTAAAAAATCTATTGGGTAACACTTTCTCAACAATAAAAATATAACTATCTAATAATTTATGAAATTTAAAAAGAAAATATACTAACCCATTTCAAAATTCAAAAGTGTGCCATATAACTATTATAAAAAAAAAATATAAGTTTCTCATAATTTATGACTTTTAAAAAGAAAGAAGACTAAATCAATTTAAAAAATTTAAAATTGTATATCACAAATTATGAGAAGCAATTCACATATTCCAGAAATCTTCTCTCTTGGGATTTGGTGTGGGTAGGTTGCAGCCACGGAACTTCCAATCCGTCATCCGTCCACCAGATTAGCGGATTACAGAAAATCAATCCGTATTCGTCCGCCAATCCGGCGGATGTAGATTGAGCGGATTGGCGGATGGATGAGAATCGGTTTGACAGTTTAAAATTTTATAAATTTTCAACATAATTCAACTTGTGCACTTACTCAAAAAAAAAAAAAAAGTATTATGGTCAATGACTTAAAAAAGTATTACAATCATTGCACACCCTATCCAAAGAAAGAAAGTTTGAAACTTTAGAATATTATAATCACCGTTAGGGCTGCAAATGAATCGAGCTATTCGTGAACAGGCTCGGCTCGGCTCGATAAGGGCTCGGCTCGTTTAGTAAACGAGCCGAGCTCGAGCTCGATTATTGGGCTCGTTTCGTTAACGAGCCGAGCTCGAGCTCGCATGTGTTCGGCTCGGTAGGCTCGGCTCGTTTATCTTTAATTAAATTATATAATAAATATATTATTTATATATTAAATAATATATAAATATATATAAATACATTATTTATATATTAAAATATATAAATATATATATAAATAATAATATAAATTCATTTTTTATATATTAAATAATATAAATAATATTTTTTATTTAAATATTTATATTTAAATAATATAAATAATATTAAAAAAATTTATCGAGCCGAGCCGAGCCGAGCTCGAGTTCGATAAAAATTAACAAGCCGAGAGGAGCCGAGCTCGAGCCCAGTCCCTTATCGAGCCGAGCTCGAGCTCAATAAACGAGCTCGATAACTTAACGAGCCGAGCTCGAGCCCAGCAAAGCTCGGCTCGGCTCGGCTCGTTTGCAGCCCTAATCACCGTATGCCTCATTCACATATTACAATCACAGCATGCCTTATCTACATAAAGTATTACAATCAGTGGTTCTTAAAATATAAAAATAATTCAAACCACCAAAATCATGAACAAAGTAGTAGTAGAGATTTTATGCCTCTGTATTATTACATATATATCTATTTTTGAAAATAAAAATCAACCATATATCATCTTTTTTTATTTATTATTTTTAAAGTTAGATTTAAAAATCAAAAAATATATTCAAATTGAAAACTTTTTTTCAATAGAACATATTTAACAGAATATTTAAACTTTTTTTCAATTGAAAACATAAACAGAATATCTAAACAAATTGAAAATACAAAATCTTACAAATTACTAGGGGTGCTCGCGGTTTGCAGTTCGGTTGCGGCTAAAGAAACCTCAAATCCTCTATCCATCCAAAACTAGGTGGATTGGAAAAAAATCAATCCGCAACCGACCACTCATTATCATGTATCCGTCCAAAATGCGGCGGATCGGATCGGTTCGGTCGGTTTGGGCAGATCGATATATCCGTTGCTCGCCCCTTGCACTTATTGGATTGGAGTCAAATTAGAGTCGGTGTTTATCAAGTGTTGTAACTGTTAGTGATTGTGCAATTGTGAAGAATTCAATTGATAAATTTTTTCATTGTAAGTTTATGTTTTTTTATAAAAATCTATTGGGTAACACTTTCTCAACAATAAAAATATAATTATCTAATGATTTATGAAATTTAAAAGGAAAGTATGTTAACCAATTTCAAAATTAAAAAGTGTGCCATATAACTATTAAAAAAAAAAAATCTAATTTTCTCCTAATTTATGACTTTTAAAAAGAAAGAAGACTAAATCAATTTTAAAATTGTGCATCACAAATTAGGAGAAGCAATTCACATCTCACATAAATCTTTTCTCTTGTATTTATTGGATTGGAGTCAAATTAGAGTCATTGTTTATCAAGTGTTGTAACACTTTGTGATGGAGCAATTGTGAAGAATTCATTTAATAAAATTTTTCATTATAAGTTTATGTTTTGTTTATTTATTTTTTTAAAGATCAATTTCTAATCTTTAGCCTCCCACATCCTTATTTCTATTATGCATCTAATAATTATGTTAATTTCTAAAAATTTATTGCATGCTTTTTTAATCTAAGTGTATTTTGTAAAATAAATCTCCAATCTCTACCATCGAAATTCAATGGTTTAAAATATATATTTATCAAGTACGTAAATATGGATGACAGAGACTATTGAGAAAATGTGCATATTTATTAACAAATTTTAATTGTAAGTTTCTTCTTCTTTTGGATGATGCATATGGTTATAATATTACTTATGCATTTCTATTTTGTAATTTCCATGATTTCATATTTCAAAATTTTTATAAGATTTGTTTTTAATTTTCAGATTTTATAGTTGGTGCACTTTTTCTTAAATAATGTTGTACTTATTATATTTTTATGTTATATTATATTATATTTTATTGTGTGACTAAGTTTATTTGGTTGTAATTTTAAATTATAATTTATTTGATATTTTTATAGCTTATTTGGCTAAAAAATAGAGGTTTTTTAAACTGCAATTTGTAACTTCTTTTTTTTTTTTTTATTTAAAAAAACTTATTTGAAATCTTTAAATATATATGAATATAAGAATCTCATATTTTTCGTCTTAGTAATAACTTTTGAGGCATTATGTATATTTACACAATAAAAATGTTATATGGATTACCAAAAGTTACATTGCACCAAATAAATTTACAACTTATTTTAAGTTAAATAATTTAAAATTTTACTTATAATTTATAACCATGTTATGGGTCATGCCAAACATTAAACAAAATTTAAAAAATACAAGGTGCATTTAGATGAGGCCCTAAGTTACATAAGCTTAATAATGATCGTAAACATGGTGCACTAACATGTGGATAGTTTTCCTAAATAAATATTTGCCAAAATTTTGAATGAGAAAATTTTGTTTAAAAAATAGGTTGATGATTAGATTTAAAGCACATTTGATAAAACTTAATTATTGATTTTGTAATGCTAAAAGTTTTAACAAAGTATAAAATTTTTAAATTACATAAATTTATTCATAAATTTTAAATGTGAAAAATGCTTGGAGTATTTGAAAATATTAAATTTATTCATAAATATTAAATTTTCAAATGCTAAAAGAACTATTTGATTAAGTATACAATTTTTTTTTTAATAAAAATGGTTTATTAATAAAGTTATTTCATGCATATTTATAATGTATCATGTCTCTTCTTTTTTTCTTTTTTTTAAGTTTTTGATTAACTCTTAAAAATTTATAAAATTCTTATTTAAAATGTGGATTATGCATAAATTTATTAACAAATGAGAAAAAAAATTTATAAATTCATATTTAGTACATGCATTACTTTTTATTTGAACCATGCTAACTATAAGCTAACTAGTCACATTTTGGCTCAAGTTGTGAGATTTAGGTACTACCCATTAAAATGGTTTAACACATTTTCAATCAAATAAACAATAAAAACACTTAGGCCTATGGGTTAGAGTTAAATTGGTTTATATACATATTCAGTTTAATTTATTCGTTTAGTATATTAGTTCTAAATTTTTTTAATATAAAACAATTAAAAAATATAAAAAATCGAAAATTAAAAATGATCTATATGGAGTTCAAATTAAGAAAATGGCTATAGGGTTTGCAAAATGTTCAATTGGTTTAACCTTTAAAATATTAGTAAATATAATTAACTAATATTTAATGAGACTATTTTAGAGGTTATACCTAGTAGCTTAGCATGATAGAAATCATCGAAATTTTATTTAAGGAGTGGGTTGAAGATTGGGGTCACTGATACACTATTTTTTTTCTTTTCTATTTTTTTTTTATTTATTCTTCAATTTTGATTTATTAAGAAGGTAATTGATTTTACATAATAGATATGAGATAATTGGTAAATTGAAAAACTAAAATTACGAAATTCATCAAGACGAAATATATTTATATTTTATTGTAAATATAATTACTATATGGGAAGTAATTAATGTTAAATAAATTATATTTTATATTATAAATAAAGTTTTTGTTATAATTTAATTTTAAAAATAATTTTTAATTATTTATTTTAACCTGTGCATAGCACAGGTATTATACTAGTAGAATTATAAGATGAAATTATCATAATAAAACCCATGGTGATGCAACACAGACTAGTGGCTGAAGATTATTGAAAACTTTAGGCCGAACATCAAAATAAACTCTTATCTCACTAGACCTTTGAAAATTTAAAACCCTTAGTTTTTTTATTTTTATTTTTTAATCATTATTCGTAGACCTTTAGATGATGGATTGAGTGACCTAGTGGTTGCACTCATCCAATGTAGACAATGGACTGAAAAAGAGCTTGAAAAGAAGATTGACACTTTGTCAATAATGTCTTTTGCGTTCAACAATTTTGTTAGTTTGAATGAAGTCGCGAAAGAGAGAGCTTATTCATGCATGCACTAGCCAGAGCCCCATTTATACATTCTTCTTCCTATTTTTTAAATGCTTTTCCATCTTTCTCACTCATTTAATTCACTTTCTCACACATTCCAAACTGTCATTGATTGGTATAGTTTATATATATATATATATATATTCTTTCGTTTCACTTTCTTTCTTTGTGTTTTTACAAACAAGAAATAATGAAAATTTCAAAAACCCACACAGTTTTCATATTTATTTTATTTTTTGTGCAGAAATACTTTTAATTAATTTAGAAAATAATTTTGAAGGGTTTTCTAACAAAAGATAAAGGAAAATGCCTGGTAGCTCGACATTCATGGGGCTCGAATGGCCCGAATTTTAGTAGTGCCAAAATGACGTCGTTTTGACACTTGTTTTTTTCTTCCCTTCTTTCTTTCTTTTCTCTTTGAAACTGGTTTGTGAGAAAGAGAGAAAGAGAGAGAAAGACAAGAGAAGAAAAAAAGAGAGAGGGAACAGAGGAGCTCTAATTTGGTCTTCTTATAGTTCCTCTGACTTCCCGCCAGAGCTCTGATTCCGGGGACAAAACTCTAAATTGATTGATTTCCCAACCCATTTCGCCTTTTCTGCTCAACAAAACAAAATAAACAAAAACAATCATCCTCTGTCTTTTTGTACTTTTTACAAACAAACCCAAATCACATGATGAACTATACAAACAAAAACAATCATCTTCTGAAAATTATAGTTTTGGGGGATTGAATTGAACAAAGGGGGTCGTCTAGAAAGAAGAAGAAAGAAGAGAAATGAGGCAAGGAGATGGGTCGTCTTCATCAATGGATTCTCACAGAGAGAGAGAGAGAGAGAGAGAGAGATCTATACACAGATCTATGTGTGGACACACAGATCTGTATATACACACAGAGGAGGGTGTGACAGTTATGGCGGCATCGGTGGGTCACACAGAGGGGGGTGCGACGGTGATGGCCGCACCGATGAGTAGAGGGAGTTCTGGCTCTTTCTTTCTCTCTTTCTCTCTCTCTCTCTCTCTCTTTTTATTCCCCCTCCATCTTTTCTCTTTCTTCTCTCGTCCTCTGTGTTCTTTCTTTCTCCCCCTTTCTTCTCTCGCCTCTCTTCAGAGAGAAAAGAGAGGAAAAAAAAATGACCAAAACGACGTCGTTTTAGAATTTGAGTCAGTCGGGCCAGAAAGATTTTGAGCTACCTAGCAGCGTTGAAAGATAAATCTCACTCATCTAGATTATCTGCTTCTCTCTTCCATTCCACACAAAAATAAAATAATAATAATAATAATCAGTGTGTTTGATTTAAGTGTTTTGGATTAAGTTTTTTGAAAACTAAATTTTCTTGTTTTCGTGTTTTTTTTTTTGTTTTTAGTGAATATTTTTAAAATTTTAAACATTTTTTTTTTACTTTTTTAGATGCACCTTACTTAGATGTATCTAAAAGTAAAAAATTCATGAAAAAATATTTTTAAAAATTAATAAATACATAAAAATATACTAAATTCTCATTTTTTTTTTTTTGTATTTTTGGTATTTAGTGAATTTTTAAAAGGTTTTTTTCATAATTTTTTTTACTTTTTAGGTATATTTATGTTAGGTATGTCTAAAAAGTAAAAACAATTACTTAAAATATTAAAAAAATTCAGTAAAAACAAAAAAACAGGAAAAATAAGAAAGTAGAATTTTCTGAAAAATGTTTTTGGAAAGCTGTAACCAATAATAATCATATTTTTTTTCTCACTTTAACCATTTAGTATAATATATATATATATATATTTAAATTACAAGGTACCTTAATTACAACAATTTGAAAGAATAATTAATTATAGCACAAATCACAATTATTTATAGACTCTTAATTTTTTTTGATTACATTAAAATCTTAAATACAATGAAGTTGAAAGCGGAGGAAACAAACCCACACGCAGATGAGGAGAGTTGAAGGATTAATTGCCTAAGTCTCGTTTGGAAAGTGGGTTGATTTTTTGGCTTTTTAATTTTTTTGATTATTTTAGTTTGAGGCTAAAAAGTTTAGTTTGGGATAGACTTTTTGACTTTTTTAACTTTTTGATTTTTTGCTGAGGTGTCAATATGTAATATTATTAAACTGTCCCTGATATTAAATTTTGTCTTGACAGTGACTTCACCACTCATTTTACCGTTTTTTTTTTTTTAAAAATTTTATCATGGATGCGGCGACTGTGCCATGGAATTGTTAACCCAAATATATTTTTTTGGTCATTTTAATATTTGTTTTTTTTATTACATTAATTTTGTTTTGTTTGTTGTTTGTTGTTTTGTTTGTTTTTTTTTTTTTGTAAATAGTTTTTTCATGTGTTTTTTTATTTTGATTTTAAAATTAATTTTTTTTTTCATTTTCTGTAAAATGCTATAAAGTAAGGTTTTATTTTATTGTCCGGTGTATTTTAAGTTTTTTTTTTTTTTTTTTTTGCAAATGGTTTTTCATGTGTTTTTATTTTTTAATTTTAATTTTTTTTTCATTTCTGTAAAATGATAAAAAGTGATGTTTTCATGTGTATTTTAATTTTTTTTTGCTAATTGTTTTTTCATGTGTTTTTTATTTTAATTTTAATTTTATTTTTTTTTTCATTTTCTGTAAAATGACAAAAAGTGAGGTTTTATTTTATTGTTCTGTGTATTTTAAATAATTTAATTTAATTTTTATTTTAAATATTTAATTTTATTTTACATTAATTTTAATTTTATTTTAGTTCAATTTTATTTAATTTTATTTTAAATATTTAAATAACTTAAATAATCTAAAAAATTTAAATTGTAAAAATTTAAATATTGAAAAAATTTAAATAATTTAAAATGTTAATATTTTAAATTTAAAAACAACTCTATACGCAAATCGTAATCAAACACATAAAACAAAACTCAATTAAGAAATTATTTTTAAAACTTATAACTAAACACATAACTCGAAACTCCATACTACTTTCACAACTTTACATTCAAATCATAACCAAATACATAACAAAAAAATTAAAATATTTAAAATATTTTTATAAAATAGAGTTTGAATTTATTTTTATAAAATATTTTAAAATTAAAAAAATTAAAATCGTAATATTTTGAAAGTAAAATATTTAAAAATATTCAAAAACGTTTTTCCTTTTTTGTTGTTGACATGACTTGTGTAGCTGAGGTAAGACTTTAGTGTAGCTGAGGTAAGACACGTGGACGGTAGTGGCTAATTGGGTTCAACATTTCCAACGTGGGGCATTTTGGTAATTTCAATCTGCCATGGGTTCAATATTTCCAACTGAAACTCATTTGGACGGTAGTGGCTAATTTAGCCTCTTTTGGACGGTAGTGGCTAATTTAGCCCAAATCCGTCTTCCCAAACAGCACCTAAGAGCATCCACACTGGAGCTGCTAGTAGGTGTTTTAGTGTCAGTTGTTATTTTTTAGCAAGTCATTTTCTGTTTTTGCTCTCACAATGGAGCTGTTAGTAAGTGTGTTAGTGGTGTGTGTTAATATGTTTGTCATCTGCAACTAGCGTTTTAGCTAGCGAAGGGGAACGTTTTTTTGTTTTACCGGTTGACCGGTCAAAGGCAAATTTTTTTTTTTTTAAAACTTGTTGGGATTTTTTTTTAGACTTGAAATTTAATCTTGGGCTTGAAATTTTGATTAAACTAAATTATTATTTATTTAATTTATTATATATATATATATATATATTTAACACACACCTTAACACACCCCTGAACATATCCATTGTACCACTATTCATTCACTATTCACTCACTAAATTAACAAACTCTTAACATATATTTTTGAGTCCCACTTTTAACACTTTTTGTCATATAACACACACTTTAATACATAATTTTAACACATCTATTGTGATGCCCTAATAATGTGCAAGAGTCTTAGCGAACAGGTTAACCCCATTAGTTAACACCTCGTTCGGATTTGAATTTTGTAGTAACTTTTTGAGTTTTTAATTTTTTTAACCAAAAAAAAGTTCAGGTATTCGTAAATGATTTTTATAGTTGTATAAAAAAATGTGAATGTAATTTGACTTTTTTAATAGTTATTTTTTAAAATTTTTGACTTTTACGAAACTTTAGATCCTTTTAAATTATTATTATTATTATTATTATTATTATTATTATATATTATTATTTTTAAGCCATAAAACCAATGTTACCAAACCATTATGAAACCAAGTTACCAAACCATCCAATATCTCATGATTTAATTTATAAAGAATACACTATTTAAGGGTTAACATGGTTTAGATTGGTTCGGATTGGGGTAAAATCAGGACAAATACGTTATCTACAGTTCTTGAAAAATTGGAACCAATCCAATCAATTTAAATTGTAGAACCAATCCGAACCTATCCATTTACATACGGATTGGATCGGTTTAGGACCATGGATTCACATAATTAAATAACAAAAAAAAATATAGAAAATTTTAATTTCATAAAAACATAAACATAGCATCATATTAGTTCCACAATAGCAACATGTCTTTCCATAATAGCGACATACTGTTCTAAAATTTAAACAACTATAAAAAAACTGATTCCACTATAAGTATTTAGACTATTACAAATTAAAACTAAAAATTAACAAACAAAAGTAATAAAAGAAGATACTATGCGGGTTTAGGTTTTATATAGAATAAGAGAAGATACTATGGCGAGGTTGTATAATATAAATATAGGCTACTTGTATACGGTCCGGATCGGTTCCAGTTCGGAACCGATCCGTGGATTACGAATTTTTAATTTTCAATCTGTAATCGAACCACGGATTCAAAAAACTAATCCAAACTTATCAAATTGTACTGGACCAGATCAAATTACGAATTTCATGAATTCCTTACTCAGTCCTAATACGCATAGAGCCAACATTATTACTTACTCTTGATCTTGTCCTATTAAACAAAAATGTGGCCTGAGGAGAAGTTGTTTCTTTAATTGAATTTTAAGATTGTGCTTAGATATGAATTTGTGAGGAAAAATGAAAAGAGGGAAAAAAAAATAAAAAAACATAAGCTAATTTAATATCAATTTTATCTTCTATTTATCCCTTTTTTCAAAAAAAAAAAAAAAATAATAATAATAATTTTCATACTAACATTTATTTTGATGAAAGGCCCACATGTCATTTCTTAGTTGGCTATCCAAAAAGTTTCTGTTTTTCTTCATTGTAACTTTTCTCAAATTATCCACCCAAAAAAACTTTTCTCAAATTAAAATTGAATGATAGTTACAAAAATAAAAAAATATTCTTATTCTTACTTTTAATTAATTATTTTTTTTTTCAATTTATTTAAATTATTTATATCTCATAAACTATAAACAAAAGATACACTAAATACTTTAATACAAATTTCAAAAAATAAAAAATTATAAACAACTTTAATAAATTGCATTCATCAAGGATATCCTCCCTTTGGCAGCATTACATAAATAATTGTTTCAATGATAAATACTACCCATCAGAGCTGTCGTTTTTAAAACTTTTGCATGGGATTGCTTTTTAAAGTTTTTGCACGGGATATTTGGCTAACAAAGCGCACAACCACTATATTCCTAATCAAACTTTTTTAACAAAAAAATAAATAAAGACATAAAGAAAAGAAATCCACTCACGTCTTCATGGAAAGCATAGTCTCACAATAAAGAAAACACAACCAAACACGTCTAATCCATTTACTTAATAGATCAATTATCAGATCTGTTATCATAACACAACCAAACATGTCTAATCCATTTTCTTAATAGATCAATTATCAGATCTGTTATCATAAACGGATGATTCGTGATTCGATTCGTAATTCGATTCGTAATGTTTATAAAATCAATATGAATCTATGAGTGAATTTATTTCAGAAGTGAATCTTTAATAAATCGCACGATTCACAATTGATTCACGATTTGATTAACTTTTTACGATTCATGCAATTCTTAATTATTACGTGATATCGACTTTTTCTTTTTCCTCTATCCTTTTGGTGAAAATGACATACAACTTATAATATCATTTAATACCAAAATAACCAACATATATGCATGATTTATTGTTATTTTAGTGATCATAAAGTTTTTAACAGGATCTAATCAGATTTAGTCAGACCTAATATGATTTTAACCTCCTTTTTTTTTTTCTCTAAAATATCATAATGTATCTTCTAAAGATATTTAAGATTAAAGTAATTTACACTACGCATTATATATTTATATTTTATTAAATTGAATATTACATGGGTGAAATCAATTATACCTTTTGAAATGTTTTAAGCTTTAAAATAAAAGATCCTAAATAATTCTTTATTATTTGGTCACCGTTACTTGGAAAAGTGTGTGTCGTTATTGTCCAAATATCAATATTATTGTAAATTATTGTTATTTTGAAAATTGATAGTTTGTTTATTTGGTTACTGCCTTTATTAATGGTGGATAAAAAATCTAAAAAAGGAAAAAGGTAATATGGTAATCTTAGATAGGTGTCTTTGTTAACTTCTTACAAATTAAATTATGTGATCATCATTCAAAACAACATTTTTATTTATTTAAGTCTAAACATTTCATATTCATAAGATATATTTAATATTTAAGTGTGTAAATATATTTTTCTAATAATTTAGAAAAAATGATCAAATCTTTATAATTCACGATTCGATTCGATTCACGATTTGGTAAGAGGACATTTCGATTCTCGATTCAAATTCCAATTTGACAACGATGATTATCAGTGATAGCTTTCTTGTGGGACTGTAATGCAATGTGTAGTTTTTTTAATTTATTTTCTAATAATAACTTCAAAAAGACCTATTATTTTATATTGTTTTTGTTTTTTGAAATTTTCTAAACAATGAGTTGCTTTTGATTTTTTTTTTTTTTGGGTCTCAAAAACAGTTTTCAGAAACCGCTCGATGATTGGGCTCCTAAAAAAATGGATTATTGTGATTTTTGGACCATTTTAGATGATGGAATGTTTAGTCAACAGAAGCAACAATGAGATGAAAAGAATGCATCAACTGTTACTATAAAAAGCGAAGGTCCATGGTCTTACTGAGTTACTTTTCCATGCTTCCATCTATGCATGAATAGTCATTCTCTCCATTTTCTTTCCCTCATGAAGAATAAAAAAAAAGCAAGTTTTTCGTGATAGATTTTGATGGCATGAATAGACGGGAAGAGTAAAGCAAAATTTTTTCTTTTTATCAGCAAAATCGAAGAGAGATATTATTGAAAGGGAAAAATAAAAAATACATGAGATAATGAAGTTTTTCGTGATAGATTTTGATGGCATGAATAGACGGGAAGAGTAAAGCAAATTTTTTTCTTTTTATCAGCAAAATCGAAGAGAGATATTATTGAAAGAGAAAAATAAAAAATACATGAGATGAACACTAATCTATGTATATAAAGGAAAACAGACTTTGTAGTGAGAAGCTTTTTAGGAGTTTCAAATTTTTATTCTATTTTTTTTGATTTTTTTAATTTTAAATGAGTTGTTTAATTTTGATAATCTTACATCGGGAGGAGAAGAAAAAAAAAATGAATTGTTTTACTCATATAAAGAGAATCTTATACTCCAATTTTATATAGTGAGGAGCCTTATGAGAGTTTCAATATTTCATACTGATTTTCTTAATTTATAACAATTAAAAAAATCTCCATTGACTAACTTTTATTTGATAATTCCATATCAAGAAAAAAAAGGAAAAAGTGAATTGCTTAGGTTGAGATAGTTTAGGTTAGAAGCTTTTATCATAGTTTAAGATGGTTCATCAAACTGTAAGGTGAAAATATGCTTATCTAATAGGAGACCAACTTATACAATTTAAAGGCTTTTTAAAATAATTAATGTTATTATTATTATAATAAAAAGGGTTTCGAAATTTAGAGGTTGTCACCCATCTTCCCCAATTGGGTTCATCTTGCTTACATGACTACAATTAATTATATTTTTAAAACAATATTTTGCTCTAAATGCAATAATGCAAGTTTATTCTACGATTATGACCACTGGATGACAATGTAACTAGGCACATGTCGGAGAGGAGAAGAGGTCAGTTGATTGACTTTGATTTATTTTCAGTTTTTATTAGCAGCATTCTGAACAAATTAAAGTTTGATTTACTTTGAGTGAGACTATAATTTATAATCACGTAATTCTATTATATTTAAATTTTTAAAAATAAATAATATATATAATTTTATAAATAGATCATATATTTTTATTAAAGATAAATACATTGAAATCATATGAATATGACTTTAGAATGAATTTTTTTTTTTAATATGTATATGAGTTTACAAAATGATCGAATATGATAAATTCTCCAATCTAAGCTATGCCTCTCTAATTTTCGTTGGCTAGTTTCTATTTACCTTTTATTTTATAATTTCACATCAGAAAAAGAAATAAAAAGTGAATTGCTTTACTTACATAAAGGCTTCGTTTGTTTTTAGAGGTAGGATGGGGGGAATTGTTAGTGAGGGGATTGTTAATAAGGGGACTGTTAGTGAGGGGACTGCTAGTGAGGGGATTAAGAAAAATTGTGTTTGTTTGATGACCAATGGACTAGTAATAGTTCATCTTTGTTTTGAGAGATAGGGATGAAATTAATCATGTGAAATTCCACAAATACTCTTTACATTATTATCAAATTTGGACTTATACCAACTAAAGAATAAATAAATTTTTACTCAATATTATTCTTCTACTCTTTTTTTTTTAATTTTTTAAATATTAAAGAATCCAACAATCAAAATTTTTTTTTTTTGTCAATGTTATTTTTTTAAATTTTTTTAAAAATATTATTGAATCCAACTACTAATAAATTTTTATTCAATATTATTCTCTCTTATTTTGTTTTGTTTTGTTTTGTTTTATTTTTTTATTTTTTGTAAATATTAAAGAATCCAACTATCAATAAAATTTTACTCAATTATTTGTGTTTAATATTACATGAGCCATAGTATTCAATGCCACTGCTTGTGCAGAATGTATATCAGATCCGTAACTCAAACTTCAATCAATGAATACCACATTTTGTGAGGAAAGTTGATGTATTTATGTTGGCTACATATTTTGTATAAGCCAATTACAATTTAACGTGTGGCAGGATAAGGGCAATACATGAAGACTATTCAAGTTTTCAATCATGATCGAACACGTGGCAGTCAGTATTGGTTTTACGAGATCTGCGTAGTATTGGATCAACAAAGAGATATAAAGTGATGTGGCTTCAACGGTTACTCACATTCAAATTCGAAATTAGGAGGGAAGCCTAACTACAAGTGATGGCATAGTGGAGCTAACTATAAGGCAACATGATCAGCGATCATAGAGGAGCGATTCGACGGTTGGAAGTGCAGTTCGATGGTCATCCTTGAGGAGTATAAATAGCAAAGAAGGCCCCAGAAAAGCCCCCCAGACTCAGATCCAAAAAACCAGTTTTACTTTACATTATTTTCCAGTTTTACATTTTTTGTTCTTTATATTTCTGTACTTCAAATTCCTGCACTGCATTTCGTTCATAGGAGTAGATTTCAAGTAGATTGTTGCTGTAAACCTCTACGAGGCTGATTCAGATCTTTGTAAGTCTTTCATTTTGCTTAATGAAATACTACAACTGTTCTTTATTTACCCATTGTTTGCTTAATTCTCCTAACAAAGCCACCAGTAAAAGTCCTCTTCATCGAGGCTGAAAGAACTAAAACACAATCGTCTGATAATTGGTTGGCAATTAAATTTCTGTAAGGACTGATTGATCCTTGCTGGCACGCTCACAATTACAAAAATAACGTTCGAAAGCCAAAAAGCCAACATGTATTTTTGGCACGCCTAGTGGGACTAATTGAAATGGCTAGACGTATGAGACAAGGAGAAAATGAACGCTTGGAAGAAGGCGTGGAAGGAGAGGTAGAAATACCTAATCCAGAGGATAATGTGATAACACATCCTGTGGAAATACCTATTTTATCAGAACCTATGGTCGAACAGACCAGCACTTCGGAACAAGTCCCACATGTTCATAATATTGGACGAGGCCAAGGAATTGGACCATCCACTGTTCCACCTACTCAGCCAATGAATCCATGGGGAGGCCTAGTAGATGCCATGGGACAGCAGTTAATGAACACAATGGAGAGATGGGCAACATCCTTTTTGGATCGAATGAATACCCATCAACCGACAAATACAAGACACATGGAGGAAGTTTCAAATGTCCCTCAGCAAAGATTGGTTAGAGATAAATAGCCTATGCAAATTAATGGACATTCTAATGGTCAAACTAGTAGTCAAAACCATGAAAGACCATCCCTTCAGTCTTGGTATGAACCTATTTCGAGGCCTATGGCAGGTCAAAATGCCTCACAGTATTTAACAGTGAAGCCATGCAAACTGGTGGATCTGGCCCAGGACAAGAAAATGGCATACGAATGGTTCCAAATCCCATGTTCGAAGCCATACCTGGCACAAGGGGGTTCACTAATCCTTTATTCGAATTTATACCCGGGGGGTTGGAAGGTTTTCCTGCAACTGGAAGAGACACAACACTTGTTCCAACAAATTTCCTAGGTCCTTTCGCAGGACAGGCTCAGAGGGGCCACCCATACCCTCAACAGCAGCTAGTACCACATGAACAACCAGTCCCAAATATACCATCTTATGGACCAAGAGGACCTCAAGCACAAGTTTGTCCAGCAAATCCTGTGTTTATTCCTCCAGTAGTGGTTCAACAAGCACAAAATATGGTCCTTAGGGACCAAATAGCTAATATTGTTAGAGAGATGTGTGGACCAATGGCTCGGGAGGTTCAAACTCCTGTGTACAGGAAACCATATCCAGAATTGGTGGATATGGTACATGAATACCTGAGAGGATTCATGATACCAGACTTTGCCATTTTTTATGGGAATGGAAATTAGTCAACAGTGGAGCATATTGCTAGGTTTGCAGCTTAATGTGGTGAATTTATCAATAATGATTGTATGAAGTTAAGATTGTTCCCAAATTCTCTTATAGGGGCAGCCTTCGTATGGCATATTAACCTTACGCCTGGCTCTATTCAGACTTGGCAACAAATGGAAGAGGCATTTCATGTCCAATTCTTCCAAACGGAGCCAAAAGTGTCAATGGCAGATTTGGCAAGGTTGAGCCAAAGGCCTGATGAAAAGGCTGCTCAATTTATTGCCAGGTTTAAAAGAGCACGAAACAAATGTAGGGTTATCCTGCCAGAGCCAGAATTCGTGAGATTGGCTCAAAATGGCTTAGAGTTTAGGCTTCGAAAGAAGTTTGACTCGACTGAGTTTAGAGACTTAGTGGAACTAACTTATAAGGTGTCTAGGTATGAAGCATTACTAGAGGAAGAACAAGATCGAAATAACGCATTATACAAGACATATTATAGAGATCCTAATTATGAGATTGATGCAGCAGAGATTGTGAGGAAAGAACCTGTGATCTGTGAGGCATTAATTCATAAGACACAACAATTGACTAGCAGTTTAAAAAGAAAGACCTTCATAGGAAATACTCTTTCAATTTAATAAAAGCAGATGACATTTTTGATCGTTTGCTTGCTGCAAATTTCCTGAAGTTGCCAAAAGGAGTCAAAATTCCATCTCTAGAGGAACTTAAAGGAAAAGTGTATTGTAAATGGTATAATTCTTGGTCTCACTCAACTAAAAACTGCGTTGTTTTTCGAGACAGGATCCAAGAGCAGATTCGAAAGGGGAGTCTAAAATTCCTATCTAAAACAGAAAAGGCCATGGGGATTGACACTAATCCGTTCCCAGAAATTGGAGAAGTGGCAGCCAATGTTGTTATGCCAAACCTCCAGAACTTGTTCTTGAAAGAATTGGAAGAAGTCAATGTGTAGATGCATGTTGCCAGCCAGACAACTGTCAAGAAAGACACTGGAAATCTACCAGCTATTGGATAAGGTTTCTCAGACCAGAGGGAACACTCTGATGAAGAAGCACTGGATGACGATTCTTTGGAAGCAGCTGTTATGCAAGGAATGTGTCCTAGATGCAGGCTGAGCTACAAGTGGTTGAAAGGGCTTTCGATTGACGGGAAGCAATATTACAAGGATGTGCAGAGGTATCCTAAACCAACCAGTGCTTATAATAAAAGGCCATATCCGACTAGTATTAGGCAGCAGCCATTAATGGCTGAGCCAACAGCCGCTAGAATGCATTCTGAAGGCAAGAGGCCTTTATATGAGTCCAGACCACCTAATCATTACAGAACGGAGAGCGGTTATCATGAAAGGAGACCGGAGAAGGGTTCAGTTTATGGGATCAAAGCCAGAGATTGGCCTCCTAGACCAGCCTCACGCAGGACAGAAAGTGGCCACCTTCATCGAAGGTCTGAGTTAGGCCCAAAGCAGGGAGTCAGGGCCAAGCAGTGGCCTTCACAGCCAGCTTCGAAGATGGCTTCGAAAGAAGAGGGAAACAGTTCAACAGCTGGGTCAGTAGGTTCATGGGTACCTGGAGTTCCAGATTGGTTTGTCATGCAGAACAAACCTAGGGAGATGTCTACCCAAAGAAATGTTGCTGGAAACCAAGGCAGGATGGTCAAACCTCCTTTGGTGGCTCCAAACAATTGGGTATTGCTTAAGCATCCGAAAACAAAAGAACCAAATATGGTCCCAGTGATTTCTAGGTCCCAAAGAAGGAAGATTCAGCGGAGGTACACACAGTACCAGAAGGACCTAAAAGAAAGTAGAGAGAGCTCTTCATTGGTCCAACCAAAAAGCCAAGCAGAAGGGGAAGAAAATTCAAAGCCAAATCATGATCCAAAATCAACTCTTCAAGACAAAAGGGGTTGCAGTAGGGAACAATTGGCCAAAGTTCACTGTGAACTAAAAGCCAAAGAAAGGATCAGTTTGGCAGGATTGGAAAAAGCCCTGATGGAGAGTGACAGTGAAATAGAAGAAGAAGTTGGCCTAAGCCAAAGAAAAGAAATGGTTGAGGAAGAAATATTCGAAGCCTTCATGGCTGAACAGACATTATTGGTTTGGAAACCAGCAGAGACAGACCATTCGAAGATAGCTATTGGTACTGAAGTGCTAGAATGCAGCATGGAAGATGCTTCTGAAGTAGCTGAACAAGTTAGCCAGGAAATGAAGCAGGTACAGCCAGTTGTCCAATTTGGCTCATTCCCTCCGGTGTCAGTGCATATGGTGCTCATATTACCACAGGAATTTCAAGCTGAAGATGACAACCAAGGTCAGGAGATGGACCCAATCCCGGTTTCCAGTGAAGACTCGCTAGTGAGTATGGTACAAGACGAATCTGAATCGGCCACACCAATGGAAACTGAAGGTGAGAGTGAGAAAGAGGTCGGTATTAACCTCTCATACCCTTTTGAATTCCCTACAACATCCATGACTCAGCATGTCAAGTCTTTGTATATCAAGGCTTTCTTTGATGGAGTACATATGAATTGGGTATTGGTGGATAATGGGGCAGTAGTAAACTTGCTTCCAAAATTTTCATTGAAGAAACTAGGAAAGAAGAACCCCAGACTAATCCCAACTAGTACAACCATTGTTGGCTTCGCTGGAGACAAACAGATGGCTCAGGGAATTTTGCCTATCAACCTGAGTGTGGGAACCAGGGACTGCATGACGGCATTCTTCGTTATCGACAGCAATGCTAAGTACAATGCTTTACTTGGTAGAGATTGGATTCACACTAACAAGTGTGTGCCTTCCTCTCTGCATCAGAAGATAATGATGGCCTTGGGCAATGGAGAACAGAGGAAATTGATGCAGATCCTCAACCCTTCATAGCCTGTGCAGACTTCGCAGAGGCCAAATTGTATATTGAGGGAGTGACACCACTCAGTATAGAGAAAACCTGATGGCTCAGCCGAAGTGACGGCTGATGAGGAATTGGCACACCTGAAGCACTTAGTCCAGGAGAGTGCTGATGAAGAGTTTGTCGTTAAGGATGACAATGATGCTTGGTTGTAGGCAAAGAGATGAAACCAAAGAAGCCAAGTCTTTGGCTCTAATTAAGTTCTCAATATTGGATGTAAAGTCAATAGTTCAGAAAGTGTAAGAGCAAGAGAAAGAAGCCATGATAATTGGCTGTAAGCAGGAGCAGCAACAGGCTAGAGTTTTGGCCCTTGATAAATACTGTGCATTGGACATTGAAACAAAAGTCCAGGAGATATAGGAAGAAGAAGCCTTATGGACAGATTTTGTCTATGAGGAGGAGGGTAAGGATGTTGTCAAAGAAGCTGGGAGCAGAACAAAGCAAGGAGATTGCTTCGAAGTCAAAGAAATCAAAGAAGGAGCTTCAGTAAGACTCAGATACAAGACCCTTAGAAGAAGTAAATTTAGGGGAAGGTTCTATACAACAGCCCCCTATATAAGTGCTTGGTTGAATGCTCTTGACAGGACCAGTTGTTGGTTGTTCTGAAGAAATATAAAGATTGTTTTGCATGGTCTTATAATGAACTACCAGGATTGGATAGGTCATTAGTAGAACATAGGCTCCCTATGAGGCCTAATTTCAAGCCATACAAGCAAAAACCAAGAAGAATGAGTCCAGAAGTGATTCAGAAAGTTAAGGAGGAAATTCTTAGACTACTCAAGGCAGGCTTTATTAGGACAGCCAGGTATGTTGAATGGCTATCCAATATTGTGCCTGTAGTTAAGAAGAATGGTAAAATGAGGGTATGCATTGATTTCAGAAACTTAAATCTAGCAACTCCAAAAGATGAGTATCCTATGCCTATAGTAGATTTGTTGGTAGACAGTTCAGCAGGGCATCAAATTTTATCAATGATGGATGGGCACTCTGGTTATAACCAAATCTGCATTGCAGAGGAGGATGTCCACAAGACAGCATTCAGATGTCCTGGGAATATTGGCACCTTCGAATGGGTTAAAATGCCATTTGGCCTGAAGAATGCTGGGGCTACATATCAGAGGGCTATGAACACTATCTTTCATGACCTCATTGGAGGGTATTTAGAGTGTTATATTGATGACATTGTAGTGAAATCCCAATCCATGGAGGAGCATCTGTTTCACTTAGAAGCAGCTTTTGAAAGAATGAGAAAGTTTAAGTTGAAACTCAATCCTCTTAAGTGTGCTTTTGGCGTATCATCTGGAAACTTCTTGGGCTATGTAGTACACAAGAAAGGAATACAGATTGACCAGAATAAAGCCAAAGCCATCATTGAAGCCAGACCTCCATCAAGTAAGAAAGAATTACAAAAGTTCCTTGGACAGGTTAATTTTCTTCGAAGATTCATTTCTAATACTGCAGGGAAAACTAAAGTATTTTCTTCCTTGTTAAGGCTAAAAGATGAAGAGGAATTTGTGTGGAGCAGAGCATCAAATTGCTTTCGAAGGAATCAAAGCCTACTTGGCCAACCCTCCAGTGCTGATGCCACCAAAGGGTGATAAGCCCTTGAAGTTGTACATAGCTGCAGCAGAAGATTCATTGGGAGCTTTCTTAGCCCAAGACAATGAAGAAGGCAAGGAGCAAGCTGTTTATTACCTTAGTAGGTTTCTAAATTCTTGTGAATGTAAATACTCAGCTGTGAAAAGCTGTGCCTTGCATTGTATTTTGCTGCAATGAAATTAAGATACTATCTTTTGCCTACAACTGTCTTGGTAATTGCAACCACAGATTTGGTTAAGTATATGTTATCTAGACCTATGTTGAGGGGAAGAATTGGCAAATGGATACTAGCCTTATCAGAATTTCATTTAGAATATGTTCCCCAAAAGGCAGTAAAAGGACAAGTTTTAGCTAATTTTTTGGCAGACCATCCATCTCAAACAGAAAGCCAAGAGATAATGGAACTTGGTATGGCTAGTGTTGAACCATGGCAAATGTGGTTCGATGGATCAAAAGCCAATGGTTTAACTGGAATTGGTATAGTAATTAAGTCACCACAAGGAGTAGAAACCACACATGGTTTCAGAGTGGATGAAATTACTTGTTCCAATAATCAAGCTGAATATGAAGCCTTAATAATGGGACTGGAAATCTTATTGGATTACAAGCTCATGCAGTTGACATATTTGGAGATTCTCAATTGGTAGTTAACCAAGTGAAAGGGATTTTCAAATGTCAAAGTATAAGCATGTTGCCATACTATGTTGTTGCATTACATCTGCTTTCTCAATTTCAGATAGCAAATGTAACTCATGTCCCAAGATTCTTGAATAATAAAGCTAATGATGTGGCTCAGAAAGCTTCGAATTTCAAGAGAAGGGATAATACTCAAAGGGACATAAGCCAAACAACATATCAGAAATTAATACACCCTTAAATAAAAGGAATGTGGTTGGAAGTCAATCATAATGACTTACAAGAACAAGATTGGAGGCATCCAATAATGCAGTATCTGGCTGGCCCATCTTCGAAAGGCCAGTAGAAAAATTAAATTGCAAGTCTATGCAATACATGATATGGTAATGCTCTCTACAAAAGGAGGGGGAGATGTTTATTGTTGGAATGTTTAGGCCCAAAAGAAGCATTGACAGCTATGGCTGAGGTTCATGAAGGCATCTGTGGTGCTCATCAGCCTGGTGTGAAGATGAGATGGTTGCTTCGAAGGCATTCCTACTATTGGCCAACTATCCTTAAAGACTGCATAGAATATGCAAGAGGTTGCCAGGCATGCCAAAAGCATGGCACAATAAGGCATGTGCCCATAACTGACCTGCATGCAGTTGTGAAGCCTTGGCCATTTAGAGGATGGGCCATGGATATGATGGGGAAAATACACCCACCCTCTTCGAAGCATCATTGTTTTTTTAGTGGCCACTGATTACTTCACTAAGTGGGTCGAAGCTAAGCCATACAAGGCTGTAGACCAGACTGAGGTCATTGGATTCATTAAGGATTTAATCCATAGATTTGGTATCCCACAGACTATAACTGTTGATAATGGGACTGTATTTGATGGGAAAATGGTAAAGTCTTTTGTGGCAGAGTTTGGAATTAGCCTTGTTAATTCCACCCCTATTATGCACAAGCCAATGGTCAAGCTGAATCATCCAATAAGTCTTTGAAAAAAGGAATACAAAAGTTGTGGAAGACAATCCTAGGGATTGGCATAACTTATTGTTGGATGTATTGTGGGCTTATAGAACTTCTCCAAGGTCAAGCACAGGAGTCACTCCTTATGCCTTAGTATATGGGCATGATGCAGTGTTACCTGTGGAAATTAATGTTAAGTCCTTGAGGGTAAGATGCCAAGACCAGTTAGATCTTGAGCAATACCATCAGAGTATGTGCTTGGAGTTAGAAAGTATAGATGAAGCTAGAATTCTGGCATTAAATAGCATTCTTTTCCAAAAGAAGAAAGCAGAAAAACTATAATAAGAAAGTCAAACACATTGGCTTTGATGAAGGTGATTTGGTATGGAAGACAATACTCCCAATAGGGATTAAAAGCCATAAGTTTGGTAAATGGTCACCTAACTGGGAAGGACCATATCAAGTTCATAGAGTCCTGCCTTTTGGAGCATACCATTTGAGAAATTTGAATGGATATACATCCCAAAAAGATTAATGGCAGATATTTGAAGCCTTATTTTCCAACCATATGGGAAACACAAGGAATAAAATAAATACTAAGTAAGAACATAAGAATACTCAAATGATAAATAAGAATTTGTTTTCATAAAGAGTTGAATACATTTTGCCATAAATTGGCCCAAAAGTCAGTACAATGCCTCAGTTGTTCTTTTACAATGGATGTTCTATTCTTAAATGATGAAAACAACTGGATGGCTGTGGTCATTTCCTGCTTTCGGTCGGCCAGTCCTTGATTGGTAATCTGCAACTTGGTGTCAGTTCGGATTAAGGCCTGGTTAACTGCGGATAGTCCTCCTCAAGTTGAGCTTTCTTCTCCAGTAGTTGAGTTCGAAAGTGGGAGACAGAGGAATGTTGTTCCTTTAGCTCTGATATTTCAGTATGTACTTTGGAAACAAAGCTCTGGTCTCTAACCAATTTCTCCTCTGCAGCCTTGGCAGCATGGCAAATGTTGATGTAAAAGTCAATAGTGGCTGCTGCCTGAGATAAATGACTTGAGACAGTCATGCCGGATTGCTCAACGATTTTGCAGCACTGAAGGAAGCCATTTCTTATTATAGGCCTCTGTAAGGCCTCAAAAGGGATCCTCGAAAAGGATGTCAACAGCTCCAGACAGCTGTCCAAGGCTATCAGAGGCGAAGAAGTCTTACTACTGGTGGAAGAGCTCTCAAAAATTTCTAGCAAGGAATCAGCCAGAACTAATGGCTCAGTCTCATCACTAGCTATTGGAGAGGTGGAAGGTATGTCGAAGAGACTAGTCTAGCTTCGAAGATGTCTACCTCATCCGTGGACATGAAGGTGCAGAAAGAGCTTTGGTGGAAGGCACAAAGGACTGCATAGGGATAGGAGAAATGGGTGGAGCATCTTCAGCAGTTTCTATAGTTCTAGCCACCAGTAGGTCGAGGGAAGAGGGGCTGGAACTAGGCAGAGATAATAAACTATGAGTTGGAGAGCTGCCAGCACCCTCTATAGGGGAAGATGGAGCAGCAGCTGGAATTCCCTTAGGAGGAGGAAGAAAAGCAAGGCTCGAAAGAGAATCAAATTGAGATAAATCAAAAGTCAAATGAAGGAGATATGGAATTAAGCCAGAAGGGAAAGGAGCAGGAATACTTGGCCTTAAGGAGGGTACAGAGAATGTAGGCCTAGGAAGTGGGAGTATTATTTGAATAGACTTCACATTTTGCAATTGATCAACTTCAACTGAAACTGAGGGAGTCCTTATTGGAAGAATAGGCTCAGTAGTTGTTGCTGCAAAAGAAGAAGTACAAAGTAATGTCAAGTCTCAATACCAAGAATTTGACAAGAAAAGAATAGAGGCATGAAAGAAATTACTTGTTTCAGAAGTGATAGCAATGATGGGAGAGCTACGAAGGGAATAGTGCTCAGCAATGTGTTGCCTTCTCGCAGTTTCCCTTTGGATTGCATCAGCAGCAGCAGCTTCATCTCTTAATAGTTTGCTGCCGCCTCTTCTCAGCTCTTTGAAAAACAATTATTTCTCTGGAATGTTCCTCCTCTACTGCTTTGGCAGCCGCCTCATGAGTGGGGTCTTCGACCAAATCAGAAGGGAAGACAGTCATCTTCTTTCTCTTTCTTCTCGGTAATGGTATTTCCTGCTCTTTCTCAATCTCTCTCTCTTCAATCTGGGATTCAGGCTCTTCAGGAGTAAGTTCCTTTTCCACTGCTTTGGCAGCTGTCTCATGAGTAGGGTCTTCGACCGAATCAGATGGAGAGACAGCTACCTTTTTTCTCTTTGTTCTCTGTAATGGTATTTCTTGCTCTTTCTCAATCTCTCTCTCTTCAGTCTGAGATTCAGATTCTTCAGGAGTGAGTATTAGCTTCCTTTTCTTTTTCTGCTGTTGTTTGTCTTTGAGAGCAGCTAGAGTTTCAGCTCTTTTAGGAGATTCTTCTTGTGGAGACCCTGCACCAAGAGGTATGAGTGTAAAGGAAATAAACAAAAGAGTCTAAAAGAAAAGGAACCTGAAAATACTTACCCTTTTTCGAAGCAGCTCTGGTAACTCTAGCTGGAGGGGGTGAGGCTACAGGAACAGTTTGGGCAGCTGTGGAAAGAGGGTATGTTTCAACTGTTGTTGGTTTAGCCTTAGAAGGCACTCCTAGCCCTATCAGCAAATCATGAGGGTGTACTGATAGGCGCACTTCCATGTTGGCTGTCCACCAGTTTTGAAATCTTTTCAAAGCCAAGCCAGAGGGAAGAAAGGGGACAAATTTGAACTCACTCAATTCTTTCAACAGTTTAAATGTTGCCGCCTCTAGTTTTGATTTGGGTATTCTCAGGTCTCTGGCCGTAAGATGGACATTCGAGAGGCTGCAAAGTGGAACGGGAATCCCCTGAGTAAACCCAAATTGTCTGGCAAACTGAGAAGGGCAGTATACCTCAGATATACACTTATAAGCTCGAGGGTTTAAAGTACCAATGAACAGCTCCCTCGGTAACAAAATAGAAGCCCACATATCTTTGTGTGGTGGGGTGGAGCACTCTTTATCAGCCAAGAATGTTTGCAGCCAAGCGGGTCCTTTGTTGGCATCAAAGAGGCAGAAGAAGGAGGCAGATGGAGAAATACGAAGTTGATGAAAAAAGGTGAGGTAATAGGCAAAGGAGGCAGGATAAAGAACAATTCTAGCATATTTCTCCCCATAAGTATTAGGATCCTGAACAAGGAATTTTAAGCATTTGGGATGCAAATCAGCGAAGTAAGCAAAGAGCCAGAGTTGGAGCACCCAAAGGGGACCTCCTTGGTTGATGTCAAGAGGTTTCTCACAAAATTGGGAGCAAGCTCTATAAATATGGCCTAAGAGATATGGGGCCAAGGCTATGCGTTTCTTCAAAACAAGGGCCTTCGCAAGTGGGGCGAATTCAGGCATAATCGTTGAGATGATGTACAAAAGAGAAATTTACACAACCAGTATAAAATAAAGGAAAAAAGTTCTCTATCTCTCAGGGCCTACCCTTTTGTTTTCAGCCTTTACAAAGTCACTATAGGAGGAATTTAAAGGAGGAAGGGAAAACTTAATAGAAAGGTCCGGTAGCTGGGTGTAAAAGGAGTACAAGGGGTGAAAGCCCTAGGAGATGGCAGATATCAAGAACGGTGGGGGCCATCATGCCACACCGAAACTGAAAAAATTAAAAGCCACGTTCCAAAAGCAAAGAGCAGCAGGAATCAAAAAAGGGTCTTCAGGAATGATAAACCTGGAAAGACGAAGGGCGTCGAGAATACAGAGCTCTTGCAAGTCATATTCTCTTGCAGGCACAACTTTGTCCTACCATTCCTCCCACTCAGTTCTCAATGTCAGCCAACAATGGTGAGGACGGGTCATTCTCCAATTCCCCCAGTCGAGCCCCCCTTCATAGAGAAGAAAGTGGTCCTCCAAGCGAGGGGATAAAGCTGGAGGTTGAGTGAGAGCTTCTCGAAAGATGGGACCTAGGACGTATTCTTGTTTATCACTATGGCGAGGAACAAAGAGGCATCCGTCTATGGTGCTTGACCCATCAACTATAAGTTTGGCGATCTCCTCCTCAATACATCTCTTCAAAGCCATTGTTGGGCTTATACGATCATTAGTTGGTACTTTCAGAGAAGAATAATCCATTGGTGGCAAGTAGCAAGGAAGAGAGGGTTAATAGAGGGGAAGGGTTTGTGTGTTGAACAAACGAGTGATTTCAGAATATGAAGTAAAAGGGTTCTAAAAACCTTTATGTCTGGAAAATATATCGTGTAATTCGTAGAGAAGTACTAAAAGTATAAATACGAAGAGTTTCCTTCAATATTGATACTTTTGGAGGGAAAAACATCCCAGATGTTGATGTCAGCTTCGAAATAAAACATTTGGCTTCAAAGCCAGTTTTAGTGCCAAAATGAAAGAACAAGCGGCTTCGAATGTCGAAAGCCTGCTTCGAAACACATTCCATACCTAAGGATGTAAAAATGTTCAAGTATTTGTTTACTTCGAAGGGGTTTAAAGACCTGTTTTAGGTTTCTTAGTGAGAGTAGTATCCTTCGAAGCAAAACTTGAGATCCCTTAAGGATGGGAATTTTTGTTCGAAGTATAATAAATTATTTGGCTTCGAAGCCAATTTTGGGCGCCAAATTGAAATGACAAATGGCTTCGAACGTCGAAAGTTTACTTCGAAGCATATTCCATGCCTCGCAGTGAAGGAATATTTTGATATTTGTTTACGACAAAGGATTAAGAGCCTGTTTTCTGGTTTCTTAGTAAGAATAAATCCTTGAAGCAATGGAAATTGTTGTTCGAAATATCAAAACCAATAGTTGGTTTGGCAATATACAGAAGAGTTTGTTTTTTCGAATTTAAACAATGCAGCCTTTGAGAGGGGCTTCCATATTTTGGAAATTATGGATTGTTGTTCGGAGAGTGGTCAATTTAAAACTAATTGATTGTACTAACCATATGACCATATGTTGGATATGTTTAAAACAAGCTTTAGAGGGCAAGATTGTCAAAATTCGAAGCACTGATTCCAAAATAGAAATCAGCAAAAGTTGTCAACTGTATTCCATAAATTGGAAAAGTTCATGTTGGTTTTCCAGTGTTTTATTTAAGACAATTGAATCCAGATTCGAAGGATGAGATTGGTTAGTTCGAAGCCCTAAATTTACTTATGAAGGCAAACAAAGATAAATTCGAACCATGCCAAGCAAAGAGAAAAGACTTAGATGTATTAAAACAAAAACAATTACATTAAAAGTTCCTCTTTGGGTACAAATTCCAGTTCATAAAAGTAAGGAATAGAATAAATAACGAGATCATGGAATTTAGTCCAGCTATGGTCAATAAATTTATGTTCTTTTTTTATTCTATCCTCTATTTGTTCCAAGCTTGGTTGCTGAAGTTGATGTGGTCTCATTTGATAAAAGAGCTCTTCAGCCTTTATTTCGAACGCTGTCTCTTTTAGCCCTTGTTCCAGCTCGTTCATATCCAAGTCATCCCAGTACGCAGAGTCTTTATTCTTGAAATCATTGTATTCCTCGACGAGGTTCTCTACTTCGTACTGGGTATGAACTTAGAGGGATGAAAGTTGGTCCAAAGATTGGATGGTAGCCAAAGAAGTCTGGTGCCAATGGAGAAGCAAAGGGAGTTGGTCCAAAAACATGTGGAGTTCTGCTTGGGCGATGGGGTTGAGAACATGACCCCGAGTCAGAATATCACAAGCCTATCGAAGGTTCTTGAGAGGAACATCGTCCTCAAGAACATTGAAAGGCAAGTGAGAAAAGCCCGCAAGCAGAAGTTGGGCTTGCTTTTGTTGAGCTGGAGTAGGAGGAGGTGGAGGCTTGTAAGGAGGAAAAACCTTTTCCGCAGGTTTTTGCGGAGGAAGAGGTATAGAGGCTTCCATTTCGAAGGAAGGAAGGAACCGAGGGACATTAACACAATCAAGCCAGTCAGAAGGATGAAGTTTCGCCTTCTTGGTTAAAAATGATGGGTTATACCTCTGTGCCTCTTTTGGGTGAAGGGTAGCTCGTATTATCTTTGTAGGCATGGATGATGTGTACCATGCTACAAGTAGATTGTCCTCTAAACTATGTCGGCGATCGATGGGCATGTAAGGATAGACCACCGAGCTTCACGCATAGGAAGGGAACTCTAAAGGATCAGTGAACTCGACAAAGTGATAGTTAATTCGCTCCCTTAACTCACATGTCTCAGAGTCCGACCAGCCTCTCCAACCAGAAGAAGAAGAAGCCACGGCCTCATTCCATGCAGAAGATTGTGAATTAGAAGAAGAGCTTCCCATGTCCATATTTGCAAACTTCTAAATCAAGGGATTGTGGACAGTATGTTCGTAATCCAAAGGTTGATAATTTGCGAAAGCTTCCATAACTTGGATATAGGAAGGTGGGTAAAAGTGGCTAATCAATGCATGAAGATTCTTTCAAGGACGAACGGTTTTATCAAATAACTCTTCATATGCTTGATCGAGATAAGAAAAGGTCTGTTTCTCCATTGAATTAGACTTTTTGAATACTGAGATATTGGGCATGTTTAAGGGATCAAAGAGGAGTTAATGCAAATGATCATCAATGAATGACGGTTGTGTTTCTAAAAATATAAAGCCCATGCATGTTCTAAAACGTGGATAAAAGACTTTGATCCACTAATATCATCAAGTATTGGATATATTAGTGCAGGGGGTAATGTTGGCTACATATTTTGTATAAGCGAATTACAATTCAACGCGTGGCAGGATAAGGGCAATACATGAAGACTATTCAAGTTTTCAATCATGATTGAACACGTGGCAGTCAGTATTGGTTTTATGAGATTTGCGTAGTATTGGATCAACAAAGACATATGAAGTGATATGGCTTCAATGGTTACTCACACTTAAATTCAAAATTAGGAGGGAAGCTTAACCACAAGTGATGGCATAGTGGAGCTAACTATAAGGCAACATGATCAGCGATCATGGAGGAGCGATTCGACGGTTGGAAGTGCAGTTCGATGGTCATCCTTGAGAAGTATAAATAGCAAAGAAGGCTCCAGAAAAGCCCCCCAGACTCAGATCCAGAAAACCAGTTTTACTTTACATTATTTTCCAGCTTTACATTTCTTGTTCTTTATATTTCTGTACTTCAAATTCCTGCACTGCATTTCGTTCATAGGAGTAGATTTCAAGTAGATTGTTGTTGTAAACCTCTACGAGGCTGATTCAGATCTTTGTAAGTCTTTCATTTTGCTTAATGAAATACTACAACTGTTCTTTATTTACCCATTGTTTGCTTAATTCTCCTAACAAAGCCACCAGTAAAAGTCTTCTTCATTGAGGCTGAAAGAACTAAAACACAATCGTCTGATAATTGGTTGGCAATTAAATTTCTGTAAGGACTAATTGATCCTTGCTGGTACGCTCACAATTACAAAAATAACGTTCGAAAGCCAAAAGCCAACAATTCATCATAATAAGGATTCAAGGAAAAAAAATTAAAAGAAAATGTACAAGAAATCAGGAAAGGAAAAAAAAAAAGATCCTGTTTGTGAGGAAAGCTAATGTATTCATCATAATAAGGATTCAAGGAAAAAAAATCAAAAGAAAATGTACAAGAAATTAGGAAAGGAAAAAAAAAAAAGGATCCTATTTGTGAGGAAAGCTAATGTATTCATTATAATAAGGATTCAAGGAAAGAAAATCAAAAGAAAATGTACAAGTAATCAGGAAAGGAAAAAAAAACAAAAAGATCCTGTTTGTGAGGAAAATTGATGTATTCATCATAATAAGGAGCAGCAGTAAAGAGCATGAAAGAACAAAATCCTGTTTGAAATTTGCCATAAGAATTGCCTGTTTGAAACATTTGCCAAAACAATTGCCTGTTTGAAACAATTGCCAAAACATTTGCCAAAAAAGATCCTGTTTGAAATTTGACAAAATCTTGTTTGAAAATCAAAATAGAACAATTGCCAAAACATCAGGCACAAAGATCAAAAGTTAACAGATGCATAAAGAGCAGCAGTAACTAAGTAGAGGCATCATCTTTGAAATTTGAAATGGACAAAATCTTGTTTCTAACAACCTATTTATTACAATATGTTTGACTATTATAAATTTTGGATATCATCTCCACAAATACAACATAATATGCTTGTTTCCCTTCCATTCCTATTACCATACTTAAAAAAAAAAAAAAAATGAATTGGCTAACAGAGAAAATTAAGACAGCAACATACATATCTTGCCAAAACATAATAAATCATAACATATATTCATACATGAAACAAAAGTTCAACCCTCAAAACATACTATGGAAATCCACCATGAAAGGACAAGTCTACATATCCATGATTTCCATGCAAAATTATGCACCATGTGCATCCACGATAATGCCTAAGCTATAACATTTATGTATCACATAATATATTACCGAAGTCATGTGGCAAACAAAAAGACATCATAAAATAGATATCATATTCAAATATGACCTTCCAATAGCAAAGAAACCTAATCCATCTTGTCATTCTCATCTAAACTGAAGAACAAGTCAACTTCGTCTTCATCTTTCACTATCATAGATGCTGCCATCAACCTTTGGGGAGTACTCATTGGCAACTTCAGAAGTTCTTCATTAACCAATCTCCTTTGTTGGGATAGGTCATCTGAATATCCTATCCTATGAGTAATCTCCACCATCGTAGTATTAGTATTCTTAATGAATGATCCAAGATTTTTTGCCATCTCAGATAGTTCAATGGGAATCCCTTCAGCAGGACGAACCCGTTTTTTTTCTAATTTTAGTAGAGTCAGCACGGTTGGAAATATTACCTGAAGTAGACATTGAGTAGTCCATATCACCCATGTTCATACTAAACTGTTCAGCATGAGATTGTTCTCCTTCTTCTATAGTTGCATTTGCATCTTCCTTTTCCATGGCTGCAACTGCATCAGCAGGATCCTCAGCCAGTTCACCAGTCGCCCTATCCTTCCCAAATAGAATAAGCCAATCTTCATAGAACGGGAATGGCCTATTTCGTATCCCTTTTGCATCCAGCACTCTCTACATAAGTGATTATCCAATTACTAAAAAGAACAAATTGATTTATAAGTAAAGAATAATGCAAACAACAATAAGAAAAATGAGATATACCCTAACATAGTTCATCCATACGTCGTCACTATCAACTAGCACCATATTTTGTTCATCATCCCAACCAAACCACTTATCTTTAACATATCTTGAAGAGTGTTATACTGTTTCCTCCATAACTGAATCTTTGAGTCGATGTGAGGAGTGGCTCGAAGATCAGTTCTAGGAAATGCACTTAAGATCTTTTTCTCACATTCATTGTAGAAGCCTGCCCTAAACTGATTATTATTAAGCTTTCATTTGGGATTACTTGCGGTTATATCCTTCATGGATGTAATGAGGAAGACTTCCTCACGGTTATTCCAAAACCTTCGAGGTTTCCCCTTCCTATGAGAACTAGTGGTACGTGTGTCATCCATACCTATATATATGTATATCATGAGTTTAAATCATAACACACATGTCAATCATAAATAACAAATCAACTTACACAATATTTGTTACAAATACCACACAAAAACTAAACAAATATGGTTTGAATTACATCTCATTATAAAGTCTCACTATTAAATAAAAATCGGCATACAACACTAATTTATTGACCTCTACTTGCTTGCCATTCATTAAACATTTGGGTTGCCAAGGCTGTTCTCCATTCACTCCATTGATCAGATGCTTCAACAATGTCAATCATTTCATCTCCTAATTCAGTAGATGGGAGGAGGATTCATTTTCTCATTCTCATCATCAGCGAGATCCATAGGCATTTACGTTGTATAAGATTGTGGAGAAGGCAACATGCAGTGATAATACGAAATTGAGTCTTGATTGGAAAGTAAGAATAGGTCCTCAATATTGCCCACCTCATTGTAAGTAGGCCAAAACACCTCTCAATGACATTACGAGCAGAAGAGTGCCTCATATTAAAAAACTCTTGTGGAGTTGTTGGGGCACCTCTTCTCTCCATGTGGAAAGATGGTAACGTTGTCCTCTATATGGTGCAAGAAAACCCTCCCCATTTGTGTAACCCGCATCTACGAGATAGTAGTGGTCTGTAATTATGTAAGATGGTTTCACTATGTATGTAAGAAAATAATTGTTTAATATAGATATAGTTGTAGACACCCCATTTTTGACCGACCTTAAGACTCAGACGTCACCGATAGAGCGCTTGGTGATGTTGCATATCGCTCGTTCCGAAGTTTCAGAGTCTCGGCTGCGAGCCTTGCCTCTGGACTTCCGGACTCTTTTGTACCTTACCTCGGTTTGCGAACCAGGTCCTGTTTTCTCTGTTTTCTCTTCCCGAATGAAGGAGAGGTCTCGTAGATCATCTCTAGTGGCCGTAGGCTACTTCGTGGTCGTAGGCCATTTTTCCCGTTTTGGAGCCGGTTCCGGTTTCGGAGCCGTCGGCCGTGTGCCTCAGTTCGGGACCGCCTAACCACCTCCGTTTGCTCCGAGTTTTGGCGCACATCTTATTTCCTCCCTCTCTAGGGACACTGTGGTCCGAGAGACCAACTTCGTGGTCAAACGCCACCTCCGGTGCTTAACAGTCAGTTTTCGGGGCCCCAGGCTGCGTGTTTCGGCCCCCGAACCTTCAATTTGCATCGGTTTGGATTCATTTTTGGCAGGGACCTTATTTTCATTGTGTGAAGGTCGTAGAAGGGTGGGAGGCCAGCAATTGTTCTGAAAAGCCAGCTTTATTCCTTCATCGCTCTCCGTCGCCCGTTTTTCTCACTAGAAAGCTAGTGTTGACCACCCCCGGGCCACTTTCTTTGGCCCTTAACCCCATATTTGTGTTGTACACACCTGGGAGGCCACCAATATGTCATGGCCGGCCATCAATTCATCTTGACCCTTTTGAACCCCTCTAAAAAGTTGGGTTTTCTCTTTCCTGGTTCACTTTTTCTGGGTTTTGACCACATGGTTGTGTTGTGCACACATGGGAGGCCACCAATATGGGTGGCCGGCTAGTTTTTCTTGATTGAACCTTTTGAACCTGGCCGGCCGGCCAGGGGAAGTGTCGGCCGGCCACCTGGACTCTCTGAACTTGGTCGGCCATGCTCTCCACACCTTGTTCCTTCCAGCTGCACCCTCCTTTTCCCCCCAGATTCTGTATCCGAGGGGGGGACTTTTGGGGGGAAATTTGAATTTAATTTTCCCTCCTTTTCTCCACTCCTTTGCCTATATAACCAGCACCCCCAGCTCATTTTTGAAGGGTTACAAACTTTGGCTTAGAGCTCTTGCATTGAATCTCTCCCCCTCTCTACTCCAAGCCTCAAAACCCTAAGATTCTTGCACCAATCCATAGCACTACCTCCCTATACTCCATTCCAATCCTTTGAAGCTTATTTCCAGAGGTTGAGAGCCACCAAACTTGGTCCAAGAGCTGTTGAAGATTGGTTCTACAAGGGTGAGTCCCATTTTCCCTCTTTTAAGCTTATTTTTGCATGCTTTCTTAGCCTTTGTTGCTTGCATTTTTGGGCTCCGACCCAAACTGTAAATAGTCATATTTTGAGCTCCTTTTCATGTTTGATCAAGGACCTCTTGCTGTTTGAGGTCTCCTACTATCACTTGCCTCTTTAACTCTCTTTTAGGCTTTTTTTTTGCATAGTATTTTAGGCTTATTTTTGAGCTGTTTTGGACTTGGTAATAAACTAAAAAATATCTTTTTTTGAGCCCCTCTTCAACATTGTTGAAGGGATCTCCTCTGTTTGAGGCCAGAAGATACCACTTGTCTCTTTATCTTTCTTTTAGGCCTTTTTTTGCATGATAGTTTAGCCTCATTTGTGTTTATTTTCGTGGCTTGATGTAAACTGTAAAGTGCCATGTTTTAAGCCCCTCTTCAACTTTGTTGAAGGGCTCTTTGCCATTTGGGGCCAGCTGCTGTCCCTTATCTCTATTCCCCCTTTTAGGGCCACTTTTGCATGATAGATAAGCTCTATTTGTGTTCACTTTTGAGACTTATTATAAACTGAGAAAAGACTTGTTTTGACATCATTTTCATGTTTCATTAAGGGCATTTTCTTATTTGAGGTCACATACCTCCTCATATGCTTGATTCCCTCTCATTTTGAGTCTTACACCCTAGCCCTTGTTGCATGCCTTGTTTGACCTTCTAGCCACTGGAATCCAGTGGATTCTTAGTGCCTTTGATGCTGTTTTTAGCCTACAAATTAAAGGGGGGTGACCCCCTCTCACCTTGACTTGTTTGGTGGCCATTTTGGCCTTCCAAAGAGGCCCTATCTTGCATACTTTGTGGACTGATTTTGGGGCCAATTTGGTGAGTTTTGAGACTATCATATTTGATTTTCAAAGTTGATTTGGGGCTGCCACATGTTTATCTTGTATATGCTTAAGAATTCCTTGTATAGCCCTCTAAAGGAGCCCCTCATTTGTGCATGTGTTGGCTGCCTTTCCATGTGTATTTGGGCATATTTTGGCATGTTTAGTTCACTGATTTTTGCTGGTATGATGAGATTCCATGTGCTTCATATACTTGCCATGCAAACCATGTTTGGTAATCAAAATTGCATGCTAATTTAAGCCATCTTGCTAGCACTTTCTGGCCACACTCTAAACTGGAAAAGTTCATGTTTTGGGGCTGCCTTGACTCTGTCTTCATGCTTCATGTTCAAATAATACATGCTTTGTATAGCTATAAGTCATTCCATGTGCCCAGTTTTGAGTTTCGGGTCTCATTCCATGCATCGGGTACCATATTACCATGTTTCGGGGCTGTTTAGCATCATATTTTAGCGTTGAAATTTGCTTGTTTGCATATCATGTTCCATGCCTTACCATGCTTTGGTAGAGTGGCATTCGTGCCTTAGGTTCGGTCCTCGGTTTGCGTGCATGTGTGCACGCATTGTATCTCATTTCCATCTCATGGCCTCCTATGTGAGTGTGGCTGAGGTCCACTTGTGTTAGTGTAAGTCCATTATGCATCGTGTATGCCATTTCATTTCATAGTATTGTGTATGTTAGGTTGTATGTTAGCGCATTGTGCATGCCATGTTATCTTGTACATCGTGTATGCCATTTCATAGCATTGTGCATGTTAGGTTGTATCTTAGTTGCATTCATGCATGTCATGCATATTGCATTGTGTTTGGGATATGAGTTAGCCCGAGCACGGGAAACGAGGTACGTTCCGTACTTCGAGTAACGGAACGTGTCTCAATTCCCCAGTCGGCGACACTCCGGATTACCCATGATGGAGCTTAGGTTTTGTCGTGTTTTTATGTGCATTCATTTCATATCAAGTCGTGCGATTCGGCTCCTCGGCCATCATGCATCGAGATGCGTGATTGGTGGCACGAGGATCGAGGACTACACTTCCTGAAGAGTAGTCCAGCATACATATGTGAAAATACATTGCTATGCCCCTTTCCTGCTCTCTGTTGCAGCAAATCAGAAATCAGCAGCTTTTAAAAGCCTTGCACAACATTCCGGGTTTAACTGTAAACAGAGGCTAATTGGGATATCGCAGTGGATTTCCGCGCAAGGCAACTCAAGCATACATCATCCATCATCCGGAGCAGAGTCAAGGCAGTCCCTAGCTTGCATGCTAGTTTACAGCTTTCCTAGGTTAATTTGTTAATTAATTAGGGTTTTGTACTGTATTCGGACTGTATTATTTATTCGGGACTGTATTATTTATTCGGACCCTCTGCGAGAGGGCAATGTTGTAATAAGTGTGCGTGCGTGTGATGTATGTCTTCCAACCCCACGTCTTTCTCTCCCTTTTATTTACCAGCTTATGATGGTTAGATTAGGGCACGTTTCAATTAGCATACAGTATGATAGCATGTTTGCATTCATTCATCTGTCTTGCATGCACCGGGCTCGGCGCATCATAACTCATTGCATTGTATTTCAATTCCAAGTTGAATACATGTTATCTGTTGCATTTCATATGTCATGTTTAGAATAGCCGAGCCTGCTATAGTTGCATTATTGCATGTGTTGCATTAGGCATTTCTGTATAGTTAGGATCATGCATGATTTCTAATTAGCTTCTGTTTTGGCTTGGAGTACTCGGTAAGTTTTACGCTTTAGCATCTTTGCATGCGTGTGAGTGATTGCCATGATAGCATGCTTTACCATGAGGCTATTTACTTATGTGATATAACTGCTTGAATGCCTGTGGGTGAAGGTTGGGTTATTTGGATTGGGACAAATCATCAACCGTGAGTTTTAAGCCCACTAGATAGTGGCAAAACCATCTTTTCTAAGCCTACCTGAGGGTGGCAAAATCTGCATTTTAAGCCTACCTTCGGGTAGCAAACCATCTTTCAAAAACAAACATGAAATGTTTGTTCCAATTAGGCGACCCGGTTATACTTGTATGCTGTGCGCATCACATAGTAAATCTAGGCTAATAACTGGAATAAGAATGCATAATGTTTCAAAACTAGATATCATGGTTAGTAGAGGCCGATCTTTGATCGGGCGAGCGGGGGTGCTCACGAAGTGACCTTCCCCAATCGTACCCAAGTTCCGAGCCGAGGCAACTTTGGTGATGACGGACACGTGGCCTTAGGCAAACGAGTCAGGGTTTCCTAAATTTCCCCAAAAATAAAATATTTAGGTGGCGACTCTGTATCTGGCAAAGCAGTCCATGTTTGGCACTTCTTTTCTAAAAATCTGTCTTTTCAAACCGATTTGCCGGATTTGGACTCTTTGGTTCAAGATTAAGAACCGTGACAATTTGAGTCCTTGAACTGTAGTGAGCCCAAAACGAACGGAACCGGGGGGGGGGGGCTGGACTCGTTCCCTCCTGGGGGCGTTCGGGGACGTCTACAATAGTGTACTTATATATATAACAACATATATAATTATCATACCAGTAGGCACTTTCAACCCATTGGGTTTACTGATAACATCTCTAAGTACCCTAGAGTAAGAAGCAGATTATTTTCATCCAGGCAAGACATATATGAATTGCATGTCTTGGGAGCACACACCCAATACATTTGTGGAAATTTCTCCCTTTCTCGTTCTATACCTTGGTTTGTCCATTGCAGGGGCAAGAACCTTAACATAGGTTCCATCTAAAGCACCAAGACAATTCTAAAAATAAAACAATATTTTAAAATTAATATAGGCAATACAAAATATAATATGCTAATTAAGCCAAGTTGTAAATATATTGTACCTGAAAATAACTCCACCTATCATCTGTACAATTAGCATTATTGGTTCAGGCTTCTTAAGGAGGAGACCATAGAGGCGCAACACAGCCTTGAGAACATTATTGAAGTACTTACTAACTGTTTGACCACTCTGCGTGAAATTAAATTTAATTTTGCAGTTCTTAGTATGATGTGAAAGCACATTCAAAAACATTGCTACTTGCTCCTCTAAGACAACATATTTTGAATCAGAAAATCCAACCCTTCGCACCAACCCACATAAAAGCATGAAAGTACGCCTATTCATCCGAAGTTGGTCATGACAATTTATGTCACTATCGTTGACCAATTTATTCAAATGGTCAATTTGTTTTCCATAGGAGTGAGGTGATCTAGGTAGTTGCAATCTAATTTCTTTCTTCTTGAATGCAGCATGTAAAATCACTATATACATAGCACATGCATAATTAATGGATGAAACAACATGTTGGAGGGCTACAAATTCCTCTATAAGGTCCTTTCTCCTTTTCTTAGTGGCATAATTATTATCTATCTACAAAAAATGAATAAATAATAAGCGGCTAAAGTTAGCACAAAAAGTAGAACAAATAATAGATAATAGAAAGTGTTTAATATGATAAAACAGATTGTAACGGCCAAAAAGCCATAGTAGAGTGAGTTTGACGTACAGTCTAGTTGAGTTAGATAAATTTAACATTTGTTCATATCAATCATTTTGTGATTAAAATTAAATAACAAAAAGACACTTCACAATGGCATATAGTGGGTATATTCAAACATACACAAAAAACCATGCAGTAGTAGATATCCACATGAAGAAAATACTGAATAATTATTTCAAGTCAAGTAATTTGTAACAATAATGCAAAATAAGATAATTGACTATGTTAAAGAAAAAAGATAATTTGGATGTCCTAAACTCAGACTTGAAAGATATGTAATCTGCTTATGACAACCAAACTCCCTAATTACCTCAATCATCTACCCAAAAAGATAATTAAATCAAAGAAAAGAAAAAAGATAATTAGGATAGAAAAGTGTTTGATTCACATAGAAAAGTTTGTATTGCAAGTTTTCATGTCTGAAGTAGTGGTCAAAAGAAATATGATTCCGTGTGGGCAATGCAATGGTGGAGGAAGAACTTTTGTTGGGGATCACTTGGATATAATGAAAAGCAAAAGTTGTCGTGTTTTTTGATTTTAGAACCGAAGGAGAGCCACTTTTACTTTACTTTGACTGTGATTTCATTAGCATCTTTTGGTCATTGCAATGTGGTTTGAAATACTGCAGAATAGGTGTTTGATACTCCTGAATATTAGAGTTCTATGGTGAAGTTAACTTGTACAAGGATTGCATGTCCCTGGAGCTATTGGGGTGGTTTTTCCTTCATTACATGGATGTTGATTATCTTAAAAAATGGTTTTGTAGTGTCCTTAAAGCCAGAATTGTTTGAGGGAATGCGCTTTGATTTTACCAAAGGACTTAATCAGAGATTTTCACTCAGTCACAGGTGGATTTGCATTTTCATATTTTTTCATGCATTCTCTTTTCTTTTTCTTTTTTTTTTTGAAATTTCCCATGTAGTTTTTATTTCCTACTCAATGCTTGTTGATTTTGTTTTCTGTGCCTTGTCCAACTCTCATCAGTGTGTTCATGGGACCTACTGAAAGTCCTTCTCAGTCTTCTGAAACCATTAAGATTCCCACTGCTCACTATGAATTTGGTGCCAACTTTATAGACCCAAGGGTATGTAATTAGTTCCATCACCATGCAATTAATTGATTTTTTATGATAATCAATCTAACTAAGGGAACATTTGACGTTGTCCACAACTGATGCTTTTTGGTAGAATATTAACTGATGGGAGGCTGAATGCAAGACTAAAGTGTGATTTGTCTGAAAATCTTACTTTGAAGGCCAATGCTCAAGTAAGTAGGTTGATTATCACATATAAAGATAATTAAGCCTTAGAATTCAATTTTCATTTTGTGTTTCTCAGCACATATTACCTATTTTCTCCTTTTGCTCCTTGCTTATCAATAGTAAAACCCTAGGGATTTGTATATTGTTATGTACTTATATGTGCCTGTATGTATATATCAGTTTGCCACTCTACAAAATTCAATGTGACGGTCCCATTACATAATCTTTTTGGTCACAATTACGGAGGATTAGTCATATATTGATGGAGAATGAAAACAAAGCAGACAGATTTATAAGAAAAAAACAGAGGGCATTAACATTTTACATTTTCAATAACGGAGTTAAAATTGAGCTTTAGTCCCAAATCATTTAAGAATGAAATGACAATCTTTGAAATGTGAAGGAGGTGAAGCATTCCTAGGCAAAACTATAGGAAAGTAAAATGAATTTTGCGCTAAACTCTTTTAATCAGTATTCAGTGAAGGAATTTAAGCAACAACATCATTTATATAGGATCAAAATTTATGTAACCATAATCAGTATTTAGTGGAGGAAATTAAAAACATAATTAAATAAGTTTAATATTCATGCAACCACTTATGGAACATCAAATGTATTACAAACACTGAAGATTACTAAAGGATGCAGGTAAGGTAATTTAGAGTTTAGTTTGTCATTTAATTAATAGACTAGAAAGTTCATGCTTTTCTTCAGGGCCATAAAATTCAAGGCTTAAACTAATTAAAATTTACAAATTGTTATACATGTACGTCAGACATTTTGCAACACAATCTCGAAATGCATTTTCCATCAACATCCCACATGCAACTAGTTTGTTTATAAAAAAATTTAAACAATTATAAGCTAGCTACTCATATTTTTTCTTTGCTATGAACTCAACCATTTAGATATATCATCACAACAAACTGGATAAAGAAGAATGCATAAAAAATAATGGGAAAAAAAACAGAAACCCATTTACAAATCATAAACCACAAAAAAACACGGTATAATTTGGGATAGAAAATCTCACACATCAAAACCCATTCAGAAACCCAAAAAAAAAATGAATCAAATCATAGATGATAAACCCAAAAATAATGAAAAAATATAAACCCAGTTATAAATCATAAACCACAAAAAAACAGGATATAATTTGGGGTAGAGAATCCCACACATCAAAACCTATTCACAAACCCCAAAAAATGAATCAAATCATAGATGATAGATCCAAAAATAATGAAAAAAAGAAACCCATTTACAAATCATAAACCACAAAAAAAAAACAGGGTATAATTTGGGGTAGAGAATCTGATAGCGGGATTAACAAAAAATAAAATAAAATTATCGACGTAGCAGATGCTCAGCTGAATCTGAGAGAGAGCCTGCTGTAGTGAGATCGAAAATCTGAAAGATAAGAGAGAGCTTGCTGTACTGAGATTGAAAATCTGAAGAAGAAGAGCTTCTCTTTGCCTCTCCCTTTTGTTGCTGCTGCTTGGATGAGTTAGGGCTAGGGCAACGATAGGTAAAGAAGTAAATCACACCCCTAATACCAACGGACTAATTTTCAATACCAAATTTTGGGGCAGACTCTGAATCCCATTTGCAAGGCCTCTCTTAAGCCCTTCGGCTTATCAGTCCCTCCCTTAACTCTATAAACAAACAGCACATTAAATGGGGCCCATAGCTATCATAATCCCAATCCTCCTCTTATACCCCAAAACAAGCGGGGACAAAGTGAATTTTATACTCCCATTTATATAAGCAAAATGAGATTTTTAGTGAGAAACCCTATGATCAATATCTCATACTCATTTTTTTGATTTTCTTAATTTTAAATAATTAAAAAATGCCCATTGGCTAGCATAAAGTGAATCTTATGCTCCCATTTATATAAGCATAAGGAGATTTTTTGTGAGAAGCCCTATAATCAATATCTCATACTCATTTTTTTTTGATCTTCTTAATTTTAAATAATTAAGAAAATCCCCATTAATTAGCTTTCATTTAACTTTTATTTTACAATCCCACATAGTTTTGATTTTAAAAATAATTTTGTATGAGATTTTGAAACTCTCATAATATTTAAAAATAATTACAATCCCATATCAAGAAAAGAAAGAAAAAGTGAGTTGTTTCACTTATATAAAGTGTTACAATTCTACATTGAGAAAAGAAAGAAAAAATGAGTTGTTTCACTTATATAAATGAATCTTATAAAGAGAGTTTTAAGGGAGAAGCCTTCTAGAAGGTCTAAATTCTCATTCTAAAATTATTGAATTTTTTTAATTTAAACAATTAAAAAAAATTCTCATTTCAATCCTACATCGAGAAAAGAAAGAAAAAATGAGTTGTTTCACTTATATAAAGTGTTACAATCCCACATCAGGAAAAAAAAGAAAAAGTGAGTTGTTTCACTTATATAAAATGAATCTTATAAAGGGAGTTTTAAAGGAGAAACCTTCTAAAAGGTCCAAATCATCATTATAAAATTATAAAATTTTTTTAATTTTAAACAATTAAGAAAATTTTCCATTGGCTAGCTTCTATTTACTTTTTATTTTACAATCCCAAATCAGGGAAAAAAAAAAGAAGAAAAAAGTGAATTGTTTCATTTACATAAAGTAAATATTATGCTCCAATTTATATAAATTATTGAAATTTCTTAATTTTAAATAATTAAGAAAATCCCCATTGGTTAGCTTCCATTTACCTTTTATTTTACAATCTCACATCAGGAAAAGAAGGAAAAAGTGAATTGTTTCACGTATATAAAGTGAATCTTAAGCTCCCATTTATGTAAATAAAGGAAGATTTTTAGTGAGAAACTCTATAATCAATACCAATTGTTTTTTGTTTGTATGTTTAAGAACACATGTACAATACTCCTACCATATCACCCATGTTATGTGAAGGTGTTTTTGTAAACACAGTTTCAATCTGCAATCTAATGTGCATATTCGTTTAACTTTTATTTTACAATCCCACATCGGGAAAAAAAGGAAAAAGTGAATTATTTCACTTATATAAAGTGAATTATTTCACTTATATAAAGTGAATTTTATGCTCCCATTTATATAAGTAAAAGAAGATTTTTAGTAAGAAGCCCTATAATCAATACCAATTTTTCTTCTTCTTCTTAATTTTAAACAATTAAGAAAATCTTCATTTGGTTAGCTTCCATTTAACTTTATTTTGTACAATTCCACATAGACGTTTTGATTTTAAAAATAATTTTGCATGAGATTTTTGAAACTCTTATAATATTTAATTTTAAAATAATTACAATGCCACATCGAGAAAAGAAATAAAAAAGTGAGTTGTTTCATTTATATAAGGTAAATTTTATATTCTCATTTAATATTATAGTATTGTGCATATTTCAGTTCAAGATGGTTTAAATTTTAAAATAAAATTTAAAAGTTTTAATTAATTAATTTTTTTGTAAATTGATTGGTCTTTTGACTTAATCGATTAGGCTGAATCGTTTTCGGTTTGAATGATTCACTGGTTTAACCACAGTTTTAGCTGTTTTATCAAAATATATTGCTTAGATTTGTTTGATTTGAAATAAATTAAGATTGACCTGATTAAAATTGAACGACTGAGATTGCTTGATTAGAAATGAACTTCCTGTTCAAACAATTGTTAACTTTTATTTTACAATCTCACATCAGGAAAAGGAGGAAAAAATGAGTTATTTCACTATATAAACCTTTTGCTCCCATTTAATATTGCAGTGTTGTGTATGTTTTAGTTCAAAACATTTAAATTTTAAAATTAAAATAAAATTTAAAAGTTTTAATTAATTAATTTTTATATAAGTTGGTTGGTCCTTTAACCTAGCCAATATGGTGAACCGTTTTGGGTTTGACCGATTCATTGGTTTAATTGCGATTTTAGTGATTTTATCAAAATATATTGGTTAAATTTGTTTGATTCGAAATAAATTAAAGATTGACCTAATTAAAGATTAAACGGCTAAGACTGCTTGATTCGGAATAAACTTCCTGCCCAAACAATTATTAACTTTTAAACAATTAAGAAAATTCTTATTGACTAGCTTTCATTTAACTTTTAATTTATAATCCCACATCAAGAAAAAAAAGAAGAAAAAGTGAATTGTTTCACTTACATAAAGTGAATTTTATACTTACATTTATATAAGTAAAATGAAATTTTTAGTGAGAAGTCTTTATGATCAATATCTCACCAATTTTGACCTCGCCTATTCTCGGTTCCGTTAGGCAAGGTCAAAATTGGTGCAGTTACTAGTCTAGTTTTCAGTTCCTGAAAGGCTGACTTCTGTTGATCATTCCAATGAAATGGTATATTTTTCTGTGTCAATTGAGTGAGTGGTAAAGCAAGTTTGGAAAAATCTTTCACAAATCTGCGATAATAGTCTGCAAGTCCCAGAAAACTTCGAACTTCCGATACATTTGTCGGTCTAGGCCTGTCCACAATAGCTTCAATTTTTTGTGGGTTAACGGAGATACCATCCTTGTTGATTACATGCCCCAAGAATGCTACACTGTCAAGCCAAAATTCACATTTGGAAAATTTTGCATATAACTTCTTTTCCCTTAGGGTCTGTAAAGCAATTCTCAGATGATTTTCATGTTCTTCCTTGCTTTTAGAATAAATCAATATATCATCTATGAATACAACAATAAACTCATCAAGGAATTGTTTGAACACCTTATTCATTAATCCATGAATGTTGCAGGTGCATTAGTTACCCCAAATGGCATGACTAAGAATTTATAATATCCGTATCTAGTTCGAAAAGTTGTTTTCTTAATGTCTTCTGCTTTCACCTTTAGCTGGTGATATCCGGATCTAAGGTCTATCTCAGAGAACACTTGGGCTCCTTGAAGTTAGTCAAATAAGTCAACTATTCAGGGTAGTGGGTACTTGTTTTTGACAGTTACTTTGTTCAACTCACGGTACTCAATACATAGCCTCAAAGAACCATCGTTCTTCTTGACAAACAACACTGAAGCACCCCAAGGAAAAGTGCTCGGGCGAATAAACTTCTCGTCTAACAGTTCCTGAAGTTGAGTTTTTAATTCCTTCAATTCAGAGGTGGACATTTTGTATGGGGTTTTAGAAATTGGTTGTGTCCCGGGCATTACATCAATGGTAAACTCAATTTCCCTATCAATTAATTCCCCAGGTAGGTTAGTAGGAAATACATGAGGAAATTCACAGACAATAGGTATCGTTTCCACATTAGCACTATCTGAAGACTCAATCAACACACAACACAAGTAGTCCTAACAACCTTTTTTTTAATAATTTCCTAGCTTTCATAAATGAAATCAAGTATGGTGGAGGAACTACCCTATTTCCAGTAGAAACAAACTCAGGCATACCGGGTGGTCTAAACATAACAGATTTACTAGCACAGTCAATGGTGGCAAAGTGTAGACACCCCATTTTTGACCGTCCTTAAGATTTGGATGTGCTTGCAGGTACATCCGATTACAAGTTTGATTGTTGGCTGAGCGCTCAACTTTCGCGATGGAATGCCAGGTTTGCTCTTCCGAACCCTATTTCCATTCTGTCTCATTTTTGGACCATGCCTTGTTCCCTCTATATTGTTGTTTATGATGGCCTGCTGGCCATGGAGAAGGGGCTGCCGACCATGGATTTGGCTCTGCCGGCTATTGATAAGGCCTGCCGGCCATCAATGAGGCACTGCCGGCCACCATTGATGGCCGGCAGGACACCTTGTTTCAGCAGATATTATGTTAGATCTTTTGAGCCAGCTGTTTTTCACTGAGCCATCCTCCTTGCACGTGTATGGAGGGATGGAGGCCATTTCAAGCTCGTCAAGCAAGCTTTGCATGGCATTGCTCTATATAAGGGGAGGCTCTTCCCCCTTTGCAGAGGTTCAGCATTTTTTAGACCTAAAGAGATCCCTCTCTCACTAGAATTCTCCCTCTCCCTCTATATTTGTGCCATATTGCCTCAAAAGTGTTGTTTCTTGATACTTTTGCACACAAACACCAAGTAAAACACCACCATCAGTGAGCTGAAGTTCTTGAGAGTGTTATTTGAGTTCTAAAAGCTAGTTTTAGGTTGAAGAAGCTACTGTTCTTATTGTTCTTCAAGGGTGAGTCCTATTCCCCCTTCTAAGCTTTGTCTTGGTTGCATATTTGGCCACCTTTGCATGCCTTTTTTGATCTAAGTTTCAACTGAAAAAAGTTCTATATTTCAGTGCTTAAAATGGTTGTTTAAGGCTTTGTTTGAGTTAGGGGTGGTTTACCCCCTTTGGTGGCTTGTTTGGCCTTGTTTTGTGCCATCTCTTAAGGCCTTTGAGGTCATCTATGTTTGGCCTTTTAGCCACTGAAATCCAGTGGATTTTTAGTGGTAGAAATGTGATTTTGAGGTCCAAAATGAGAGGGGGTGGTCCCCTCTCCTCTTATCTTGTTTGCTTGCCTTGTTGGCCTAATTATTGAGCATGTGTTTCTAGCCTGCGTTGGCTTGTTCTCAACCTGTTTTTGGCCTTATCTTAGCATGGAATAACTCTATTTTGGCTTGGTTGAGTCACCTCATGCATGCTTTTTACACTTGTAGTGTAATCTTGCCATTTAGCCTTATGTGCTCAATGCTTTGATCCATCATGCTAGCCTATTTTGGCTCCATTCCAGTAGGCTTCTACTTATATTTTGATATGTCTTAGCTCTATTTTGGTTGGTCTTGATCATTTGGAACTTGCTTTATATAGCCATAGTGCAATCTTGCTCACTGGTTTTGAGTTTCAAAGTATCTAGCATGCTTTACTTGAGTTGTGTGCATGCTTTGACTTCATTTCTCACATAATTTCAGTGTGTGTAGGGTAGTCATACTCTCACATGTTTCACACTTTCAATGTTTTTGGAGAGTTGTGCCTTATGTCTTAATCATAAGCCATATGTATGCATGCTTGCCTAAGCTTTGGGGCTACCATCTCAGCATGTTTTTGGTGTTATTTTGCCATGATACAACTCTGTTTTTGGTTGGTTAGAGCATCCCTCATTTGCTTCTTACACTTGTAGTGTAATCATGCTTATTGGCCTAGCTTACTTGGTGTTTTGGCCTTTTATTCTAGCATATGTTGGCTATGTTCAATCATGTTTTTGGCCTTTTTTTTGACATGTTTTAGGATTGTTTTGAGTAATCTTGGTCCTTTGAGGCTTGCTTGACATGGCTATGGTGCAAGTGCCTTAGCTAGTCTTGAGTTTTGAGCCTTCTAGCATGCCTTATTTGAGATATTTGGATGATTTGGCATCATTTAACACTTGATTTCAGAGCATATAGCATTGCCATATTCTCATGCATATCACTCTTTGATTGTGTTTGAGAGTTGTGTTTAATGCCTAGCTTGCGAGCCAATACATGAGCATGTTGTTGTAGCTTTTGGTGCTTATTTATTAGCAGGATTTTGCCACTGTTTTGGCATGCATGGGGTGTGTTTGGTGTTGGTTTAGTCCATCGAGCATTGCTTTGCATGATTCTAGTGTTGTGTCTTTCACTAGCTTTTAATGCTTAAGTATTCTAGCATGTTGTGCATGAGTGTTTGCATGTTAGAGTCTTGCATTTCATGCCAAGATTAACAAGTTTTTTGCATGTCATGTTGCTTGCTTTGCATTGTGTTCAATCGGATGTTGTGTTGGACACAAGGTGGATTAGTTCATTTCATACTTAAAGTGATGAAGTGAGCCAATCTCCCTTGGTCTCCATTTCCTTTGATTTCTCATGATAAGGAGATGGTCTAAGTGTCTTGTTTGTCATGCATTTATTGAATTTGTACATGTTGGATCTTTGACCATCATGCATTGAATGTTTGATTGATGGTTTTGGATCCAATTATGCCTTTCCCTTGATGTTTTGAGATGATATGGAGAGGCATAGTACATATATGTACTTGGGAGACCTCTATTTTCTCTATTTTGTGCTTTATTGCAGCTTGGTGTCACAGCACACCAGTGGCCGACACCCTCTCATTGTTGGCCGGCACCTCTTCATCTTTGGCCGGTAGTGTGCATCCTTGGCCGGCAAGGGGGTCGGTAGTAACCATTCATGGCCGGCAGGCCACTGGTGCACTCGCCAGCACTGTTTTGGTAAGTTTCAGTAGCAAGCACTGGAAGACACCCTAGAAACAGAGCCTCTTGAGAGCAAACCGGAGAGCTTTTTGGGGCGGAAACCGAGCATGCAGCCTTCATTGATCAAGGTAGAGTTGTGGCAGCCTAATTTAGCTTCTTTTTCTTACTTAGTTGCTTTTGTAACTTAATTAATTTGATTAATTAGTTTTGGTTTGTAATAATTAGTTTAATTAGCGTAGCTAGTTAGCTTATTATTCAGACCCTCTTTCGCGAGGGCGTATTGTTGTAATAAGGGTGCGTATGTGTGTGCATGTCTTCCAACCCCACGTCTTTCTCCCTTTTATTTACCCGCTTTTGATGGTTAGTTTAGGGCATATTTCAATTAGCATCCTTATGCTTGAATGCGTGCATCATTCATTTGTCTTGCATGCACCGGGCTCGGTGCATCATTCAAACTACATTGTATTTCAATACTATTTAAATACATGTATCAATTGTTGCATTCATATGCCATCTTAGATAGCCGAGCCTACTTAGTTGCATTTTGCATGCGTTGCATTAGGCATCTTGTATAGTTAGGATCATGCATGATTTCTAATTAGCTTCTTTTTTGGCTCGGAGTACACTGTAAGTGTTTATACTTTAGCATCCTTGCATGTATGTAAGTGACTGCCATGATAGCATGCTTGCCATGAGGCTAATTGCTTAAGTGTTTAACTGCCTGAATGCCTGTGGATGAAGGCTTCATTGCTTGAATTGGAACAATTCATCAAAATGTGCGTTTTAAGCCCACTTGAGAGTGGTAAATCATGTTTTCTAAACCCACTTGAGGGTGGCAAATCCGCGTTTTAGCCTACTTGAGGGTAGCAACTTCAAACCATTTTTGAAAAACAAACATGAGATGTTTTGTTCCAAATCAAGTGATTTAGTCTATACATGTTGTGCACATCATGTAGTAATGTTAGCTAAAAACCAAAATAAGAACACGTGTTTTCAAAAACAACATATCATGCTTAGTAGAGGCTGATCTTTGATCGGGCGAGCGGGGGTGCTCATTTCATGACCTTTCCCCATCGTACCCAAGTTCTCGAGCCGAGGCAACTTTGGTGATGACGGACACGTGGCCTTAGGCACGAGTCAGGGTTTCCTAAATTTCCCAAAATAAAATATTTAGGTGGCAACTCTGAAATCTAGCAAAGCAGTCCATGTTTGGCACTTCTTGATTAAAATCGATTTTCCAAAATGATTTTCCAGATTTGGACTCTTTGGTGATTTATCAGTCTTACATTGCACTTTGTGAGATTAGATTCAGAATCGTGACAGGAGTCCGAACTGTAGTAGCTAGAACTACAATTCGCGCCCTCTCCGAAAGGGGGGGCGCGCGGAGCAAGTTCGGGCGGTCTACAGTTTCTGGTGACTCTGCTGGGGATTTAGAGAACTTGACTCGAACTCATGATATGTTGTTTTGTTTACACTTATGAGTTTCTTTGCATTGCATTGGTGCGCCTAGGGCACTGTGTTTGCCGTCTGCTATTCCTGAACGGTTTGTCGGAGGCGTGCTTGGAAAAACGTGCCATAAGGCTGACCGGTTACGGGCTCTGACACGATGGGAACATAAACCTCGATTTTTACCAAGGCACCCTTTTTGACCATTTGACCTAGTGCATATCGGAAGCCGTAAAGACCATTCCAAACTAGGACATTTTGCTTACCCGATTGTAGGTTGTTTGAAAACTGCTGTGTGCGTAGTGAAACCCTAGCTCCTGACAAGATGGGACAGGGAAACCCTACCCCTCCATAGGGGTGTTTTGGCTCTCACTTGCTTGCTATGTGCTTTTAGAGTGTGTCTCTACAGGAATGCATGTATTAGTTTGCAAGTCTGAGTATCAGTCTGAGGACATCAGTATTTGGGGGAATCAGATTTGAAGCAGTGATTTTGGGGCAATGATCAGTGTTTGAGAACAGTTCTTTTAGCTTGTGATTATCAATTGTGTGTTGTGTTTATTTAAGTCGAAATACTGTTCGTTTTTCTGCTTGTTGTTTTCTTATTTTGCTTTATTTATCTTTTTGCAAGGTAGTATAGCATCATTACTTCCGAAGAGGCAGTTTCCCCTAAAGCACTCTGGGTTAGAGGTAGAAGGCTTCATCGATCCGAGGATCTAGTTGACGGACAAGCAGTGTTCTTTTCATTAGCCCCGGTTACAAGACGGAGTGCAGTTAGACAGAGAGTATCGGTACAGCCGTCGTTAGTTCAGCGATCATTGTCTAACCCACCAGTGAGTAGTCGGGTTGAGGTTTCCGTTTATACCACAGAGAGATATACCTGTTCAGTTAGATTAACATTTTATGGCAAGTATAGAGGACATGATGCGTCAGTTCCAAGAGACCATGCAGCGGGATGCTGCCCGCCAGGCAGAGTTTACCGTGCGTCAGGTAGAGATTGTGGCTCAACAGACAAAGCTGATTGCCAAACTTCAGCAACACAGCAACACAACCGGAGCATCTGCTTCGCCACCACCCCCTCCACCTAGAGTTCCAACACTTGAGGATACTGCAAACGTTCAGGAAAATACGGACGCTCCAATAAGGCCAGTCCCGCCACCAGTTCTACCACAGACTTCAAAGACACCGGCCTTCTCAACAGATACACCGTTTGAATCTGAGATGGACCCAACCGCTCTGAAGATGAGTAAGCTTGAAAAGCTGTTTAAACGGGCCCAGGGGGTCAATTCCATTCCAGACATAGAGGATGGTTACACTGATTCGGCGGTAACATTGTCGGACAGATTCAAGATGCCCCACATAGACCGTTTTGACGGCTCAGGCGACCCTATGGTTCATCTGAGGCTGTTCTCGGATATTTTGCACCCGATGGGCTTGACGAGACTCTAGAAACTATCACTCTTCGGCCGGACCCTGTCGGGTATTGCGGCTATTTGGTACGCCAAGCTGGAGGACTCAGTGAAAAGGAGCTGGCCGAAGCCTTCGTCGCACAATATTCATACAGCACCCAGATTAAGGTCACAACCCGTGATCTTGAAGCGACTAGGCAAAAGTCGAAGGAAGGCTTTTCTGACTTTGTCACTCGATGGAGGGCCAAGGCCTCCATGATGATAACTCGGCCATTGGAGAAGGATCAGATAACGATGGCTGTGCGTAACCTCCAATCCAAGCTGATGCAAAAAATGATTGTCTTACCCCTTCACACCTTCGCGAACTTACACGAGATTGGGGTACAGATTGAGGACGCCATAAAGTAGGGTCTGATCGACCAAGATAAGGAATAGCCCAAGAGGGCATTTATCTGCAGTTTGAATACAGGCACGAGTAGTGCTGCAGCTGCCAGAACTTCCGATGAGGGCATGGTCACCATTATCACGCCAAAAACAGCCACCCCATTCACCGGTGCGTCCGAAACCAACTCACAAGCAGCCAGATATCCACCCTGAGGCCAGAGGACCTTTACTCAACTGTACATGCCTCTGTCCAAAGCTTGGGGTTTTAATCAATAAAGGGCATTTGAAGCCCTGGAGCCACGGCCATTACCAGACAAACTTCCTTCCTCCCATAACCCGGCAAAATACTGTGCTTTTCACCAACAGCATGGTCACGACACCGACCAGTGCTATGGACTGCGTCATGAGATCCAGGATCTTATTGACAACAAGGTGATTGCGCCTCCGGAGAAGCCGAATGTCACCACCAACCCATTTCCACCATATAATTAAGCTCCTCCACCCAAACACATCAACCTGATCCAAACTGCGGCCATTTCATATGACCAAGCATATACATCACACCCTCCCACCTACCCAAGCCTGAGGTGTTCATCCTAGACAGCACGGACTTGTGCATGTTGAGTATCTCCCAAACCCAACCTGAACCGGTGGTGGTGACTGTCGAAGACAGAATCGGGATGACTTTAGAGGCAGATGAGAATGTTAATTCAGAGCCTGAGGGGTCTGGGAGCTTTGCGTACAACCCGAGTGGTTATATCACATCAACAGATCAGGTTAAGTCGATGGCAGAGTTGCCAGCTGGGGCAGAAATCAGTGTGGTCCGGGAGGATGGACCAAGTCAGGGGTTAGATGACCTAGCAGAGCTGGAAGACGACATTGCAAATCTACAGTTCTTTGAAGAGCAGGACTTAGGGGATATGAACATCAACTGGTTCGACTTGGATGGCTCGACAGAAAATACGAGGTGGCTCAGTGACCAGCCAGATGCTGTTGAAGAATCTCAGCCAGAATAGGGACCGTCAGAGATGGGAACATCAGCAGTGGTCGGAATGGCTGAGAATCAACAAGTATCGCCGGAGAGCACCGGTGTGAAGAATTTTTCTCGGGATTCGGGCAGTTTGAGTACAGTAGACACTAAACGAGAGGCTGCATTGAAGCAGCTTGAGCAAGAAAAGGTCGAGGATCTTGAGAGGGCTAGGAAGGCCAAAGCCCCTGCGGGGACGGAATGCGCCGTGAGCACAGAAACAGTTACAACGGAGCCGGACAGTTGTCTGTCGGTTGCCGACGGGATGTGGTGGGAAGACGACGACTTACATCTTGTCCACACCGACGAGGACTGGGGGCAGAACCGAACAGAAGACACCTGGTATATCAAGGAGGTCGACCATATGACCAGGAGTGGGCAGTATTTCAAGCCCCCACACTTGGACCAGCCGGGAAGGACAAAGAAGCGGAGAGGCAGAAAAAAACTGCTGGAGGAGGAGGCTGTACTGAAACAGCTTAAGAAAATTCAAGCGGACATCTCCATCTGGGGACTGCTTATGGCCTCGAGGGTTCACAGGCAGCCCGTCCTTACAGCTATGGATACGGCCAAGCTTTCAATCGATACAACTCTGGAGTATTGGTAGGGCTGGTTTTCCCGGGAGGAGCTTCCCCGACCTTGACATTCACCGACAAAGAACTACTGCCCGAGGGCTCAGATCATAACAAACCACTCTATATCTCTGTGGAGTGTAGAGAGAAATGGATACCGGTGGTCCTGGTCGACACGGGATCTGCAATCAATGTATGTCCGTCGAGAACGGCGTATGCTATCGGGTTGAAGCCCGCGGATTTCGTGCCTACGACCTAGGTGATACGGGCCTATGATAATAGCAGCCGAGAGGTGATGGGGACCGTACGGATTAAGACTCTGGTTGGTCCAGGGCAACAGGACATTGAGTTTCATGTCTTGGATGTTCCCGCAACCTTCAATCTACTCCTTGGGTGGCCGTGGTTGCACCAGGTGAAAGCCGTCTCTTCCACCTTACACCAAATGCTGAAGTACCCCCACGAGAAGGGGTGGCAATCGTTTTTGGGAATTCTTTGATACATCCACCGCCAGAGGTTTCTACACCAGTTCTAGAGATTGAGCATGGCGGAAGATGTATTTTTGTCAGGATTCACCCTAGCTGAGGCCCGGGTTGTACAGGATATGCTAGCTGTTGATAAGGGGCTATACGTCAGTGCACAGTCTGTCTACCTTATGAATAAGCTTCAGCACATGCCCGGGATGGGATTAGGGCGAAGTGGCCGGAAGGGCGTTGCAGCATCGACCGAAGTGCCGCATAACCCATATACCTTTGGCTTAGGTTATTTGCCTACCAAAGAAGATTAGGCAAGGAAAGAAAGAGAGATGGCCGGAAGAGCCAGGGCAAAGCAAGCCGGAAAGAATTATGAGTTGGTGCACAAGTCTATCCAGGGGACCCTGAACGGACGCTTTGTTCAGGAGGGGGAAGACTTCCCGTTTTGCGACTTTCCGGAGCCCTGGTTGAATTCAGAGAAGCTGCGTTTGCTCGGTTTCGAAATCGTTTTTGATCTTCAGTTGTCCGGGGATGAGGTTGCCGAGGAGCAGACAGACCCACAGCTGAGGCTGAGCAGTGCAAGGAGGAGGATTCCGAGAGCACAGAAATTGAGATGGGAGTAGCGCTGGCTTGTCTTCTCTCAGATCCTCAGATCGTACCGGAGTGCTTGGGGGATAACTTCTCAGTTTCCATGATCGGGAATGAAGCGGCTATGGGCCCACCTTCTGGTATTCTCGACACATCCATCGCACCCTCCCTCGTCTGGCAATACGATGAGGGCTCTTTATCGAGCAGTTCTGGGTCAGGTAGTGAGCTGGAATCTGATTCCACTGAGTCTGTAGGGTCGGAATCAGATTCTAGCTCTTCTGAGTCTGAGTCCGGTATTCTTGGGGGTGATAACTCGGATGCCATTGTCTTGTCCAGGTTGTCTTTTTCTTTTTCCTTTGAGTCTGTTGTAACAGAAAATCAGGCGGACTGGATGTTATTAATGAGAATGGTATGGCTGTGGCTTCCGAGTACTTTTCTGTGCCTTTAATTTATTGCATTAATAAAGACTTTGAAAATTTTGATGAAAATGACGAGGAAGAAATTCCTTTGGTTTTGAAATATTTGCTTGATCAAGAGCAGGAGAGGTTTGTAAAACCTTTGGTTGATGAAATCACCACAATTAATGTTGGTACTGAGAAGGACCCGCGGCTGGTCCAGATCGGGTTGACGTTGTCTTCGGAGGAGCGCGAGCGATTAGTTGCTTTATTAAAAGATTTCAAAGATGTTTTCGCGTGGTCCTACGAAGACATGCCTGGAATCGATCTTGAGATTGTACAGCACTGGATCCCTCTTGACCCAGAGGCTCGACCTGTTAAGCAGAAGCTCCGAAGGATCCATCCGGACTGGGCTTTGAAAATCAAAGAAGAGGTCACCAAGCAGATCGACGTAGGGTTCCTGTTAATATCTGAGTATCCAACTTGGTTGGCCAATATAGTTCCGGTGTCGAAGAAAGACGGCATAATTCGGGTATATGTGGACTTCAGGGATTTGAACGAAGCCAGTCCAAAGGACGACTTTCCTCTACGTATATCGACGATTAGTGGACTTCACTGCTGGGCATGCGCTGCTCTCGTTCATGGATGGGTTTTCAGGCTACAATCAGATTTTGATGGCACCCGAAGACAGGGAGAAGACTGCTTTCACCACTCCGTGGGGAACCTATTGTTATAGGGTGATGCCGTTCGGCTTGAAGAACGTTGGGGCTACATATCAACGGGCTGCGACCACGATTTTGCACGATATGATTCATAAAGAGGTTGAGGTGTACGTGGACGACATGATTGTCAAGTCCAAAGAAAGAGAGGGTCACTACACTGCCTTGTAGAACTTCTTCCAACGGATCAGAGAGTATTGGTTGTGGCTGAATCCTCAGAAATGTACATTCGGTGTTACAGCAGGGAAAATGCTGGGATTCTTGATCACACAAAGGGGTATCGAGGTCGATCCTTCCAAAATCAAGGCCATCTTAGAAATGCCACCACCGAGGACTGAAAAGGAGGTGCGAGGCTTTCTAGGTAAAGTGTAATTCATAAGACGGTTTATTGCAAAATTAACCTTGACTTGTGAACCACTGTTTGGTCTCTTGAAGAAAAGAAAGAAGTTCCAATGGGATGACCAATGCCAGGTTGCTTTCGAGCAGATCAAGCAATATCTACAGAACCCACCTGTGCTGTCACCACCTGAGTCGGGAAAACCGTTGATTCTGTACCTATCAGTGATCGAAACGTCAATGGGCTGCATGCTTGCACAAGAGTGTAGACACCCCATTTTTGACCGTCCTCAAGACTCGGTTGTGCTTGTAGGTACATCTAGCCCCGAGTTCGATTGCTCATCGGGTATTCGACTTTCGCGGTGGAAACGTCACAGGTTTGAGCTTTTCAAACCCTGTATCCTTTTTGCCCCATTCTTGGACCATGACTTGGTCCTTTCAGAATGTGTTTCTTGGTGCACTGCCGGCCCCCTTTTAGGCCTGTCGGCCTTCACCTTGTCGCTGCCGGCCATTTATTGAGCCTGCAGGCCATCAATGAGCCACTGCCGGCCACCACTGATGGCCGGTAGCACCCCTGTCTCAGCTGGTTTCACTCCAGATCTTTTGAGCCAGCTGGAATCCTTTCATCTCCCCTCCATACACGTGTGTGGAGGGATGAAGCTCTTGCCAAGCTTTTGAAGAAGCTTTGCATTGTTTTCCCTCTATATAAGGAGAGGCCCTCTCTCCTTAGCAGAGGTTCAGCCATTTTAGAAGAGATATAGCTCTCTCTCTCTCTCTATATTTCTTACTCTCTCTCTCTCTCTATATTGTTGTGGTTTAGTCCATTTTTCTTGCACTTTTACACTACAACACATAGAGATACACCCCCACCGTTTTTCTTGGACTGAGGTTCTTGGGAAGGTTACTTGAGCTCTGAAAGTGAGTTTTTGGCCCCTGAGGTTGCTGGTTTCGAAGTTGGTATTCAAGGGTGAGTATTTTCCCTTTTTTAGCACTTTTTTGTATCTCATTTTGGCCATCCTTGCATATTGTTTTAGGCCTTGCTTTAAACTAAAAAAAGTCTTGTATTTAAGTGCTTTTGGTGGTTGTTTAAGGTATTTTGGCTGTTGAGGGTCTTCAACCCTCTTGTTGGCCTTGTTTGGCCTTGTTTTGAGCCATGCCTTAGGGCCTTCGAGGTAGTCTTGGTTTGGCCTTATAACCACTGAAATCCAGTGGATTTTCAGTGGTAGGCATGTGGTTTTGAGGTCTCAAATCAGAGGGGGTGACCCCCTCTCTTTTTGGTTTTTGTTTGCTTGCATTTTTGGCTTTCCAAATGAGCATGTCTCTCTGTACTTTTGAGGCTTGGTTTAGGCCCTTTTTTCTGACTTTTAGGACCTGTCTTGGCTCTGTCCGTGGCTAGTTTGGTCACTTTTTGCATGCATCTTGCATGTGTAGTGTAATCCCATGTGTGGCTCATCAAAGTGGCATGTCTTTCTTGCATGTGTTGGCTCCATTTCAGTAGGTTTTTGGTGATTTTTTACCATGCCTTAGATCTGTTTTGGGTTGGTTTTGTCACTCCATGCATGTATAATACACTTGTAGTGTAAATCTCATAAACTAGCTTTATATGCTTCTTACTTTAGCATGTTATCCTAGCTTATGTTGAGTCCATTTCAGCATGTTTTTGGTGATGTTTTTCCATGTCATGACTCTGTCCCTAGCTGGTTTGGTCATCCTTTGCATGCTCCATATACTTGTAGAACAAACCTTGCTTACTAGCTTTATGTGCATGATGTTTTGACTCATCATCCTAGCATATTTTGGCTTTGCTCCAGCATGATTTTATTCTTGTTTTGGGCTGTTCTAGGACAGTTTTGGGCTGCCATGGCCATATCACTTATGTTTTGTATAGCTATAGTGTAAATGTTTAGGCTAGCCTTGGGTTTTGAGGCCCCTACCATGCCATACATGTGATGTTTGCATGCTTTGCCATCATTCTAAATGTTATTTCAGTCCATGAAATGTGGTCATACACTTGCATTTGACATGCTTTTAATGCCTTGGAGCCTTGGCTCTTTATGCCTCATGAATGGATCATTGTGCATGCCATTAAGCCTAGGTCTTTGGGTCATTATATCAGTGCATTTTTGGTCTTGTTATACCATGATGTAACTCTGTTTTATGCTGTCCAAGTCATGCCATGTTTGGTTTCAATAGGTGTAGTGCATTGCCTCTTTTGTAGCCTTCATGCTCCATGTTTTTGGCCTTGTGTTCTAGCTTGTGTTGGCTAGCTTCGAGCTTGTTTTTGGTCTTGTTTGGACCTACCTTGGGACTGTTTTAGGTTCCCTTAGCCCTTTGGGGCTTGCTTTGTATGGCCATGGCTTAAGTCCCTTTGCTAGTTCTTAGCTTTTGAGCTTCATGCATGCCATGCTTGTGTTATGTGTGTGATTTGGCATCATTCCTAACATCATTTCAGAGCATGTAGTATTGTCATACTTGCATGCTTTTCACTCCTTAAATGTGCTTAAGAGTTGCATCTTTATGCCTTAATTCTTGGGCCCATTGGCATGCATGCTTGTCTAGCATTTTGTACCATCAATTCAGCACCTGATGGCCACTGATTTGGGCATAGTTGAGGTCTGCCCATTTTGGTTTAAGTCCACCCTTGGCCGGCAGGCCACTGATGCATTCCTCAGACTGGTTTTGGTAAGGTTCAGCAAGAATTCCTTGAGGACACCCTCCAGACAGAGCCTCTTGAGAGCAACCGGAGAGCTTTTCAGGATGGCAACCGAGCATGCATGTTCACCTTCTTCAACTTGCCGAGGCAGCATTGTTTAAATTGCTTACTTGTTAGTTAGCATTTGGTTTCATAGTTAGTTAATTAATTTGTCGATTAATTAAGTTTTGTAATAATTAGTTGTAGCTAGTTATTTATTCGGTTATGTAATAATTAATTAGCTTGTTAATTAGTTAATTAGTTGGCATGTATTATTTATTCGGACCCTCCGTCGAGAGGGCGAATGTTGTAATAAGTGTGCGTGCGTGTGTGAATGTCTTCCAACCCCACGTCTTTCTCCTTTTTACTTAACCGCTTACAATGGTTAGTTTTAGGGCATATTTTCAATTAGCATCCTTATGCTTTGCATGCGTGCATCCATTCATCTATATTGCATGCACCGGGCTTGGCGCATCATACTAACTGCATTGTAATTCGATTCCAATTTGAATACATGATTATCAATTGCTGCATCTCACATGCCACTTTAGAATAGCCGAGCCTATTTTTAGTTGCATTTTGCATGTGTTGTATTAGCCATCTTAACATGAATTAGGATCATGCATTGATTACTAACTAGTTTCTGTTTTGGCTCGGAGTACACTGTGAGTGTTTATGCTTTAGCATACTGCATGTGTGTTATTGATTGCCATGAAAGCATGCTTGCCATGAGGCTAACTGCTTAGTTGATTAACTGCCTGAATGCCTGTGGGTGAAGGTTGGATTACTTGAATTGGGACAATTCATTGAAATCCGTGTTTTAGACTACTTGCGAGTAGCAAACTTCAAACCATTTCCAAATAAACGGATATGCGATGTTTTGTTCCAAATTAGGTGATCTAGTCTATACTTGTTTACTGTGTGCATCACATAGTAATTCTAGCTAATTAACCGGAATAAGAGCACATGTGTTTTCAAAAACAAGATATCATGTTTAGTAGTGGCCGATCTTTGATCGGGTGATCGGGGGTGCTCATAGATGACCTTCCCCAATCGTACCCAAGTTCCTGAGCCGAGGCAACTTTGATGATGACGGATATGTGGCCTTAGGCAACGAGTCAGGGTTTCCTAAATTTCCACAAAAAAAATATTTAGGTGGCGACTCTGTATCTGGCAAAGCAGTCCATGTTTGACACTTCTTTCTTAAAAATCAATTTTCTAAAATGATTTACCGGATTTGGACTCTTTGGTAATTTATCAATCTCACATCGCACATTGTGAGATCAGATTAAGAACCGTGACATTTGAGTCCAAACTGTAGCATGAGGCTCAAGGGCGCATCTATAAGTCTGAGGACAAAGTGGAGAAGGCTATCTACTACCTGAGTAAGAAAATGCTGGATTACGAGACCCGCTACACGCTATTGGAAAAGGCTTGTCTGGCCTTGGTATGGGCTACCAGGAAGTTGAGGCACTACCTGTTAGCTCACTCTGTAATACTGGTTTCGAGACTAGATCCTATCAAATATCTCTTCGAGAAACCAGCACTTACGGGTAGGCTAGCTCGTTGGTTGCTTCTGCTTTCCGAATTTGATTTGAAGTACATGACGCGCAAGTTAGTGAAAGGGAGAGCGGTAGCGGAGTTCCTAGCTGACCACCCAGTTGAAGGGGATGAAGCAGTTGAATATCTGTTCCCAAATGAGGCCATTTTGCATGTCGAAGAAGAGACTTGGACGATGTACTTTGACGGAGCCTCAAACCAATACGGGTATGGGATAGGGGTGTTGCTGATAGCACCCGACAATTCCCGCATATCTTTAGCATTCAAACTCCGATTCAAAGTGTCGAACAATGAGGCAGAATATGAGGTATGTATTGCTGGAATAGAAGCCGCCCTGGAACTAGGGGCAAAATGGTTGGATGTCATCGGGGACTCAAACCTTGTTGTATCTCAAGCTAAAGGAGATTGGAAAGTTAAAGAAGAAAAGATGAGAATTTATCACCAAACCTTGGACGTTCTGATTCTTTGGTTTGAGAAACTGAACTTCGCTCATCTGTTAAGAGAGAACAACAGGTTCGCTGATTCATTAGCAACTCTATCTTCTATGATGACATCCCTTTTGGAGTCCGGATGCGTCCGATCATCATTGAACAGAAATTCGTGCCGGCCTACGAGCTGATTGCTGCCATAGATGAGGTACAAGATCAAAACCCCTGGTATTACGACGTTTGGAACTTCTTGGAAAAGGAAGTGTATCCACTAGGGGCAAATGCCAAAGATAAAAGGGCAATTCGAAGAATGGCTGCTCAGTTCATCGTCTGTAGGGGTAAACTGTACAAGACGGGTCATCTCGGGATGCATAAGTAATGCATTGATGCTGAAGAATCCAAGCGCCTGATGGAGGCCATCCATGGAGGAGAGTGCGGAGCGCACATGAGCGGGGTGATGCTAGCCCAGATGATCCATAGACAAGGTTATTACTGGCCAACCATGGAGGAGGATTGTATTGGCTTTGTCGGCGATGCCACAAATGTTAGATCCATGCAAACCGCATGAACATTCCGCTATCGAAGCTGTACAACATGACTTCGCCATAGCCGTTTTCAGTTTGGGGGATTAATGTTATTGGCTTCACTTCGAAGGGGTCTAACGGGCATGAGTACATTCTGGTAGCGATAGACTACTTCACAAAGTGGGTTGAGGCCCAATCTTACCGCGGTGTTGAAGGCATCGCATGTCGCTAAGTTCATCAGGAACACATTATCTGTCGCTACGGGGTCCCGAATGAGATTATTCGGATAATGGTTCCCACTTCAAGAAGGAGGTGATCAACTTGTTGGAGAAGTACAACGTGGCTTTTCATAAGTCATCTACATATCGGCCGCAAACCAACGGAGCAGTTGAGGCCGCCAACAAGAACATCAAGCACATTCTGCAGAAGATGGTGGAAACCTACAGGGACTGGCCAGATAAGCTGCCATTTGCTCTTTAGGGCTACCGAACTTCAATTTGAACTTCTACTGGGGCAACTTCGTACTCCTTGGTTTATGAGATGGAGGCTGTTCTGCCTATCGAAGTTGAGGTTCCGTCATTACGGGTATTGGCTGAGTGTCAGATAGCCGAGGCAGATTGGTAGCAAAGTAGGTTCGAAGAACTCATGCTCTTTGATGAAAGAAGGCTGAAAGCATTGTATCACGTCCAGGGTTATCAACGAAGAATTGCCAGGGCTTTCAATAAGAAGGTTAAGTCCAGGAATTTGAAAGAGGGGGATCTAGTGCTCAAAGACAACCGAGTTCCCATCCACGACCCTAGGGGCAAGTTCAGACCCAATTGGATTGGCTCTTATATCATCAAGTCTATCTGGTCGGGTGGAGCTGTCATTTTGATGGATTTAGATGGCCTTGAGTTCTCCCAGCCGATCAAAATGGACAAGTTGAAGAAATACTATCCCTGAGTGGCTCGCTAGGCCGAAAACCCGAAAGGGCGATCTAGGCAAAAGTTAGAGCCCAGAAAATTTGAAATAATAAAAACTGAGCTTGTAAGGTTGAAAACTCAGAAAGGGCGGCCTTGGCAAAAGTTAGAGCGCAAAAGGAGAGGGTTAATACACGAGTGAACCTGAACCGAACTACGTAAGGCTTGATTCCCATCTTTAGAATACGTAGGCAACTTCATTCCGAAGTCCAGCCATAAACACTTCTAAATCAACTTTGTCCATGTGATCATGTTGGTCATCTTTGTCTATTCTGCATTCAAGAGCCTGGTTGTGATCTCTAGTGCAGTGCTGTTCAGACTAGGGGCAACTTTCCAGTTGTTTGGGATTCGGCGTTGTACATCTCAGTGATATATCTCGGGCGTGTCCAGTTTTGATCCATATTGAAAATGGTTTTGAAAAGTTTTAATAAAAGTTGATTTTGCTCAAATTAATCTTTTTACGACTTAGACCATTTTTGGACCAAACGAAAAATTTTCAGTACCCACAACCTTCAATTACATTGATTTCAGTACAGAGTTCTCCTACTCTTGAATACAAATGAAGTTGCTTTTATTACATTCATAAAGAAAACTTGAAAGTACTGATAAAGCAATAAACTCGGGGCCTGGATAAGTCAGGTGTTCCTACGCCCCCTCCTAGAGCTTGTGGAAGCCTCTGATGCCAAAGTAGGCCCAACCTGCGCCTCTTCATCAAGCCAAGCTATGCACTCACCAGAGAGGGTGCAATTGAAAGTCGGAGCGGGGGCCAGAAGCTCTCTCGTCCTCCATGCTGTGGCATGCTGAGCTAGTTGTGCGCCTCGGATTGGAAATGCAGTAGGGTACTCTATCCCCTTTTCCGGGCAAGTCTGAACATGGTCGAACTGGCGTCGAAATCGGAATGGGAAGTAAAAGATACAATGTGTCAGGCCGATCAACTAAATCCCGGGCTGGCGAGACATACTATAGTTCATCGCTGGTAGATTAAGCCAAGGGCAGCGCCAAGCAATGTTGACAGCGGACAGACTGCACATCTATTCGCACCACCATCCCTCATCTGGGGCATCAACTAGACGTTGCTGGAAGAAATAGCTACGTGCTGAATATGTTGGACATGAGTCCACTACTTTCAACTTGTCCATCAACCATATCTGGGGAGGGATGAAAAATGAGAGATTAAAGAATAGAGAGGTGTACGTGGAGAGAAAAGTGAGAAAAGGGTTTTGAGAGAAAAATCGAGCTGAGGGCCGAGTGATGTGAGAAATACATGTGAGATATGGTGGGAAACATTACCTGCATCAGTAGTGGACTCCCTGCGAATCTAGTCGTCTCCCGGTGATGGAAGGCATCCAAACCCATCAGTGTCTCAGCTAGCGTCATGGCAATACAGCTTTTGCCCTATTTTAAACCTTGGCAACCTCAATCAAACGACGACGTAGACCCTCTGGAGCCTGGGGCAAGTAAGAAATGAGACAACATGCACAAGCAAAGCGTATGTCGCCGAAAACCCTACCAGTGATAATCGCCGCGGTCACCGGCATCAGAAAATCGACAAATCAGACTTAATGTTCAGTTCTCCATCGCGAATCAAAAACCGAGCGTCATGTAAAGTGAGCCCGCACATCCGTCCTAAGGCTTGGATATGGCCGAAACGGAATTGGGGCAAGATCTCTTCCTCGCGTCGAGACTCCATCAAAGCTTGGAAGTCTTCAAAAGTGGGACACATCTCTTGTCTGCCAAAGCTAAAAACATGAGTTACTGGATTCCAACACCTAGCCGCGGCATAGAGGAATGGAAAACGCAGCGAGGTGTGGCTCAGTGTGAATAGTGCGTTTACTCCGAAACCCTGAAAATTCAACTTTTCCGAGCCATCCAAGCTTGCAATCCAATTTGTGAGGTTTTGGGCAAGAAATGCTTCCATTTTGAGGCAAAAATGGAGTTAAAATAAAGGCACCACGAAGCTGGAACCTTTAAAGAAGATAAGGCAGTGAGTGGAGGACAGGTGTCGACGTTTCGGAGAGTCTGCCATCGATGGCTGGCACTTGCTTATTGATAGTCGGCAGTGGCTCATCAGTGGCCTGTAGTGGCACACTGATGGCTGGCAAGCCATACCCCATGGCCGGTAGCCTCTCCTTCAGACTCCCTGACCTCCTCAGTGAAGATCCGGTTGTTTGCTGTAGTGGAATCCTGTTATTTGCACCTTTTAAGGTCTTGTTTTGATCCTTTTTCAGCTTAAGTTTGTTTGTTTAAGTTGTAATCGTTTGGTGTTTGGGAGTTGTATTTTGTTGCTGATCGAGTTGTTGTAATTTGCTTATCGAGTTGTAAACTTGTTAAGGTTTTGTTGTTACTTATTGAGTTGTGTTGTTTTTGTTTATTGTGTTGGTTTACTACCTGACTTGGCAATACACAGATGTTCAATATTCATCAATCTCACTTTTATGCAAAATAATGCGATGCGATGCTTAGAATATAAAATGCAACACTTTTTCAACAAAAAAGTTGCTTTCATTCCATCCTGGATTCTTTTTACAAAAGAGCGCAAGTTTTAAAGAAAATGAAACTGCCTCAAGCTATACAATGTGCTAAAACTACTAGTAAAAAGAGAATAAAGCAAAAACATCTGAATCAGTGCTATCTAGCTCAAGATCAGGAAGCTCTCTTCACCTTCTTCCTCGGCTGAGCAGACCCTATACCATCACCGTCGGCACCACTATCTGACCTGGATCCGTCGTCGTTTCCCTCCTCAGATGACTCGGACTGTCGACTTGCCGCCTCAGCCTCCTCACTCATCTCGTCATCATCATCACTTGGCACGGGCTTTGAAGGGCCACTCTCACTGTGGGTGCCTCTACCTCTACCTCGGCCGTGTGTCTGAGCCTGTCTCCCTCTCCTCTTTTCTGATGGAGGAGGTGCTGAAGGACCCGCCTCTGCTCCTGCTAGGGCATCTGATGGGCCTGGCATCAAGAAGGGAATATGAAAAAGGCAGTTCGCCAAAATGCATTAGTAATGAAATGTATCAAATACAAAGAATAATGTGCTGTGAGCAGTGAGTGATCTGCAGTGTATGTATCCCATAAGCAATGTATGGGAGCAATGTATCAGATCAGTGTAGTGTGGAACTGTACAAATGATAGTGTGTCGAGAGAAGACTTCATGGCATGAAGTGTAGTTTGAAAGAACTCACCGGGATCCTGTAGAGGCTGAGCAGATCCAGACTCGTCTCTATCAACTCTATCAAGGAGACCACTAGATCAATGGCCTGCCTTGTGTACTCTATGGGTGCCTGTGAGTGCATCGAAAAGATCAGTATCCGATGAAACATAATTGAAATGAAGTAAATATGCAAAATGTGGAGTTTAGTACATACCGGAGTCGGGCCTCGAATCCTGGCGAGTGCACGCCCAGCTGATGCATGCGTAATAGGGATCTGATAAGTCTCCCCAGAACGTCTCTAATAAGTCAATGAAGTAGGCAGCTCTGGCCATCTAGTCTCCTACCTCTCCTCAAGATATCTCCTCCTACGGGATCTGGTCGCTCTGTCTCTCCCTCTCGCAGTCGGAGCTCTCGCCCCCTCACCTCCACGAACGCCGGTCAGAGACGGCATCAGATGCGTTTGAATGAAGGTCGCGTAGTCGCCCTCCATGCGAAAATAGTCCGCATCTAGTCCTACCATGAATTGAATCACCTGGTCGGCGGATAGCCTGTGTGTCTCCCTCATAGACGCAGGAGGTGCCATCGATATAAACTGGGCATGTGATCTCAAGGTTTGGCGTACGAAGCGTTCACTCAAAAACCAAGCGCGACAGATTGGGCCCTCGAAGAGGATGTGGTAGCGGGAGACAATCCGGGCAGCGTTATACTAATCTCGGAGTCCTGACGGTATTGCATCCTACGGCTGCCACGTGATCTGAGGAAAAGAGAACGAATAAGATGATCAGTCGTCAAATAACTAATGTGGGTGCATCAGGTTAATTGAGATAATTTCGTTACGGAATTACCTCGTACACCGTGACCTAGTCGAAGTACTGCCGGAAGAACACAAAGCTCTCTCGGGTCCTACGACGGAGCTGGCCGTCGTATACATCAGAGAATGGGACTGTCGCTGGTGTCTCCTCCACAGGCTCCGGAGCAAGTGTCGGGAAGTATGCGTACACCCACAGCTGTAAGGAAGATGTGATCAATACAGTGTATGAACAGAGTATAGAACATGCAGAAAGCAGAACGCAGTACAATGCATAAGGAGTGCAGGTCTAGAGCAGAGATTAGACTTTGTGTGTGCAGTGTATGGTATGCAGTGTGCAGTATGTATGGTGTACAGAAAATGCAAAGCAGAAAGCATACAGTGCAAGAGCAGATACAGAGAATACAGAAAGTATGTGTGTTGAACAAAGTGAAAGCAGAAAATGCTAAGCAAATAATGAAAAGGGCAAACTAAACTGTGTACCTTCTAAGCTTGCCAGTAGCCGCCGATCAGGGTCCCACACATCCGAGAGGTCGAGCTCATGTATCCATACAAAGTGGTAAAGCCGGTTGCACCCCAATCATAGAAATGGACCCCGCTGGAGCACCGCCAGGGCGCTCAGAAAGTATAAACCCATGGTATTCCACCTGTTCGAAAACAAGGTGGTACCGAAAAGGAACAGGAGGAAGCCCCTGGCGTACTGCTCCACCTCTTCATCAGTCTCGGGATTCTCCCCTCTGTAGTGCTCCTCGAACTAGGTATACCAGACCATGCTTGCTCGAAGTGTTGGTGTACGCGCTCCAAGTAGTGTATCCTATGCGGCCACCCACTCTCCTATATTGGGATCGAGAGGAATCGGGTCACCTCCTACGCCCAGGCCAGTGATCATGGCGAAGTCGAAGGGAGTCATCGTCATCTCTCTGGTCGAGGAGAAGTGGAAAGAGTTGGTGGTGTCCCACCACTTCTCCACAAGAGCCCCTAGGAAAGGGCGACTCGCTATGACCCGTGTCAAGCTGAAGCAAAATAGGTTGAAGCCGGTCCCGTCTATGATCTGGCGGACCCTCGCAGGAAGCTCGTCATACCAATCCCGAGCTATTGTCGCACCATAACCTCTGAAGAAGCGGGATCCGTCTTGTGGTAGTATATGTGATGTAATCAGATCAAGTGACAAAAGTATAGTTGAAAGTACAGTTGAATGCAGATCAGTGATGTATTGAAAATGCAGTTGAATTCAGAGCAGTGATGTATTGAAGATACAATTGAATTCAGAGCAGTGATGCATGAGGTACAGTCGCATACAGTACATGCAGAGCAGTGATATGTCAAGTACAGTTGAATGTAGAGCAGCAATTTTATGAAATACAGTCAGATCATGGCATGTGATGCAATCAGATCAAAACAGTGCAAGAAATGCAAATAGTTGAAAGTAATACTACAGAAAAGTAGAGTTGGTACCTCCACAGCAATGGCCGACAAGTGAGACATGGGCTCTCTGAGCAAGAGGTCGTCTGGCACGTCCTTATCAAAATCAGTGAAGGTGTGGATGCCTCCCGCCACTGGTATAATATGAGTCTCCGGGTGATACCTCGCGGGGTCAAAGGGGCGTATGCTCGGTGGTAAAGGCTGAGGCTCGATCCCTGGCTCAGCCGCAAAGTCCGCGGCAAGCTCTACCAGAGGGAGTGCCGGGAAGCCCCTATCGTGCGGGATATCGTCAGCCATCTGAGATAGATGCAAAAATGAGCAAAAATGAGAAAAAAGAGCAAAATGGCGAAACTTTGAACAAATCAAACCCTAAGAGAAAGGAAAGTCAAAGAAAATAAAAAACTCGGGAAAAGTGAACTAACCTCGAGAGAAATTCGGGGGAAATGATCCTTGAATGGTGGAAATGATGAAAGACACCTCAGAATCAAATTCTGATCGGTTCAAATCGAAGAGAACAAAGGGGTTTTAACGATTCAAGGTTGTGTAGGGTGTTAGGAAGCGCATAGAACGTGCGAATCTAGAGAGAAGGCACACCTGGAGAGCAAGGGAAATGGTTTTTGTGCAAGGGTTTGTAAGGAAATGAGGTAACTTTGAGTGTATTTGAAGACCCACAGCCGAAAAGACCAAATTGCCCGAATCTGCCATCGATGGCCGGTAGGGGCACATCGATGGCCGGCAGTGTGTAATTGTTGGCCGACAGTGGCCACTTATTGCCGGCATGGGGCCGGCGGCATCCCTTGATGGCCAGCAGGCCTCCACCAACTTCCCCTGCCTCTTTTACCTTGATATGTGTCATTGTATTCCAAATTATGCAAGATATGTGCAAAATTTGATTCAAATTGCCTCCACGGAAGCTCGGAATGGCGTTCATGATGCGCGAAGGTCATCACCTTTCAACCCACACAAGGTGTATCCTTTTTAAGCATGGTGCAACTCTCCGAGAGGTAAATCGAGAGTTGCCTTTGAATTGTTTCTAATATATGCTTTTGTTGTGGCATAGAAAAAAACCTCGCTTTTATTGATGCATGGGGTATGCATTTTGAATAGTTGCATTGAACATGTGTAAACGCGCCCTTGGGCTCCACTCTACAGTTCGGACTCGATTTTTCTCACGGTTCTTAATCTTGAACCAAAGAGTCCAAATCCGGCAAATCGTTTTGAGAAATAGATTTTTAGAAAAGAAGTGCCAAACATGGACTGCTTTGCCAGATACAGAGTCGCCACCTAAATATTTTTTAAATGGGGAAATTTAGGAAACCCTGACTCGGTGCCAAAGGCCACGTGTCCGTCATCACCAAAGTTGCCTCGGCTCGGGAGCTTGTGTACGATTGGGGAAGGTCAGCTATGAGCACCCCCTCTCGCCCGGTCCGAAGACCGGCCTCTACTAACCGTGATAACCGTTTTTGAAAATGTTATGTGTTCTTATTCCGGTTATTAGCCTAGAATTACTATGTTATGCACGCAGCAAACAAGTATAGACTAGATCGCCTAATTTGGAACAACATTGCATATCCGTTCGTTTTAGAAAATGCTTTGGGATTTGCTACTCGCAAGTAGGCTAAAAGACGGATTTCAATGAGTTTTTCCAACTCAGCAATCCAAACCTTCACCCACAGGCATTCAGGCAGTTTAACACATAAGCATCTAGCTACATGTAAGCATGCTGTCATGATAGCACTCACACACATGCGGTATGCTAAAGCATGAAAATACTTACACATCGTACTCCGTGCCAAAACAATAAACTAGTTAGCAAACATGCATGGTCCTAGTTCATGTTAATTTTGACTAATGCAACACATACAGGATGCAATTAGGGTAGGCTCGGCTATCCTAAACATGGCACGTGAAATGCAATCAATTGATGCACGTATTCAATTTGGAATTGAAATACAATGCAGTTAGCATGATGCGCCGAGCCCGGTGCATGCAAAACAGATGAATGGATGCACGCATGCATAGCATAAGGTATGCTAAAATAAACATGTCCTAATCTACCATCATAAGCAGGTAAATAAAAGGGAGAAAGAGGTGGGGATTGGAAGACATGCACACACGCACCCACACTTATTACAGATTTGCCCTCGCTCAGAGGGACCAAAAGAATAATACAAATTAACTAACTACGAGCTAATTAAATATTACAGATTACCTAATTAATTGACAAACTAACTAAGCTAGGAAAAACAGTAAATCCCCTCGGGAGGAGAGTCTGGTGCAATGCATACTCGGATCCTGCTCGGAAGCGCACTGCCATGCATAGACTGCCTCTGTTTTCTCTGCTCTGCCCCTCTGAAGACTGTCAAAGTCTCTGAATTGATTCCCTAGATACTGGGGAACACCGCCAGCTGAGTAGAATTACGACCGGCTGCTAGATATGGCCATCGGCACAAGATGCATCCATCGGCTACCAATGGATGGCCGGTCGGCACTATACTATGCCGGTCGGCTAAAACTGCCTACAGAACCTGCAACTTACAGCAGCAGAGGACAGAACTTGCATGGCAATGTAATTCAAGCAATATATGCCCTAACCATACCCCTTATCATGTGTAGAACTCAAAGGGACATGGTCCTTGATTTTCGAACCACCAATCAAGCATTTCGATGCATGATGGCCCAAAAACCCAGCGTGCACATTTCAATTTCAAATGAATGCAATGCACATAATCACATAAAAAAAAAGGGCCAACCTCTATCACTCTCACTTCAAGAGGCCAAGCATGCGCATTGATGCAATGCAATCCTAGGCACATTGACTAGTATGCAACCATGGCCATGCAAATAAGCATACAAGCTAACAAGCATACAAGACATGAAACATCAATGTTAACCAACAAGCATGCAAGATGTAATATGGATGTTCAAGCATGCAAACAAGCATGTGACTTCATTCAATCATGCAAATTCCAACATGCAACAACTTACCAATATGCTACAACACACAAGGAGCATATGCAACCAATGAAGGGATGGACTTAAACATGAATTGGCAGCTCTAATTAGGCCCAAAGCAGTGGCCAAAATGCTCAAATATGAGGGCTAAACACACATACACACATGCACATGTTAAGACACAAATCTAAGCATTAAGCAAGTAACTCTTAAGCACACTTGAAAGGAGTATAACATGGACACTAGGCATGCAACATAAGCTCTGAAAATCATGCTATAAGAGGTGCCAAACCAACCCAAACAAGACAAACATTAGCATGCAAATAGTCCAAGTACTAAGGCAAGCTAAAGGGGGCATTGGACCACACTTAGCAAGACCAAACATGGATGCATTAAACAACTAAAACAGATTTTAGCATGTTAAAACAAGGCCAAAAGACTACTTAGATGGCATCTAAGTGGCTCAAATATGAAGGCATGCACAAATACACTTTCAAGGAGCATACAACAACAAGCTCATAAGGCATCAAAGAGGTATTTAAGGCAAGCATACAAGCATGTTAGAGGGACTGAAATAGCATGAAAAATGATCCCAACCCACTAAATCCATGCAAGAATGGCATGCTACACACTTGCATACTTAAGGCCAACAAGCCAAAATACAAAGGGGCCACATAATGCATGTCAAGATCGATCCAAACAACTATGGACAGACCTTGAACATGGCAAAATAAGCACAAAACTTCACAAGGCCAAACCTAAAGCATGCTTGAACAAGTTTACAACCTAAGGCATATTAAGGCATAAACATGGCATTACAAGGTAGGTATGCTAAGCATGCATGGTGTACCAAAACCAACACACAATAATGTTATATCATGGCAATATAAGCATGAAATACAGCCATGGCATGGTCAACAAACACTTAAGCATGATGCTCCATCAAGAGGCCAAATTGGTCCTTTTCAAGGACAACAAGGAGAGGGGTGGCCCTCTCCTTCTTGAGACTTCAAGGCACCATCCTTACCATTGAAATCCCTCAAGATTTCAGTGGTGAGGAGGCCCAAGCACCAAAGTCTCGGAGCTCACCAAAAATGGCACAAAATGGGGCTCTCAAGGCCTAAGGGTGGTTAAAACACCTCCAAACCACAAAACACTCTAAACAAACAATTTAGAGGCCCAAAATAGAACTTTTTTGTATTATACACTAAGCACAAAAACAGTTCTAAGATAGGCAAAAGTATGCAAAAATGGGGATAAAAAGGGGTAGTGTCTTACCCTTGTAGACCTCTTCACAAAAGATGATTTGTTGCCTCCTTGAGCTCAAATCCAGCCAATAACAGCAAGAACAAGCCTCAGGTCCCTCAAGAACCAAGAAAAGGTGAAAGACTAGGTGTTTGTGCAATAGTATGGACAAACACCTAGAACACAAAAGAGAGAAAGAGATAGTTAGTTAACTCAAACCCTAAACCAGAGCTTCTCCCTTTTTCTACAAAATTTCTAACCCTAAGCCAAGAGAAGACCCTCCTCTTATAGGCAACACTTGCAAAGCTTGTTCAATAAGCTACAAGGAGGCCATCCCTCCATACACGTGTATGGAGGGGAACAAATGCCACACAGCTGTCCTAAAATATCTGCAAAAGCAGATGAACAGTAGTCGGCTGCTCAAAATTGCCATTTTGACAAAATTGATGGCCGGTCGGCCAAATATATGGCCGATGGCACACAACAGCCGGTGGCCTCAAGCCACGGCCGGTGATGTGTGGGGAGACCTCACAAGGCATCCCCTGCCCTTCCAAGGCAAAACACAAGTGTTTGGTGCAAAACCAGACACTAAAACGGTCGAGTTCGGAGATCCTGAGGCAAGGCACGTAGCCGAGACCTCCGGGAACTCCAAACGAACACAAACATGGATAATCACCGGGTGTTCAAACGGTGACGTCCAAGTCTTGAGGACGGTCAAAAATGGGGTGTCTACAGTTGCCCCTCTTTGACAGAACTCGAAAGTCATAACAATGACGGGAGTGAATGTCAAAGCCCAGAGACGACCCATTTTTGACAAGGCCGAAGACTTAGACAAACATGCAAGGCAAACAAGATATGCGCCCGAAGGCAGGGGCAAAATGCAAGACAATGCACGAAGCCGAGCATAACTTATGAGCATGCAAAGAAAAGCTGTAACGAAGCACACATGCAACAGTTTTAAGCTAGCATACACCAAACTACACTACAATGCAGAAAGGATGTAAGAGAATTATGCAATTCTCGATACGTCTCACGCGGAGGATACAATACCTGTCCGGTTCGTCTGGTTCCACCAGCGGTAAATGAACCGTACATACAATATCGTGCCTGTAAAGAAAACAACTTAACAAGTATGATATTGTTAGCAATATGCATGACAATGCAAGAATGAATGCAAAATGATATGCAATATATACAATGCAATGTATAAACAATGCAAATGAAAATGCAATGCAATTGAGACAATGCAAACTATATATAAAGCAATTGAATCATGATCTGATCATGAGCGATTCGAAACCACACATATGTCAAATAGATTGATGAAGGTAACAAGTCCGTCTACCATAGAACGGTCTACTAAACTATGAGTAATGTAGACGGACACAAGAACAAGTATTGGGGGGATGACATAAGTGGGGTAACGACCCGTTGGGAAAAGGACAATGATCCTAAAGCCGGATGCAAAATTACACTACAATGTAATATATATAGTGGATATGGCATGCAGCCAAACCAAATCTTGCCTAGGAAAGGCATGTACACAAACAAACCATGTCTAACACAGAAAAGGTGCCGCAACCCTCAAACCAACATACCAGCGTGGAATAGGCGCATACACATGCAGAACTGTGCTTTAACGTGAAAAGTAAGGGCACATACCAGACCAAGCTCAACAAGGAAAGGTGCAAGCCATAGATGGAGGGTGATGCAATGAATGCATGCAATTACAATGCAATATCTACAATATGCAATGGAAATGGATACAATGGATATGGCACGCGGGCCAAACCAAATTTGCCTAGGAAAGGCATGTACGCATACAAGCCGCGGCTAACGCAGAACGGTCTACTGAACTATGCTTTGACACGAAAAGTATGGGCACATACCAGACCAAGCTCAACATGGAAAGGCGCAAGCCATAGATGGAAGGTGATGCAATGAATGCATGCAATCTACAATGCAATATCTACAAATATGCAATGGAATGGATATTTACAATATTGCATGACAATGCAGTATGATGCGATATGCTGGGGAAAATGCAATGGATGCATGCAAGCTACAATGGAAATGCATGACAATGCAATATTTACCATGTATGCATGACAATGCACTACTTACAATGGATGCATGACAATGCACTATGATGCAACGGCTAGGATTGCAGCTTTCCCTATCTTACCAACAGGGCGACATACTAGGTTGGTTCAGTATCCAGAACTGAGGCGCAGACATGCTACCTCAACCTATGGGGCTTCCATACAGATTTCAAGCCGAGGGTACACCCTTGGGTATTTAAACCAGACTTTAGTCTCGGAAATTCCGAACCTTTGCGTTCTAGGCATAAGCCATTCGAACTCTAGTTTTCACCGTCCCAGTTGGTCTTATAGGAACTCACCGCAAACACAGGCAGGTGGCTTTACCAGACCACCGAAAGTCGTTCGGGCACGACAAACACCAAAGGAATTGCACCTTTAGAGGATTTAAGGTCTCTTAGACCAGGATGCAAAATGATATGCATGACAATGCATGTGTTTGGTTGTTTGTTTTTGGAATGCAAATGATGCATGATGTTGAAGTGCGCGACAACGCAGGTTTACTTGAAATGCATGACAATGCATGAAAATTTGATGCGCGGCAACGCACGGCTTGAGATGCATGACAATGCAAATGAACTGAGAATGCATGAAAATGTATGATCTCGAGATGCGCGACAACGCGCGACTTTTAGATGCATGACAATGCAACGGAACGGGTTTATGGTCTCGCCAGACCGCGCGTGTTTTTGGTCCCGCCGGACCGTGGCGTGTTTTCGATCCCGCCGGACCCACTTTGGGGCAATGCATGAAAATTTGATGCAGTGCACAAGATAGTGCGATGGGCAAGATCGTGCGATGGAATGCATGCCAAATGCAATGAGATGCGCGAAACAGCGCGGTGCATTTAGACAACGCGAGTGAAGGTTTTACACCTCCCAAGGATTTAAGGTCTCCTAGACCGTGATGCGGGAAAAGTGCATGACGATGCAAAATGTGCGCGTTACAACGCCTGCAGTCATGCAAAATGATGCAAGGGATGATGTGTATTGCGACGTATGCGGACATGCGTAACAATAAAGGTTTTTCACCCTCGAAGGATTTAAGGTCTCCTAGACCGTGCGTGTTTAAGGACTCGCCAGACCGTGCGTGTTTAAGGTCTCGCCAGACCGTAGCGAACAAACAATGTGATTGAAATGCATGCACAAGACAATGCGATGGAAATGCGATGCACAAAACAGTGCGATTGAAATGCGATGCACAAGGGGCAACTTTTGAGTCTTGTAAAAGGCAAAAGGATACAACATTGCATGAATTCGAGTGCCACGCACAGAAGACACGGTCCGAGGTCAAAACGGAAGCCGGTTGAGCGTCAGAGATGCACTTTTCTTGTACTTTCTTGAGCTATGAAGACCAAAAACTACACATATGGCCTAAACAAGGCTGTAGGAAGATCACCGGCCGGACTAGGAAGCCACCGGCTGTCCATCGGCTGCCAAAAGGTTCCATCGGCACAATATTCTGCCGACCGGCAAAATATATTGCCGACCGGCCAAAAGTGCCTGAATCGGGGGCAGACTTGACATTTCACCTCGGGTCTTTTAAAATAGGGTTCCAAGCCCTATTTCTTCACTTCCACTTGGCCGAAATCTCACACCCTCTCTCTCTAGAGTGTTTTCCCCTCCTCGTTTCCTCGTTTTCTTCGCGTTCTACGCCCGTTTCGTCGTCGGATTCGCGATTCCCTTCGCGTTTCGGACATTTTCAACCGATTAAAACTTCGTTTCGGTACACCCTTTGCTATTTCCACCTTTTGGGGGTTTGTTCCCCTCACTTTCCTCTTGATTTCCGTGCTTTTTTCACATCCTGGCTTTTCCGGCCATTTTCCACCCTCTCGGGGTTGACTTTTCGGTTGACCTTTCGTGTCCTAGCACGGTTCTCCTTCTTCCGGCTATTTCCTCATCACTCTTGATATGGCCGACGATATTCCACGTGGTGGGACTCCCTCGGATCACGAGATGGATCCCGGGGTCGAGCTCCTACCTTTGAGCGAGCGCCCGTTCGACCTGGCGACCTACCGGCCGGCGATTCATGTATTACCTCCCGATGGACTTCGCCAGTTTCGGACCTTTAATAGGGCGACGCCTCCCGAGCTTCTACTACGTGAGCCTGCCTCTCACCTATCCTTCGGCGATTCTGAGGTAACATTTTTTCTCTGTTTTACTTTTTGCAATGTAGAACTTTTAAGTGTCAACTGCCCTAGCTGATTACATTCTTTAATTGCTTTAGCTCAGATGCTCTGATACACTGTGTATTGTAGTTGATCGCAAACAAACTTGCAACTGATATCCATTTAGGATTGACACATGCACACGCACTGCACTAGCCTTAATCACCCAAACACACGGCACACACCGTATTTCAATGCAAACTCACCGGCACCCGGTATCTGCTTGAATCTAAAACACTTGCACGCATGCTACATTTACACTGAACCACTCAAACACGCTGACGCATCACACGTTGTAGTCCACGGAAAACACACTGGCATCCGGTATCTGTTTGAATCTGAAAAACTTGCACGCATGCTATATTTGCTCTGAACTACGCAGACACGTTGACGCATCACACGTTGTAGTCCACTGTAAACACACCGGCACCCGGTATCTACTTGAACTTGAAAACACGCCCACATGCTGTATTTATTTCAAATCTTCATGCCCTACAGAACTGATATATTTAGCATTGCTTCGCAACTGTGTTCTTCAAAACAGGGGGACTCCCATACCGTCCGCGGGTATGGGAACATCGCCGCTTGAGACTGGTATGCAGAGCTACCCGAGGCGGTTTGCCACATTGTGGAGCAGGCCGACTTTGGCGCATTTTGCAGGGGGCTATCCCGGCTCACTACGTGTAGGCCTCTCCTCGCTGCTCTAGCGGAGAGATGGTGGGACACCGCCGACTCGTTCCATTTTTCTGCTACGGGAGACATGACGATGACTCCCTATGATTTCTCGATGCTTACAGGCATCGGGGTAGGGGGTGATCCGATCCCCTTTGACATTGATATGGATGAGTGGACCGCTGCTCAGGTCTATCTGCTTGGCGCGGCGCCGCCTCTCGTCCGCCCAGGTTTCGTCCGATACTCCTGGTTTGAGGTGCAGTTCAGGGTCCAGCCCGCGTTAGGGGAGGAGGCTCCGATGACTGAGGAGGCTGTGGAGCAGTATGCGCGCGGCTTTCTGATGTTTCTGCTGGGGACTACCCTTTTTGCCGACCGGGCGAACACTGTGCCCCTCTGCCTGCTCAGCGCACTGGTGGATGTTAGGCAGATCTTGCATTATGACTGGGGTGGCGCCGCTCTGGCCACTCTTTACGGATACATGAGCTCAGTCTCCCGTGGCAGCGGGCAGTTGCTCGGAGGCTACTGGCGAGCTTGGGAGGTATGTCTTCTTCTCTGCTTTACATTTCTGCTCTACATTTTCTGTACTCTGTTGTTTGCTTCGCACTGACTGTATACTATACACACGGCACACACATATTCTGCTCTACATTGAATGTACACCGCTCACACTGTACACTCTGCACAATACACTGCACAATACACGGCTCTGTTATTTCTGCTTTATTCTGCATTCTGCTTTATCTGATAAGCATACTGGTATTTGCTCTGCAGCTGTGGGTTATGCCTACTTTCCCAGATTGGAGCCAGTGCCTGACACGGAGACTTCTCTGGTCGTCCCTTTCTCGCGCCGCTTCGACGGGAGGTGCGTGCGGAGGCCCCGAGAGGTATTTAGCTTCTTCGCCGCTACTTCTACACTATCACCCCTGCCGAGGTATGTTTTACTTGCAGTTCATTTAAGCTTCGTCTTTCCACTGTATGTTTCAATAACAGTACACAACAAACTGTATTTCAATTCCAGATCACCTGGCAGCCGTGGGCTCCGCTGCCAGCGACGATTCGAGATCGGTTTGCCGGTGCTGAGGAGACCTCGCGTTTCTGGATTCTGCTGGAGGGCCCGGTCTGTCGGGCTTGGTACCTGGGCGAGCATTTCCTACGCCAGACCCTAGGTTTACCCGAGCAGATAGTCCCGGTGTACCCTCCTGAGCATATGAGGGATACCGAGAGATTCACTGCCGAGCAGATGGCGGATTACACCATTGGCTGGGATGCGAGCGATTACAGGGGCGAGGGCGGTTACTCGGAGTACGTCCGGACCTACATCATGTGACCTCTGGGCAGCGGCCGCCGAGCTGAGAGAGAGAGACTTGCAGCACCAGTGACTGGAGCGGGAGCAGGGGCTGGAGGGGGGGCGTCGAGGAGAGCTCGAGTCCGTGGCAGGGGCGGAGTTCAGAGAGGACGGGGGACAGGCTGGCCTGCTCTTTCCACTTCTCTATCAAGCAGAGGGCAGGGTGGGGCGACCTACCAGATCCCCTTTGCTCCTGCCCCGGCTGATCACGAGTTGGTTGATGTGCCTGACTTGCCTGCGGTATGTATTGCTTCATTCTTCATTTTGCATTGCCATTTCATTTCAATTTGTTTGATATTCCGCAGAATATTGATGCATCTGATACTTTTGCAGGCGTCCTCCGAGTACACCCGGCAGTCATTGGGGCTGAATGCCTCCATGATGGAGATGCTACAGCGGACCTTCGACCTCCTGGCCGTTTACAGTATTCCGGTATGTTCTTCCTGACCACAGTCTCAAACCATACACAAACTGCTTTACATAATTTGATGCGCTACACAAAACCTGATAAACTGCTCACGGCGTTCATACACTGTACTTATACACTGCATTCCGTACCGATAAACTGCTCACAGCACTCACACACTGTACTTACACATTGCATTCTGTACTGATAAACTGCTCACGGCACTCACATACTGTACTTACACACTGCATTCTGCACTGATTTACTGTTCACGGCATCCATACACTGTACTCATACACTGCATTGTGCACTGATTTACTGTTCACGGCACTCACGCACTGTACTTACACACTGCATTCTGCACCGATAAACTGCTCACGGAGTACTGATGCATTTGCCTTTCATGCTGTTTCAGCCTCCCTTTCAGATTCCTCCAGTGGGTGGCGCTCCAGCTGGGCCTTCTGTTTCCACCTGGGATGGCAGAGCATATCCCCACACCAGGGGGAGGCGCACTCATGTCGGGAGTAGCTCGCGGGCTCCAGTCCCAGACGATGAGTCGGAGGCGGAGTCATCTGAGGAGGAGACCGGGGACAGCTCGGGTTTCGGGCTCAGACGGTGATGCTCCTGGTGATGCTCCTGGACTTCTGCCCAGGAAGAGGGCGAGACGGATCCCTAGGCGTGAGACCACTGATGCTGCTTCAGATTTTGGCTGCTTTTTCTTTTCCTTCTTTGTACCTTTTCTCTTTTTGGTAGTTAGATTACCTTGTACTGCCGCAGGCAGATTTTTGTTTTCCTCAAACTTTGTACTTGAAAAAGATCATATGAAATGAAACAAACTTTTTGTCTAAAAGTTGTTATATTTGTGTATCTCATGCATTGCATCGCATTACATCATATCATATTACATCTCAATGTAAATGAAATTGGTCTGTTGTCTGAAAATTGAGCACTTGTAAATTGAGCACTTGTACTGTAATAATCAGACTACCATCCAGCAAATAGCAAAACAACCCAAGTAAACCACTGCTTAACCTGAACACACAGCCCATACTCTACTGGGGACTAATTTGCATACAGCCCGTATCACAGTATTTGATTCATTCTACATACAGCAAACCCTGAACAAACAGCCCCAATCTGACAAGATGGACTACGAAAGCTGAAACGGGCCGAAATTGAAGCGTACTCAGATGCCCAAATTTTCCCTTTCTTCTTTTGCTTCGCATGGATATGGAGAATGGCACAGCAGTCTGAGCATAAACGATTTTTTGAAATAAGGAGGGTTTTCAACCTGGATATCGAATCTGAAGCTGAACATACGAGAAAGACTCAATTGAAGAAACAAAAGGCACACACCTAACGCAACGACGCACTCGGAGAGGACTCAAGACAAAAGTTGCGATGGAGAAAACAAAAGACACGACTCACAGACGTGTGAGAGACCTCAGATCACGAGGAGCCAGTTTCCCCGGGTTTTGTTCCCACCCTTTCTAATTTGTGACTCTTACGACACTCGGCCCTCAGGCTCGTTTTTTTTTCTCTCGAAACCTCTTGCTCACTTTTCTCTCAACTTACACCTCTCTATTCTTTATTCTCTCATTTTTCATCCCTCCCCAGGGTGATTGATGGATGAATAGGAAGTTGCGGGTTCGTGCCCAACACCGTTAGCTCACGGCTATTTCTTCCGGTGGATAGAGTGCCCTTCTGGCAAGTATGTTAATGGCGGGGAAAAGACAGAAGACCTGACTCAATTGTGCCCCTAGTTCATCACTTTGACCATTTTTTCGTTGTTTTCTTCCTAAAACAGTTTTGACCAAAATGAGAGTTGGATTAACATACTTGTTCGATTTTTGATTGAAAATCATGCAAGTCAGGCTGCGAGCACTGAAAATTTTCCTTTTTGGGTTCCAAGAAAATGGTCCGGTTTTGGAAAATGAAATAGTTTTCGAGAAAATAGTCAACCTCAGTAAAAATTTTCAAAAACTATTTTTTGCAAACAGTCAATGCTCGACGAGCACGGAACTTACCCTCGAGATGCGCAACCTTGGATCGGAGGCAATGGAAAATTGCCCCTTGCTTAAAGGGGGGCATGGCAACGGAAAGTTGCCCCTGGTTTGGATGGTAACTCGCGGCAACGGAAAGTTGCCCCTTGTCTGGATGGTGCCGCGCATGCTGTAAACTGCTTTTATCAATGACGACTGAACTCCGAAGACGACGGTCTGAACCAATATATGGACACAGTCACTGTAAGAGCAATGGTGGCTGGACTTCAGGATGAAGTTGCCTACGTATCCCAAACATGGGAATCAAGCCTACGTAGTTCACGGTTGTTACAACCGAATTGTCGGATGCAGAGGAAGAGGATGATCAAAACCATTACATGGACTGAGGCGCTATGAAAGCGTCGGGGGCTGGACTTCAAGATGAAGTTGCCTACGTATCCCAAACATGGGAATCAAGCCTTACGTAGTTCGGGTTAAGGTACACTCGGGTATTTTAACCTTCACTTTTTCAGGCTCTAACTTTTGCCAAGGCGCCCATGCGGGTTTTCGACCTTGCGAGCTTCTTTTCTTTTCTTTTTTTTTTCATTTCTTTTTCTCTTCTTTTTTTGCATTTTTTCTTTCTTTCTTTTTTTTTCTTTTCTTTCATTTTCTTTTCTTTCTTTTTTTTCTTTTTTTTATTTTTTTTGCCTTGCTCTAACTTTTGCCTGGGTCGCCCTTTCGGGTTTTCGGCCCAGCAAGCCTCTCAAAGGGTAAAAGTGTAACAAGTCCATGCCAAATGGTTTTGAAATTGAAGCCCTCTGTATTCGGAGAGTGACTACTGTGTCGATTTGCAGAAGAATCCATCACGGTTGCTTCACAGCTTCTTCCGGTGAGATCTATCCTTGATCTGATTTGGTGCCTCTTGCTCGAGGGTGCTTCAAATCTGGCCACAGGCCTTTCATGGCAGTTGATGTTGAACGTTTGAATGAGTTCCAGGTTCGAAACAGATAGGTTGAATCTTGAGGCTGAGAGCGATCCTAGGCTGCACAATCTCAAGAGCAATTCCACACAAGTCTTCACAGGACCGCGCAAAACATTTTGTTTTTGAAAGTTTTTAAGAAAGCGACAATCGCTCACGCTGAAGATAGTGTGAAACCAATCTGGATCAAGCCAGGGTCCTTCTCAGTACTCACGCTGACAGGCATGATTTCATTCATTAAAAGGCTTAGCATGCCTATCCTTTTCTCAAAATGATCAAAATTTTGCAAAACCCGAGGAATTCCTTCCTCTTCGTTTTTGTCACCGTAGTGTTCAAAAAGGGTTTTTTTGAAAAGCTTAGGTCATTATAACGATGTTCAAGGCACAAGAGAGTAGGTAGAATGTACTGCCGTTCCATTCGCCTCTTCTAGCACAACTAACTCACACTGAAAGCAAGCATGAAAATGAGATAGCCACAGCTGTTTCATTCAGATTTGTTGGTATAACTGGCCCCTCGGCAGAGACAGACTCAAAAACCAAAAATGGGTAATTACAAGACAAAACAGTGTTCGAGGCAACAACCTCGAAATCACCTGGCATCCTCTACAAAAGGGGAGGGGGTTGACTTGCTATAACAAGACAGACCCATAAGCAAAAAGACTGACTCAAGGCAAAGAGACAGACTCAAAACGAAAGACTGACTCGATACCCAAGCCAGAACTTACAAAGCTAGTGTTCACAAAATGTTCACAAATGCGTGCCAGACGCCACGTCCAAAATATACCAAACGCCGCCCGCAGGTGGTTCACTTTCTGATTACATACTCGCAGTATCCGTATCCTCAAAATCCAATAACTGGGTGGTAACGGACTTGGTTGAGGTGGGCAGGAGGATAACCTCGTTGTCAATCAAATCCTGCACCTCATAACGGAGGCGGAAGCAATTGTCGGTAGGATGGCCTGTCTGCTGGTGGTACGCACAGTACTGAGCAGGATCATGTGTAGCAGGGAGATTCTTCGGGAGAGGCCGAGGCTCCAGGGGCTTAAGATGCCCTCTCGGCAGGATTTGAAGTGCCTTGGACAATGGCATGTAAAGAGTGAAAGACCCTGCGCCCTCGGGGCAGGTACTTCGAAGTCTGAGCATTCTTGCTAGACGCACTAGCGAACGGGTCGGCAGGTGCCGCCTTGATTTCTGATCCTTCCCGGGTACGGGTTGGGAACGGAGGAGCTGTTCTGGCATGACGGGGCCTATCCCGGCTTTCTGACTGACTTGAACTACCCTCAGGTGGGTGGGGAAAGCATCCTCCACAGCTTTTGTCACAACTGCAGATATCTGTTGCTTGTTCATCCCGCGGCTTTCAAAGCCTCGACTGCCCACAGCAGTTGTTCGATAGGGTCGGCATCTGCCTTCATTTTGTCTTTACCTCTGGCCTCAGCCTGATCAAGGGTTTGGGTTGACGTTGACATGTCATTGTTATAGTTGGAGGCCATCTCCGGTTGGCTGAGTTCAATCACGATCTCCCTAACAGTGGGGGCTCCTGGGGTACAAAACTCCCGGCATATGGTGCGGCTGTGGCGAAGCTGACATTCCGTAGGCGAGATCTGCCACGGATCTCTGGAGATCACCTATCATCCCCATCAGTTCAAATGTAGTAGGCTCGCGAGCCTGGTATAGCTGGGGGTCCAAACCGGTGTGCAGCAGGCGACTGGCGGATGCGGCATGTCAATATTGGTCTCACTTTGTAGTGATTCCTTGATCTAACGCGGCTGTCATAACCACGATCTCTTCTGAATTCTGCGTCATCATAGGTCTTGCCTCGGCAAGGGGGAACACTGACTATTCTGGAACTCTCTGAACTGAAAGGAAAAACAAGCAGCATTTCAGCCCAAAGCGGATCAAACACAGGTGCAGCCGAACAACTGTACTCTACTACTGATCACTGTTCCCCAGAAATCACTGTCCCACAAAACACTGAATCGGATATCCGCAGACATAACTGATTCTCACAAATACTGATACTGGTGCCCTCAGGCCTGATACTCAAACTTGCAAACTGATATGTGCGTTCCTGTAGAGATACACTCTAAAAGCACATAGCAAGTAAATGAGAGCAATACACCCCTATGTTGGGTAGGGTTTCCCTGTCCTATTTTGTCAGGAGCTAGGGTTTCACTACGCACACAGCGGTTTCAAACAACCTAACATCGGGTAAGCAACCTGTCCTAATTTGGAATAGTCACTATGGATTCCGAATATGCACTAGGTCGAATGGTCGAAAAGGGTGCCCCGGTAAAACCGGGGTTTGTGTTCCCATACTGGCAGAGCCCGCAACCGGTCAGCCTTATGGCATGCTTTGACAAAGTCAAGCCTCCGGCAACCGCTCAGGAATAGCAGATGGCCAACACGGTGTCCTAGGCGCACCAATGCACATGCAATGCAAAGAGACACATAAGTGAAATCAAAACAGGATATCACGAGTTCGAGTCAAGCTCTCTAAACTCCCCAGCAGAGTCGCCAGAAACTGTAAACGCGCCCTTGGGCTCCACTCTACAGTTCGGACTCGATTTTTGTCACGTTTCTTAATCTTGAACCAAAGAGTCCAAATCCGGCAAATCGTTTTGAGAAACAGATTTTTGAAAAGAAGTGCCAAACATGGACTGCTTTGCCAGATACAGAGTCGCCACCTAAATATTTTTTAATGGGGAAATTTAGGAAACCCTGACTCGGTGCCAAAGGCCACGTGTCCGTCATCACCAAAGTTGCCTCGCTCGGGAGCTTGGCGATTGGGTAAGGTCAGCTATGAGCACCCCCTCTCGCCCGGTCCGAAGACCGGCCTCTACTAACCGTGATATCCGTTTTTGAAAACGTTATGTGTTCTTATTCCGGTTATTAGCCTAGAATCTATGTTATGCGCGCAGCAAACAAGTATAGACTAGATCGCCTAATTTGGAAACAACATTGCATATCCGTTTGTTTTAGAAAATGCTTTGGATTTGCTACTCGCAAGTAGGCTAAAACGGATTTCAATGAGTTTTTCCAACTCAGCAATCCAACCTTCACCCACAGGCATTCAGGCAGTTTAACATAAGCATCTAGCTACATGGTAAGCATGCTGTCATGATAGCATCACACGCATGCGGTATGCTAAAGCATGAAATACTTACATCGTACTCCGTGCCAAAACAATAAACTAGTTAGCAAACATGCATGGTCCTAATTCATGTTAATTTGACTAATGCAACACATACAGGATGCAATTAGGGTAGGCTCGGCTATCCTAAACATGGCATGTGAAATGCAATCAATTGATGCACGTATTCAATTTGAATTGAAATACAAATGCAGTTAGCATGATGCGCCGAGCCCGGTGCATGCAAAACAGATGATGGATGCACGCATGCATAGCATAAGGTATGCTAAAATAAACATGTCCTAATCTACCATCATAAGCAGGTAAATAAAAGGGAGAAAGAGTGGGGATTGGAAGACATGCACACACGCACCCACACTTATTACAGATTGTCCCTCGGAGGGACCAAAAGAATAATACAAATTAACTAACTACGAGCTAATTAAATATTACAGATTACCTAATTAATTGACAAACTAACTAAGCTAGGAAAAACAGTTAAATCCCCTCGGGAGGAGAGTCTGGTGCAATGCATACTCGGATCCTGCTCGGAAGCACACTGCCATGCATAGACTGCCTCTATTTTCCCTACTCTGCCCCTCTGAAGACTGTCAAAGTCTTTGAATTGATTCCCTGGATAATGGGGAACACCGCCAGCTGAGTAGAATTACCACCGGCTGCTAAATATGGCCATCGGCACAAGATGCATCCATCGGCTACCAATGGATGGCCGGTCGGCACTATATTATGCCGGTCGGCCAAAACTGCCTACAGAACCTGCAACTTACATAGCAGAGGACAGAACTTGCATGGCAAGTAATTCAAGCAATATATGCCCTAACCATACCCCTTATCATGTGTAGAACTCAAAGGGACATGGTCCTTGATTTTCGAACCACCAATCAAGCATTTCGATGCATGATGGCCCAAAACCCAGCGTGCACATTTCAATTTCAAATGAATGCAATGCACATAATCACATAAAAAAAAGGGCCAACCTCTATCACTCTCACTTCAAGAGGCCAAGCATGCGCATTGATGCAATGCAATCCTAGGCACATTGACTAGTATGCAACCATGGCCATGCAAATAAGCATACAGCTAACAAGCATACAAGACATGAAACATCAATGTTAACCAACAAGCATGCAAGATGTAATATGGATGTTCAAGCATGCAAACAAGCATGTGACTTCATTCAATCATGCAAATTCCAACATGCAACAACTTACCAATATGCTACAACACACAAGGAGCATATGCAACCAATGAAGGGATGACTTAAACATGAATTAGGCAGCTCTAATTAGGCCCAAAGCAGTGGCCAAAATGCTCAAATATGAGGGCTAACACACATACACACATGCACATGTTAAGACACAAATCTAAGCATTAAGCAAGTAACTCTTAAGCACACTTGAAAGGAGTATAACATGGACACTAGGCATGCAACATAAAGCTCTGAAAATCATGCTATAAGAGGTGCCAAACCAACCAAACAAGACAAACATTAGCATGCAAATAGTCCAAGTACTAAGGCAAGCTAAAGGGGGCATTGGACCACACTTAGCAAGACCAACATGGCATGCATTAAAACACTAAAAACAGATTTTTAGCATGTTAAAACAAGGCCAAAAGACTACTTAGATGGCATCTAAGTGGCTCAAATATGAAGGCATGCGCAAATACACTTTCAAGGAGCATACAACACAAGCTCATAAGGCATCAAAGAGGTATTTAAGGCAAGCATACAAGCATGTTAGAGGGACTGAAATAGCATGAAAAATGATCCCAACCCACTAAATCCATGCAAGAATGGCATGCTACACACTTGCATACTTAAGGCCAACAAGCCAAAATACAAAGGGGCCACATAATGCATGTCAAGATCGATCCAAACAACTATGGACAACCTTGAACATGGCAAAATAAGCACAAAACCTTCACAAGGCCAAACCTAAAGCATGCTTGAACAAGGGTTTACAACCTAAGGATATTAAGGCATAAGCATGGCATTACAGTAGGTATGCTAAGCATGCATGGTGTACCAAAACCAACACACAATAATGTTATATCATGGCAATATAAGCATGAAATACAGCCATGGCATGGTCAACAAACACTTAAGCATGATGCTCCCTCAGAGGCCAAAATTGGTCCCTTTTCAAGGACAACAAGGAGAGGGGGTGGCCCTCTCCTTCTTGAGACTTCAAGGCACCATCCTTACCATTGAAATCCCTCAAGATTTCAGTGGTGAGGAGGCCCAAGCACCAAGTCTCGGAGCTCACCAAAAATGGCACAAAATGGGGCCTCTCAAGGCCTAAGGGTGGTTAAACACCTCCAAACCACAAAAACTCTAACAAACAATTTAGAGGGCCCAAAAAATAGAACTTTTTTGTATTATACACTAAGCACAAAACAGTTCTAAGATAGGCTAACAAGCTATGCAAAAAAGGGGATAAAAGGGACTAGTGTCTCACCCTTGTAGACCTCTTCACAAAAGATGATCTTGTTGCCTCCTTGAGCTTCAATCCAGCCAAGAACAGCAAGAAAAAGCCTCAGGTCCCTCAAGAACCAAGAGAAGGAAAGACTATGTGTTTGTGTACAATAGTAAGGACACTACACCTAGAACAACACAAGAGAGATATAGAGATAGGTTATGTATGGAACTCAAACCCTAAAACTAGAGCTTCTCCCACACTTTCTAACCAAAATTCTCTAACCCTAAAGCCAAGAGAAGAGCCCTCCTCTTATAGGCAAACAATCTTGTAAAGCTTGTTCAATAAGCTTACAAGGAGGCCATCCCTCCATACACGTGTATGGAGGGGAACAAAATGCACACAGCTGTCCTAAAATATCTGTAAAGCAGATGAACAGTAGTCGGCTGCTCAAAATTGCCATTTTGACAAAATTGATGGCCGGTCGGCCAAATATATGCCGATGGGCGCAAACAGCAGCCGGTGGCCCAAGCCACGGCCGGTGATGTGTGGGGAGACCTCACAAGGCATCCCCTGCCCTTCCAAGGAAAAACACAAGTGTTTGGTGCAAAACCAGACACAAATGGTCGAGTTCGGAGATCCTGAGGCAAGGCACGTAGCCGAGACCTCCGGGAACTCCAAACGAACACAAACATGGATAATCACCGGGTGTTCAAACGGTGACGTCCAAGTCTTGAGGACGGTCAAAAATGGGGTGTCTACAACATGCATTACCGTTTTACATTAGATATGCATCGTTGATTATCTTGCATTGAGTATGCATCGTTGATTATCTTGATTTGAGTATGTATCGTTGATTATCTTGCATTGAGTATGCATCGTTGGTTATCTTGCATTGTTATGTACTTTTCACTTGCATTGCTATGCACGTTCCACTCGTATTGTTATGCACCGTTCCACTTGTATTGTTATGCACATTTCACTCGCATTGTTGTGCACGTTCCACTCGCATTGTTATGCATCGTTCTACTTGCATTGTTATGCACCGTTTTACTTGCATTGTTATGCACGTCTCCCATGCATTGTTATGTACCTTTCCTTTGCACATCGCGTTTGACACGCGCTCGGTTACCCTTCTCCTCCCGCGTTTGACATGCGTTTGGACGTACCCTTCTCCTCTCGCGTTTGACACGCATTTGGACGTACCTTTCTCCTCTCGCGTTTGACACGTGTTTGGATGACTGCGCTTTCTTGCGCAGTCCCTCTCTTTTCGCATTTGATACGCTAAGAGGTGTTTCGTTTGGGACTTTGGGTGTTCCCGATAATTGCTTCGGATCTTTCCTATGTGGTCCGTGGTTAAGATTGCATATAATTTTCTTACATCCTTTCTGTTGAAATGTGTGAGACTTTTGCAACTTGTCGGTTTGCTTAAATTGTTGTATTTATTTTGAATAAATGCTTCATTATAGCTTTTTTTTGCATAATCATAAGTTATGTTCTGCATTGTGCATCTCATTTGTATATAACTTCTTTTCCCTTAGGGTCTGTAAAGCAATTCTCAGATGATTTTCATGTTCTTCCTTGCTTTTAGAATAAATTAATATATCATCTATGAATACAACAATAAACTCATCAAGGAATTGTTTGAACACCTTATTCATTAAATCCATGAATGTTGCAGGTGCATTAGTTACCCCAAATGGCATGACTAAGAATTCATAATATCCGTATTTAGTTCGAAAAGTTGTTTTCTCAATGTCTTCTGCTTTCACCTTTAGCTGGTGATATCCGGATCTAAGGTCTATCTCAGAGAACACTTGGGCTCCTTGAAGTTCGTCAAATTAGTCAACTATTCAGAATAGTGGGTACTTGTTTTTGACAGTTACTTTGTTCAACTCACGGTACTCAATACATAGCCTCAAAGAACTGTCCTTCTTCTTGACAAACAACACTGAAGCACCCCAAGGTGAAGTGCTCGGGCGAATAAACTTCTCGTCTAACAGTTCTTGAAGTTGAGTTTTCAATTCCTTCAATTCAGAGGTGGACATTTTGTATGGGGTTTTAGAAATTGGTTGTGTCCCAGGCACTACATCAATGGTAAACTCAATTCCCTATCAATTAATTCCCCAGGTAGGTTAGTAGGAAATACATGAGGAAATTTATAGACAATAGGTATCGTTTCCACATTAGCACTATCTAAAGACTCAATCAACACACAACACAAGTAGTCTGGACAACCTTTTTTTAACAATTTCCTAGCTTTCATAAATGAAATCAAGTATGGTGGAGGAACTACCCCATTTCCAGTAAAAACAAACTCAGGCATACCGGGTGGTCTAAACATAACAGATTTACTAGCACAATCAATGGTGGCACAGTGTAGACACCCCATTTTTGACCGTCCTCAAGATTTGGATGTGCTTGCAGGTACATCCGATTACAAGTTTGATTGTTGGCTGAGCGCTCAACTTTCGCGATGGAATGCCAAGTTTGCTCTTCCGAACCCTATTTCCATTCTGTCTCATTTTTGGACCATGCCTTGTTCCCTCCATATTGTTGTTTGTGATGGCCTGCCGGCCATGGGGAAGGGGCTGCCGACCATGGATTTGGCTCTGCCGGCTATTGATAAGACCTGCCGGCTATCAATGAGGCACTGCCGGCCACCATTGATGGCCGGCAGGACACCTTGTTTCAACAGATATTATGTTAGATCTTTTGAGCCAACTTTTTTTCACTGAGCCATCCTCCATACACGTATATGAAGGGATGGAGGCCATTTCAAGCTTGTCAAGCAAGCTTTGCATGGCATTGCTCTATATAAGGGGAGGCTCCTCCCCCTTTCTAGAGGTTCATGATTTTTCAGAGCTAAAGAGATCCCTCTCTCACTAGAATTCTCCCTCTCTCTCTATATTTGTGCTATATTGCCTCAAAAGTGTTGTTTCTCGATACTTTTGCACACAAACACCTAGTAAAACACCACCATCATTGAGTTGAGGTTCTTGGGAGTGTTATTTGAGTTCTGAAAGCTAGTTTTAGGGTGAAGAAGCTGCTATTCTTATTGTTCTTCAAGGGTGAGTCCTATTCCCCCTTCTAAGCTTTGTCTTGGTTGCATATTTGGCCACCTTTGCATGCTTTTTTTGACCTAAGTTTGAACTGAAAAAAGTTCTGTATTTAAGTGCTTAAAATGGTTGTTTAACGCTTTGTTTGAGTTAGGGGTGGTTTACCCCCTTTAGTGGCTTGTTTGGCCTTGTTTTGTGCCATCTCTTAAGGCCTTTGAGGTCATCTTTGTTTGGCCTTTTAGCCACTAAAATCTAGTGGATTTTCAGTGGTAGAAATGTGGTTTTGAGGTCCAAAATGAGAGGGGGTGGTCCCCTCTCCTCTTGTCTTGTTTGCTTGCCTTGTTGGCCTAATTATTGAGCATGTGTTTCTAGCATGTGTTGGCTTGTTCTCAGCCTATTTTTGGCCTTATCTCAGCATGGCATAACTCTGTTTTGGCTTGGTTGAGTCACCTCATGCATGCTTTTTACACTTGTAGTGTAATCTTGCCATTTAGCCTTGTGTGCTCAATGTTTTGATCCATCATGCTAGCCTATTTTGGCTCCATTCCAGCAGGCTTCTACTTGTATTTTGATATGCCTTAGCTTTGTTTTGGTTGGTCTTGATCATTTGGAACTTGCTTTATATAGCCATAGTGCAATCTTGCTCACTAGTTTTGAGTTTCAAAGTATCTAGCATGCTTTACTTGAGCTGTGTGCATGCTTTGACTTCATTTCTCACATGATTTAGTGTGTGTAGGGTAGTCATACTCTCACATGTTTCACACTTTCAATGTTTTTGGACAGTTGTGCCTTATGTCTTGATCATAAGCCAATATGTATGCATGCTTGCCTAAGCTTTGGGGCTACCATCTCAGCATGTTTTTGGTGTTATTTTGCCATGATACTACTCTGTTTTTGGTTGGTTAGAGCATCCCTCATTTGCTTCTTACACTTGTAGTGTAATCATGCTTATTGGCCTAGCTTACTTGGTGTTTTGGCCTTTTATTCTAGCATATGTTGGCTATGTTCAATCATGTTTTTGGCCTTTTTTTGACATTTTTTAGGACTGTTTTGAGTAATCTTGATCCTTTGAGGCTTTCTTGATATGGCTATGGTGCAAGTACCTTAGCTACTCTTGAGTTTTGAGCCTTCTAGCATCCCTTATTTGAGATATTTGGATGATTTGACATCATTTAACACTTGATTTCAGAGCATATAGCATTGCCATATTCTCATGCATATCACTCTTTGATTGTGTTTAATGCCTAGCTTGCGAGCCAATGCATGAGCATGTTGTTGTAGCTTTTGGTGCTTCATTTCCAGCAGGATTTTGCCACTGTTTTGGCGTGCATGGGGTCTGTTTGGTGTTGGTTTAGTCCATCGAGCATTGCTTTGCATGATTCTAGTGTTGTGTTTTTCACTAGCTTTTAATGCTCAAGTATTCTAGCATGTTGTGAATGAGTGTTTGCATGTTAGAGTCTTGCATTTTATGCCAAGATTAGCATGTTGTTTGCATGTCATGTTGCTTGCTTTGCATTGTGTTCAATCGGATGTTGTGTTGAACACAAGGTGGATTAGTTCATTTCATACTTGAAGTGATGAAGTGAGCAAATCTCCCTTGGTCTCCATTTCCTTTGATTTCTCATGATAAGGAGATGGTCTAAGTGTCTTGTTTGTCATGCATTTATTGAATTTGTACATGTTAGATCTTTGACCATCATGCATTGAGATGTTTGATTGATGGTTTTGGATCCAATTATGCCTCCCCCTTGATGTTTTGAGATGATATGGAGAGGCATAGTACGTACATGTTCTTGGGAGACCCTATATTTTCTCTGTTTTGTGCTCTATTGCAGCTTGGTGTCACAGTACACCAGTGGCAGGCACCCTCTCATTGTTGGTCGGCATCTCTTCATCTGTGGCCGACAGTGTGCATCCTTGGTCGGCAGGGGGGTCGGCAGCAACCATTCATGGTTGGCAGGCCATTGGTGCACTCCCCAGCACTGTTTTGGTAAGTTTCAGCAGCAAGCACTGGAAGATACCCTGCAAACAGAGCCTCTTGAGAGCAAACTGGAGAGCTTTTCGGGGCGGAAACTGAGCATGCATCCTTCATTGATCAAGGCAGAGCTGTGGCAGCCTAATTTAGCTTCTTTTTCTTACTTAGTTGCTTTTGTAACTTAATTAATTTGATTAATTAGTTTTGGTTTGTAATAATTAGTTTAATTAGCGTAGCTAGTTAGCTTATTATTCGGACCCTCCTTCGCGAGCGCGTATTGTTGTAATAAGAGTGCGTGTGTGTGTGCATGTTTTCCAACCCCACGTCTTTCTCCCTTTTATTTACCCGCTTTTGATGGTTAGTTTAGGGCATATTTCAATTAGCATCCTTATGCTTGCATGCGTGCATCATTCATTTGTCTTGCATGCACCGGGCTCGGCGCATCATTCAAACTGCATTGTATTTCAATACCTATTTGAATACATGTATCAATTGTTGCATTCATATGCCATCTTAGATAGCCGAGCCTACTTAATTGCATTTTGTAGGCGTTGCATTAGGCATTTTGTATAGTTAGGATCATGCATGATTTCTAATTAGCTTCTTTTTTGGCTCGGAGTACACTGTAAGTGTTTATGCTTTAGCATCCTTGCATGTGTGTAAGTGACTGCCATGATAGCATGCTTGCCATGAGGCTAACTGCTTAAGTGTTTAACTACCTGAATGCCTGTGGATAAAGCTTCATTGCTTGAATTGGAACAATTCATCAAAATGTGCGTTTTAAGCCCATTTGAGAGTGGCAAATCATGTTTTCTAAACCCACTTAAGGGTGGCAAATCCGCGTTTTAGCCTACTTGAGGGTAGCAACTTCAAACCATTTTCGAAAAACAAACATGAGATGTTTTGTTCCAAATCAAGTGATTTAGTCTATACTTGTATGCTGTGCGCATCACGTAGTAATGTTAACTAAAAGCCGGAATAAGAACACATATGCTTTGAAAAACAATATATCATGCTTAGTAGAGGCCGATCTTTGATCGGGCGAGTGGGGGTGCTCATTTCATGACCTTCCCCCCTCGTACCCAAGTTCCCGAGCCGAGACAACTTTGGTGATGACGGACACGTGGCCTTAGGCACGAGTCAGGGTTTCCTAAATTTCCCAAAATAAAATATTTAGGTGGCGACTCTAAAATCTGGCAAAGCGGTCCATGTTTGGCACTTTTTGATTAAAATCGATTTTCCAAAATGATTTGCCGGATTTGGACTCTTTGGTGATTTGTCAGTCTTACATTGCACTTTGTGAGATTATATTCAGAACCGTGACAGGAGTCCGAACTGTAGTAGCTAGAACTACAATTCACGCCCTCTCTGAAAGGGGGGTGCGCGGAGCGAGTTCGGGCGGTCTACACAGTATTTATGGTGGCACAGTATGTAGTTAACCAATCCATACCCAAATACAATCAAAATGATCAATGCTCAAGGGCAGCAAATCAACATACAATGTCATATCACCAATCATAATATCACATGCCGGATAAACATAAGCACATATCATAAAACCCTCAGACGATGTAGACACAGATAGTAAACAATTCATAGGTTCTAACGGTCTAGTTAATTTTTGAGAAAAAGCATGCGATACAAATGAATGCGTAGAACTAGAATCAATCAGCACATAGGCATTCTGAGCATAGATAGAGATTATACCTGGCACCACTAATTCAGTATTCTGTAAATGCCCAAGTACTAATGCAAAAACCCGGCCTTGTCTCAAATTTTCTCCTCTAGTATTGGTTCTTACATTGGTTCTTGGTGCAGGAGCAGATCTGACTGAATCATGTTTCCTTCCACATTCTGGACAAACTGGCATAGACCCACTGCTTTGGCTTAAGCTACTTGACGATCTAGAATTTTGCTTTTTCGGAAATGATTGGCCCTTCTTGAAATTGAATCCGGCCCTTTTTCCCCTCCATTCAGTTGTTGGAGTTGTAGCTTGTTTTTTTGCTGCCAGAATAGCCTCTGCCATCAGCGCTCTATCAAGTACTTTCACATATGTAGGTAATTTCAATACACCTATTCAGTTAAACACTCCTAAGTCTAATGCCCCTTCAAATTTCTGAGCCTTTTTGTAATCTATATCAACCATATGAGGAGAAAATTTGGCCAACTCGGTGAACTTAGCCTCATACTAGGCTATGGACATTTTCCCTTTCTTAAGTTCTTGGAATTCAGAAACTTTTCGGTCTCTAAAACATTGGAGAAAGTACTTGTTGTAGAAGATCTCATTAAATTGAGCCCAGGTCATATTCCCATTACTATTTTGGATTAGTAACCACTATCTCCGAGCTTCGTCTTTAAGAGTGTAGGTGGCTAATAAAACCTTCTGTGTTTCCATACATGGGAGCACTTCATATAATTTCTCCATTTCAAGTAACCATGTCTCTGTTTTTAACGGTTCAATACCTCCCAAGAAAGTTGGTGGTTTCATCTTCATGAATTTCTGCATTTGGTTGATGATATCATTATTGTCCATTTCAACTTGGATCGGAGGCGACAGATGAGGCATTGGTTGTTGTCTTTGTTGCTATGTTATTGCTTCAGTTAGAGCGGTAATCATTTGTTTTATTCGATTCATGCGAGCCTCTGAGGATTCACTTGTGTCATTACTTCTTGCATTCTTTATTAGCTATAGGTAAACATAACAATAATAAACACAGGTGAGTAAACCTTTCCACAATGTTCAGAATATTCAGTTTCAGTTCATTTGTTTCATTTACATGAGGTCAAGTTGAATTCATGTTCAGATCTAGTTGTCATAGTGATCAACTCACACACTCACATATGCACATAAATGTCCCTACTTCTTTTCTAGGACATCCTATAGCTCATATGGACTCGTGTGTGTGGGAAAACGCATGCTCTGATACCACTCTATCACGACCCAAACCTGCCCCTATAGGTTTAACGTCGTAACCGGCCAGTAATCCTTGAATTACCAAAGGCCTCTTAACAGAATAACATATAATAATGGGCTGCAGAAGCAATATAAAAAATATATAACGTCCATAGAGCTGTGTCAGCGTGTATGAGACAGAAATCTTCAAAACAAACTTATATATATGTGTGTGTGTGTGTGTGTGTGTGTGTGTGACGTCATAAATACATTAGTCTTACGTCACGCATTTATACAGATAAAACCAAAAGAGAACTTAGTCCAATTACAGATAAGCAACCAAAACCAAAAAAAACATCTATAGCAAGGTTATAAAACTAGATATCTCAAAAAGGAACCTCCCCGGGAGGCATAGTGGTTGGCTGATCCAAAACTCCAGGCAGCAGCTTAGGCCTGGTCACACACATTCTCACCTACATATATAATATAAATAGTGAGTGGAAGCCCAATGAATAATAACAGAGTAAAGGGTTTAAATGAATGATGTCCATAACAGATTCAGAAATCAAAGTTCATATTAGAAACAGATTTATAATTATGTTATTGTTCCAAACTATTTATAAAAAATAGAGTTCATGCTTCATCATACATGGTACATCTATTAGCATTAACATGCTTGTCAGTTCCATAAGGAACCTCCGGTACTGGGAACTTGTAATAAACTTGAACACGGTATTGTTACCCCGGGCAAGGGCTATGAGACCACGATATTGTTACCCACGGGCTAGGGTCTTGAACTTGTAGACACGGTATTACTACCCCTGGGCTAGGGCCTTGAACTTGTAGACTACGGTATTATTACCCCCGGGCAAGGGCCTTGTGCTAAGGATGCCACGAATACTTGATATAAATTGGACAATCATTCATTGAATGAAATATAACATTTCATAAATCAGGGCATTTCTTGTCATATCATATCATATAAGAAATTACTTAAACGTAGACGTAGCTTTACAATGTTATTACTTACAGATGGCTTCACTTGCAGAACAGACAAATCAGATAACTTGTGGCGCGTGACCTACACACACATAGCATAAATACATAATGAAACACACACTCGGTTGGTATTTAACTTCCTTCGTTTCGATCTTAGTGTGTTTCTAGGTCTTAACTTCTTATTTAGTCTTAATCATTGCCTAGGAATGCCTAAGATGCAATGTGGATGCCAAAATGTTCTTTGGAACTCATAACAAAACTTGCTGAAAATAGGGGTCCCGCTCGAGCATAACTTCCTTCGCTCGAGAGAACATGAAAAATGTGAATGGTCACTCGAGCGGTCTGTAAACTTTGTAAAAGTATTGGTTGCTCGATCTTTCCGCTCGATGCTCGGTCGAGTGTGAGACTGATGTTGTCGCTCGAGCGCAACTCTTGTCGCTCGAGCGGTCTGCAAAACAAGAAAACTTCTAGAAGAGTGCATTTTATAGTCGAGCCAACCTTAGGTCGTTCGAGCGGAGGTGCAAAACATAAAGTGGTCGCTCGAGCACAGGATCTGTCGCTCGAGCGGGGAGGTCGAATTCTGAAATTTCCAGATTCATCTCCAAGCTTCCAAACTCAAATCAAACACTTTAAAACTCATCATTTTGGGCCAAAAACTTGAGGAATCATATGTGAACTTGGAAAACCATTGGGAATTCTAAATCATTTCACAAAATCAAAGCCCAAAAACTTGTCAATTGTGCAAAACAAAATCAAATTCTTAGAAAACATAACATGCTTGCATTACCTTGACTTCAAAACTTCCAAAACATGATCTAATGACTCAAAATGACATAAAACTTAATGAATTCCCAAAACTAAAGTGAATTAGTAACATGCATGACGAAATTGTTGGGAAAATAACTTTAAAATGCTATGAAATATGCATGCATGCATGGTTTGACTTCAATTCTTCAATTCTAGCTTAATTTTTGTGTGATCTTCACATTTCTCTTGAATTCATGGTTTAAGTATCCTTATAATACAATCTAAGAGTTGAATTCTTACCTAGATTTCCCAAGATGAAAGTTAGAGACTTAATTCTTGAATCTCTAAGTTTTATTCTTCTTCTTCCTACCAAATCCCTTGGTTGAGCTCAATCTTCTCCTTAATCACCCTCACTCACGTTTGTGTGTGTGTGTTAGCTCAAAGATGTGTTGAAATGAAGGAAAAGAATGAGTGGAGGTATAAAAGGTGCCTTATATAGGCTTAGGTCAAGAAATTCATTAATTAGGCTTAATTGAGCATTAATTATTCTAATTTAATCGTTTCGAACCAAGTTTTAATTAAACCTACCATAAAATTTAAAAAATTCCAATTAATACAAAAACCAAGTCAATTTAATGATCGGATGCCGATAAGGCCTTCAATTTACAGAATAGAACAAAACTAGAGACAAATATTCCTACACAGAACAGATAGAAACTCATATAACACATAACACACGTAATGAATGCAAAATTTCACATTAATTACTTATTAAGCATTCTTAATCATGGATTGCATGTTAATCAGAGGTCGGGGTTGTTACAAGTAAGTTCTATTCATTTTCACCAGACTCGAAGAAAACAGATATTCTATCTTGCTCAATTTCCTTACTCCAGCATTTCAGTGTAAATTTTTTAAGAACAAATAAAAATCAAATCTCTCTTCTCCACACTGACTAACTTATTATCTTCTTGCATGATATTACATATTGCAATTTTGGCTTACATACTAACCCCCTTCTCCCTATCAGTAAGTGAAAACTATTTCTCTTGTTGAAAGCTCAACGTAATTATTAAATTTCCACCATTCACAAATTCATGGTGAATGCTTACTGTAGAAGTATCACCAACAAATGATGAAACACCAAAAAGGACTTTATCATCATTGTAATTGACTTCGATTTTCAGAGCATTGGTTACTCCAATGGTGTGCAATAAGATTCATAAAACTAGCAGCATATAATACTATAATCTCTTTGAAGAGATTTAATCAGCAAATCCTTGGCTAAAACCCCACTTCAAAATTGGCACTAATGGCATCAAGATTTCCAAGGCACCTCCAATACCAAAATATTGGAGAAGTTAATTTGTAAAGGCCATCAATATGCTTTAACTAGATTCCATACCAAACTGCTCAGTTCATGTACTACTAGTGATTCAAGAAACAAATATTCTTCAAAATCTGTTAACTGAAACCTTTCACAGGGACCAGTAACAAGTGCCCATTTCTGTTTTTGTTTGAAAGTGTTCACCAAAATCTGTTAACTGAAATTTTCCTTAAAGATTTAATGCATGGAATGTTCACATAAAAGAAGAACAAATTCAACCTCATACATGTTCACAACAATTTTAGCAACATAAAAAGACAAGAAGAAAAATTGTTTTAGCAAGAGATGGAGAACAGCAAAATAAGTAATAGATGGGCAACAGCAGTTTCAACAAGAGAGAATGAGGGCAAATCAATGGGTTAGGTTTGGGAAGTGGGTCACCGTCGAGAGGGTCGCTGGTGAGACGGGTTCGGTGAGGTGTAGGTGACGAGTGTGAAAGTTGTGTGTTTGCGAATCAGACAGAATAAAAGATTCACCTTGATTGGTTGGGTTGGGTTTCACGAGTGGGTCGTCGGTGTCGGGAGTGGGTTGCCGTTGAGCATGGGTCGCCGCCGGAAGTGAGTCGCCGATGAAGGTGGGTTCTGTGGAGAAGAAGGAGTGCATGTGATGACATTCATTCCAAAACAAATGTGTAGAACCTGTATAGGGTTTGGGTTTGGGTTTGGGCGGGAAAATTTCAGACTAAATTTTGAATTTTTTTTTTTTATATTTCTAGCCGTTGGATCTGCAACAGCTGATCTCAGCCGTTGCTAGTAGAAAATTAAGGAGAGAAGTTAAGGAGGGGATCTGAACTTATTATGTTGACCCATTTCTGTGGCAACATGTCAAGTGATTTGTACAATGCCATTTATTTATTTATAAATTTGTTTACTTTATTTTTGGGAGAATTACACTTTAGTAATCCATTTTTGAAATAATTACAGATTCATGATAATAATTAACATTTTAATTATTAAAGTACATAAATTTTATTCAATCTAAAAAAAAAGTTCATAAATTTTATGATTGATGTGTAAGTTGTGTCTCCTAAGAGGAGACTTAGGCCTCTTTTGGCAACATGGTTATAATCTGATTTTCAGATTATAACCAACCTCTTCTCTCACAGAAAAGTTGATTATAATCTGCTTATAATCAGCTTTTCACCAAAAATCAGATTATAACCATCTTCCCAAAACACCCCTTAATGTGGCCCACATACATATTATATATTATTCATATATTTTTCCTTATATGTATATTTATCCTTTGATAATTATGGGTGATAATTATTGAAATTGCCTAAAATATCAAGAACTCTAAATGGTGGTTTGGCTAAGGCCTATCAATTTCTACTAATTAAGTTTCCTAGATGGAAGGAAACTAATAAGGTTTATTTGATAATGTATCTATCTGATTAGGGTCCCTGACCTAGCAGTTATAAATAGGCCTGTAGTTTTCCATCAATAAGGCACTCAAGTTCTGCATAGGTTAGAAGACACTTATTCATAAAGTGTAAATTAAGTGATATAATATTGAGACGTTCAGAAGAATTACACACATCACATTACTTGATCAACAATGGCCGGAGGAAGTTAGTATAAATTTTATTTCACTGTATATCCGTACATATATGATTATGTGTATGATTTTCCGACACGATGTGGATTTTTTTAAAAATTTACGTTGAAACATTGTTTCCCCATATTTTTGTCTTATAAATTATAATTCACTCAAACAATAGTATATATTATCTTGGAATTTGGAAGAAGCTTGGTTCTGTGAGTCAAATCCCATTATCTTTTTTATTTATTCATTGAAATATATTGCTCCTATAATTTATGATTTATATTCTCTGAACAAGTGTTTTACGGGGGGATTCAAGTAATACATAATGTATTTTATTATTAAGGGAAAATTTCGGTGTATATTTTTTAAAAAATTATAAATAAATGGTAAAGTTTATATACATTAATAATTATAATTATAATTTTTTTTATTTATGAATCTGTAGTAAGTTTTTGATAGGACAACTGATGAGTAATTTTTCCTTATTATTAATGATTAGACAGCCTATTTAAAATTGAATAATTTTAACTTAAATTGAAAATCTTTAGAACAGAATTATCAAAATTATGATATGAAGGATCAAGATGATATAAAATGAGATTGGATGCTTTAAAGCTGGTCATCTAATTTAAGAGAGCATTTGAACTTAGTCGGCCTAATTTGGGATTGATCTCGGCGATCCAAACTATTGGTTGAGTAGAATATTAATGAAAAATATTAAAATAATCGGATATAGGTAACTATATGTTTGAAACATATTTGTTTAAAAAAAATTAGATGAAAATTGTAATTTCAAAAGTAGCCATTCATTTTTTGTAATACAAATGTGATTGTAACATATAGTTATTGATATCCGATTATCTCAACTTTTTGTATTAATATTCTACTCAACAAGTATGAAAAAGTGAACTGCTCAAATTACCAAGGTCGGCTCCAATATATGCCCAGTAAACCCAAACATTCTCTTAAGTTGAGATGATCAATTTGAGAGAATTCAATCCCTACTTTTATTGCACATAAAGGAAAAAAAACTAAGGATCTTCCGTCTTTAAACTTTTTTTGCCTCTTGTCCCAAAATACTAACAATCATTGAGCCATTAAAATTTAAAGTAAGAAAAACTTAAAATTTGAGCCTATAATTTTAAATGTTTTGAGATATAGGAAAAGAAAGATTTGTGAATAAACAGGGACGGATGTAGGATTTCAGTTTTGGGAGGGCAAAAACACATGTATTTTTTCAACAAAAAAAATTATTATAAAATTTTAAATCTTAATTTATACTAGCTCAAAAAAATAAATAATATTACTATTAATCGGATATTCTTTGTCAATATAATTAAGAACGGAAATATAATTGGACATATTTCTTTTATCTGCATGAACTTACCAAAAATATTAACTATTATTATGTCTCTATCCACTAAAATTAATTATTTGAAAAAATTGTAATCACTACTTTTTATAATATATTATATATATATATATGAACATCTATGATAGGCTATATCAAAACCTTAAATAATATATTTCTTAATAAATATAATCAAATAGCTTGTTATAAAATTATCTTCTATCTTATTACTCAATTTAGTTTTGAAAAATTTTGTAATCGAAAATGTATGTGTTTATAAGTATAATAATAATCCGTTTCAATAAGCGATATTAAATTTTATGAACTTATTTTTAAAAATGTCATGTTGAAGTAGATAATATTCCTATTTCTAGATAATTAACAAACAATAATGAATGCAAAATAAGATGTATAAACAAACTAAAGTGACCACCAGGGTTGGTGGCCTGGAAACCCTGGTGGAGAATGTGGGGCATTCCACAGCCGCGTGCCAGGGTCGATTCCTAGGGAGGGAGTGTTTGAAATCACTTCGGTGAACACGCTCTGTAAATCCCCTCGACTCCTGTCCACTGCTGTGGGGTGTGTTCACGCTCCATTGGTGCCCGTGGTAGGTCTCTCACTTGGTGGGGGTTAATTCCTGGCTGGCAATCGGTTATCCCGGGGTCAGGGCCCAACGGGGCCATGATGACACCACAGAGCCATTTTTTCCCCAATTCAAAAAAAAAAGAAAAAAGAAAAAAAAGTGTGATTTATAAAAGAAAAAAACACATAAATGACATATAAATAAAAAAGGGTAATTTACACTAACATCCCCTGAGGTTTCTATTTAATATAGATCCTCCCCTTACACTTGAAAAATTACACTTACTCCTTATCAGATTAAAATGACACATTTGCCCCTTAACCTTTATATATATAAAATAACAAAATAATACAAATATTTTGTTTACGTCATTTCAAGGGAAATAACAATCATCTTCTTTGATTTAACTCACATAAAAAATTGAGTTTTTTTTTTAAATTTTTAAATTTTTTTCATATATATATATATATTTTAATTTTTAGTGAATTTTTCAAAAATATTTTAAGCAATTTTTTTTTTTTAAATTTTAAATTTTATTTTTTTAATACATCTAATCTAGATATATTTAAGAAGTATAATATTTTGTATTTGTTTTTAAATTCACCAAATATAAAAAATATAAAAATACAAAAATTCAATACATTTTCTTATTTTGTTGTGTTCAAGGGATTTTTTAAATGTTTTTTTTTCAAAATTTTATACTTTTAAAATATATCTAGATTAAATTGATATAATCTAAATATAATAGTTGAAATAAAAATAAAAATTGTATTCATATATAAAAATTTATATAAAAAATTATCATAAACGTATTGTGATGGCGATATTATTATAAATATAAATAATGTTTATAGATGTTTTGTTTTAAAGTAAAAATTCACCACTAACCTATATCATTTTGTAGGAGTGTAAAAAAGACTTGTGGCCCGTGGGTGGTCGGAAGCCCCCCCCGTGGCCCGGGGTGGGTCCGGTCCATTTAGGCCCGTTTGGGGCTTGGCCCGAGCCCAGCTCGAGCCCCTAGGCTTGGGCCTAGCCTATCATTTTGAAGCTTGGCCCCGCCCATGATGCAGCCCGTCGGCCGGCTTAAGGCTCGGCCCGTCCGAGCCCCATTATATTTTTTAGTGAAGAATAATAAAATTTTAGTAGAAAAAATTTAAAAAAACAAAAAAAAAATGGTCAGGCCCGCCTAAGCCCAGTCCTACCGAGTTGGCCCGAATAACCCTGGGCCTAGGCCTAATTTGTGGCCAATGGACAAGTCCGGCCCTGCCCGACCTAAATTTTGGCCGGAGCCCGCGAGGCTCGACATGGGCCGGGCTAGATTTACACCCCTATCATTGTGTTTGAAAATTCTATATAAAATTTATGTTTTTATATCATCACTCAATAAGAATATGTTTAGGTAAAATTTAATGATGGAAAGTTATAAAATGTAGTTATAATGATAGGAAGAATAAATGATAGGAAAAATGATAAGATGATCATTTAAAAAATTTTAAGGCATCACATCAGCAATCTAGGGATTAATTTGTAATGAGATTACAAATCTCAAAGAGGAGAATGTAATTTTTCAATTGTGAGAGAAAATTTGTATTAAATAGAAACCTCAGGGGGTGTTAGTGTAATTTATCTAATAAAAAACTAGAATAGAAACAAATAAAAAAATATAAGTAACTCTAAATAATATAGAAATATAACAAATAATATAGATAACAAATAAAATAAATCAATATTTGACAAAATTTAATTTAGAAATTATTTTTAAAATTTTGTAATATAAATAAGGGAGATTTATTAGAAAATTATTTTTCAAGTGTTTGTATTTCAATTAGTCCATAAGATATTCTTGTATTTCAATAAGTCCTATTATTTGAACATTTGATCTACCAAATCTAATTCTCATATTTAAAGTATTTTATGGACATTTCTACCATTACAAATATTTTTTTGAACGGTTAGTAATTTGGTGATGTGAACATTCATATTTTACAATGTGAATATTCACATTGACAGTGTGAATGTTTACATTGACATGTTAACATTCATATTGATAGTGCAAACACTTACATTGATGGTGTGAACATTCACATCACAGAACATTCACACTGTAAATGTGAATATTATTAGGGGTATTTTGGTAACTATGTCACTCATAAGACGTATTGAAATATAAAAAAATAATGTGAACTAAATAGAACATAAGTAGGTGAACAAAGATTTATGAAAAAGTGCCCCTATAAATAATTAAGAAAGTGAGAATTACTAAAATTTTAAGAATGCTTAATACTCTAATTTAAAATTATTTTATTAATTATTTATATGATATATATAATTTTTTAAAAATTTTAGGAGTGCGAAAAAGAAGAGTCATAATGAGAATGATTTAACTTAAGCCACATTGGAATCTCAAAGTACAAAATAAGAGTTACATCATTTAGAAACAATACAGAGAGAGAGAGAGAGAGAGAGAGAGAGAGAGATTTGATTCTCATTTGTGCAATATTGTGAATCATGGCTCTTGGGGTAGAGAATTTTTTCCAGGAATCTTCAACTTATTGGCAGAAAATCCACAATCATTTGTATCATCAACAATGGTTGATCTATTAGCATCAACTACTGGCAATGCATAGGCTTTGTCTTTCTCAGTTGCTGTCAAAGTTGTTTCTGAGATTAAAGGGTCTTTACTTTTTCCCCACACCACTGAGTATAGTCCAAACACTATTATGATTGCTCCAATTAAACTGAGATCACAACCAACCAAATCAACAACCAAACAACATTGTCAATTAATTGAATTAATAATCAGTTACAATCTTTAGCAAAACATGTTTCAATCTGTACAAATATTTATTTATTTAATTTTTTTTTTCAGATAAGATTCAAATAATGTAAATCTTGTCAATTTCCTAATTTCTAAATGGAAGAAGGACTTCTCTGGATAATTGGATTCAAGAGCCTAGTTAAGGGGTTTGTGGGCCCTTATCACGGTTATTTAAATCGTCTATTTTATAATATTTGTTAAATAAATTATTCATATAAAATGAAATTGATAAGATATTAGTAATCATGGGATTTGATCACAATTGTCATACAAAATTGGTAGTCTATTTTTGAAATAATACTTGTCTAATTTTTTTTTTAATTTTTTATCACAAATTTTCTTACATGACTGATCTACTCGTGGGATGTTGAAAGATGAACTGTTTGGATGACTAAAAATGAGCCCAAAATTTGCCCACAATCCTTTTATAAATAGCATTATATGAGTTTGTGAGTTGATTTTGAGGGAGAAATGCAGTTTGGGATCCTCTGCTTCCATTTTTAATCCCAACCCTTTATTTGCTTTCACGTAATTTAAATTCAAATTAATTATGTCATTGTTAAAATCTAAAAGTTCATTAATAATTTTAAAAATAAATTACATTAAATTCAAATTATAAGGATATGACAACAATAGAAGGATAGAACATAAAGTTAGAATAGAGAAAACGAACAGAGGATCCAAAGACGGGAAACTGTGTCAAAATATATACCTGCCAAGGTGGATTTTTTCGGCCAAGAGGATGGCACCGAGAATGGCGGTGATGATCATGCAGAGAGGGCTGAATGCTGTGACGAACACCGGACCTCGAACCTTGTTCACTACACCTTGCACATAATATGCTATTCCGGAGCAAACTACCCCCTGTTCATCATCATCAAGATCATTTTTTAGTTCCCCCCCAAGCAAAAAAAAGCATTTTTTCTATCAGTAAAATCTCTTTTGTGCTATAAATAAAACATCCAATTGATTGATTGGTTCACAATTGATTCTGTGGTAATTTTTCACCAAGAAGATGCTTGTCAAATTTGTTAAGAACTCAACACATATGAAACTAAACCCTCAGGAAGAAAATGAATTCCAGGATCAAACTCTATATTACTCTATATTATGCATTGATATCAGCAATATGATCATATGGTCACATATCAGTCGATATCGGACAGTATGATACTTACAGAATAAACTGCAGCAAGAAGTCTCGAGTCAAAACCGACCACCCAGGCACTCATGTCGCGTTCCATAGCAAGTGCCACGGCTGCACCTTCCACCATGCCCATCAAGCATATTAACGCCGTCAAAGACAGCTGTGCCGGATATTGCTTCAATGTAATTGACTGAAAAAAGAGAAGGATCAAATAATTACTTGTACCCATTCATATGTTCTCTATGTTCAATTGTATGTTTGATTTCTGTGCTCGTAACAAAACTATACATAAAACATTCAAAACCTTTTTTTTTTTTGGAAAAATGTTTCAGAGCTCTAGAGCAAGAGCTCTAGAACTGCTCTAATGACGTGGCAACTGTGTGAGTCCCACCTTGATGTGATATTTTGGCTTAACTTTTTTTTTTTTTGTTTTTTTGAAATTGCCAGCTCAGTAGAGCTCTATTTTTAAAGTTACCAATCACTGCTGTTTTTTTTTGTGTGTAAATAATGTCGAGGAGGGGGGCTTACTTGCACAATGAAGAAACCAGACCAACCACAAGTGCAGGCAAGGATCATGAATGTCCCCATGACCCAATGCTGATCAGTAGAGGTACTATTGGTGGTGTTATGATGGTGATTTCCTGATTTGGAGTACCATAAGATGTCAACAATAGGGCCTTTATACAAAGTCATCACCATTGCTCCTGTTACTGTGATCACTGTTCCAACCACCTTTGCTACACTTTGTATCTTCTTCAAATTCACTTTCTCCAACCTATTCATCATCACATGAACAAATATATATATATATATATATATCATATAATATTGATGAAGATGAAGCAGAGATCATCATGTGTACAATTTAGTTGAATTGATAACTCTTTAAAATTTGGATCTGGAATTAAAGGGGCAAAAATTTATTCACTCTTGTAATTGAGGGGTTGATATTTAATTTGAAATGCTCTATAATTTCAATTTCTTGACATATATTAAGAAATTGGATAAAAAAAAGATTAATACAATTGAAATTATAGAGATTAAATTGATACAAAAGACAAATTATAAGAAGGATCACAAGTATAATTTGTCCATAAAATTTCTATTCCAAAGTTCAAATCAAATTTTACATATTGAGACATGTGAGAGACAAATGAGTGGAATTTAAATATGTAGGACCTCCGTGTATACCCTATTTTTTTGTCTCTCATTCTGTACAACTTTTATATAAACCGAAATTTATTCTGGTGCCAATTATTTTGTATTTTATGCTTTCAGGTGATAGGCCGCTACATATAACTTTATCCTCATTATTAAGAAGTAGTACATAATATATATACAATAATGAAAGTTTTACCTGAAAATTATTGCCATGATAAAGGTAAGGGCAGGGAGGACATTGACAACTGCAGATGCAAATGTTGCTGATGTGTTCTTCATCCCCAAGTAGTATAAGTTCTGATCAATTACTGGCCTATTAATCCAAAAAAAAAAAAAAACATTAGCCAATTTTATAAAATTCCAAACTTGAAGCACCTCCAATAGCAATAAAAGTGTTTTTTTTTCCCCCCTCTAAAATATAATAAGAGCCCACACCCCTAAAAAAAAAGAGAAAAGAAGCCAAAAAAAAAAAAAAAATGATTCTAGAATTGTAAAAAGGGGAAATTACAGAGTAGTGGTAATTTCAGAAAATTATTACAAATTCATGAAAAATTTTATGTTTTTAGTTATTAATATTTATAAAATTTATTACTTATATGTAATTAATTTTCAAATTACCTCTGAAGTGAAATTTTGCCTCATAAAAATATTATTGTCATACTATTATGTATAAAAATCCTTATTGTTTAACACTTTCTAAAAAAATGTCAGCAAAAGGTGATAACATGCAGAAACACATGTTCGTACCAATTAGTAGTAATATTACGGATTCATAAAAAATTGACAAAAAAAGTGTCAAAATTGCATTTATCGTGGTAGAATATGTAGGCCTATCCAAAATGAATACAGTGCTGTTAGCATAACATTTTAGACACTTTCTTGATGTTATTTATTTTAATTATTTTTCTTTCTACATGAAAAAATTTTGTCTGGTTTTTTGATTGAATTTTGTTTACGTAAATGTCTAAATTAAGAGCTAGGATTTAAAAAAAAGAAAAATAAAATAATAACCAAAGTCCCAACTGACCTTTGTTCATGAGTTTTGAACTAGGAAAAAGTGAAAAAGTAAAATTTTACACACATGAAAGTCTATATTCTAACATCATTCTTATATGTAAAGAGTGGGTGCTTAGAACATTACTCTAGTAAACCGAGTGCCATTATTTTTAGGAACACTGAGAGTGTCATCTTTGGCCTTATTTTCCTGTAAACAATGAACACAAATGATGTGAATCAGTTATGTTATTACGATGTCAATGACAAACTATTATTAACTCAATAAACATAGAAACTGATCACAAAATCAGACACAAAATGTATACAAACACAAGATTTCGTAGAAGTGGTCCACACTAACAAACTCCATAAAATTTTGTCCATTTGCATTGTGTGTCTGATTCTGTGATTAATTTGTGTTATTAGCGGAAGAGAGAGTAATTAAAAGATGACCTTTCAAGAACAAGTGCGAATGGAGCAATAACGAGAGTGGCAACAGCATGACGATAGACAACGAGTATAAAATTGCTCATTCCACGCTTCAAAGAAACCATGGTGATGATGTACATGCCTGCATATCCAAACTGCAGGGAGACCATAGCCAAGTAAGGTTTTACTTTAGTGAAGATGAGGCTCAACATTCCCCAACTACTTTGCTTTTGGTCTCCCATTTTCCCTCTCCTTTTCTTCCTCTCTCCAAACGCAAAGTAGAGTTGTGAATTGGGTACACTTAAAATGAGAAATAGGTTCCCCCTTTATATTCACCAAAGAAAACAAACTTATGCATAGGTACTGTGCTTAATTAGAACTCCCATTCTCAAAACAGTAATATTATAAATTCAGACCTAACCAATCAAAAATTATTAATAATTGTCATTTTATGGTTTAAATTTATTTTACATATAGACCCTACACTACACAAACTCAATCTCAACCACACATTCTCATTCGGGGTAAATTTGGGATAGATAAGTCTGGATTCATAGACTTATTCTTCTTAAAAATTACTGTCACAAACGACACTGCCCTCTACACTGTTTGTAATAACTTATTTGTGTGATTCCACAGCCCTGTTAGTAGGACCCATAAATATTTGTATAGGAGGAGGATCAATTATTCATTGTCTGTTAGTGCTGACAATACTCCAACCTTGTGAGTATCAGGTTTGTGGAGTTTGATCAGTATTATATATTTCATCATGTGAATGGAATTTCAAATCTGCACTGAGTTGGCAGGTTTACAAGGCCAGAGCCCTGCTGGAAAGTGGGGGTTCGGTAATTTGTATCGAGAGTATTTTGATAATTTGTTTATGTAAACTGTGTATGGATATTATTATCTTTACAGTAGTAGTCGCATTATAATATACTATTTTTTAACTATAATCGAACATTTTATATGCTATGTACCTAAATAATTATGTGAAACTAGGTAAATTTGTTTGGCTGTTGTTTATGATTGATTGATTCTTTTTACTATTATTTATGTGTGATTTATTATGAAACAATTGGTTCCCCTTTATATTCCCTTATCCATCAGCAATTTTTTTTTTTAAATAATAATTTTGCCCATTTTTTAAGCAAGAAGAATCCTTTTTTGATAATTGTATCCAACGAAAGATAGAAGTTTTGTGTGGTTCTGTTCTTTGTAAGGAAATAATATTTATTTTAATTTATTTTATTATATTAGATAGTGATGATTTGAGATTTTATTTTTGACCACCAAATGATACTAGGGCTAAGTGCTTTGGGATGATGCTAGCAGGGGGGCATGGGGCGCTTGTCAAGAAGATTGGGTGGTAAGAAGAGTGGACACCAACATCTTTTAAGCAATTGTTTGATGATCACTATTTGTGGCTTTCACACCTATGATAACTACTAGCTTATTTAATATAAATCGCACTAGTTCTTGTGCAAATGGCCAATTTTGAATAAAATACTAGGTTAAACATTGTATATTAACGTAAGTCATTCTATGATAGTCATCTCTCTCTCCGTGAATTATAAATGGAAAAATTATATATCAGTGAGAGTTTTACAAAATATTTATAAATTAATGAAAAAATGATAAATTTAATTATTGATATTTATAGACTTTATCATTAATTAAATTTTTTTAAAAGACAATACACTGTGTTGTAATTCTCTCATTCTAAATCTATGCCAAGCCTCAATACATATAAATAGAATTTTTTTATTCTAACTTTTGTACCACTAAATACAAATGTATGAAACTTATATGTATTTACAGATGCGGATTCCACTATAAATGAGTTTAGAAATTTAGCAAAATAGTGGTGACAGATAAGAGCAACTGACAAAAAAGAGAAGTTAAGATGTCTAGCAGAAGAAAGGTTGGATGATTGGGCTCGTGAAAGTCGCGATGTGGGTGAGAGAGGAGAACAAAAAAAAAAAAGGGTCCAATGTGGGTCAGCAAAGCTAATGAGTGTGCGAAAATATAGAAGTTGTATTTGGCAGGTAATAAATATTAATTTCAGGAAGGACACAGGAACAAGAGTCATTGGTAGTTCATAGTTTGTCATTTTCATTTTGTTATTCAATTTTTTAATTTAATCAAATTCTGCTAGATTGAGTTTCACCAATATATATATATATATATATATATTATATATTGATAATTTACTATATCATCATATAAATCTAATACATGGCAAACTAAAATTATGAAACCCTTAGAAAGTAATAATTTATTTATATTTCATCATAAGTGAAATTGTGATAAAAATAGTTAAATTTTAATTAATTCTATATTTTTTTTATATTTTAATTTTTATTACTTATTTTTAAAATTAATTATTAATTATTTATTTGAAATCATGCCTAACACAGGTATTACGCTAGTGTGTGTGTATATATATATTATAACACTTTAATTTGTGAGTTGCCATTCCAAATGGTAGTTATGTGTTTCTTTATGCAAAAAAGCTAGGATTCAGAAATGGATATGTGTAGTGGAGATTAAATTGATGAAATGTAAAATCCACATATGAAATAAATGTGAGCCATTGATGTGAAATTTTGAATAATCTGAGTCTGTATATTTGGATTCGCAACATTTCTATTTTTTTATGATTATATAAATAATTATTTTCCTTCTCACATGGAACAGGTTTTGATACCTTTTCAATAAAAAAAAGAAGCAGTGTACTCAAAAAAAAAAAAAAAAAAATCGAAAAGAAGCAGAGAACCTAGTTCCCAAACAAATTAAAATGTCAGAGAATTTCAGTTTGTACAACACTTTGCCAAGCATATTGTAAGATGAAGATTCCCCTAAAAAAAAGACATGCACATGCAATATGGTACTGTCTTGGTATGAATTTGATTCAAAAAATATGATTTACATTTCTTTTTCAGATTTGACCTTTTTTTTTGGGTTAAAAGATTGAAATATAGAAGTATCATTCGCGTGTGGAATAGCATTGATGCTGTTTTTCGCCTTAAGCTTCCCCCTTTTATTAATGTAATAGTGTGCATAACTTGTATTTTATCTTGCATTAATAATAATTTTAGGTTTTAGACTTGACATAAAAATGAAGTCTTAGGCCCCAAGGTCTATGAACAATTGAGGCATTTGACGACGTAATTTTATTTTGAAAATTTTGAAGACTTAGACAATATGTTAACTTGTTTAGATATATGTCACGTAACTTGTAAGTGTGAGTTATTGACTTTCATTGTACCATTCATTTTAAAGCCATGCAAGCTCAGGGCTAGCCCATCGCGAGCCAGGCTCTAATTCACCTGCTTGAGGTCCCATATGTTTTGTGTTGTGCTTAGGAGGCAGAAAACAATCACACAAGCACACAAGTAAGAATACACAAAGATTTATGTGGTTCGGCAAATCGTTTATGTCTACGGGCAGCGAATTTCACTATATTTGGAACAAAATATTACATACTCTGTAATTCTCTCTCTCTGCTCTTTATTCTCTCTTCAATTCACCACACAAAACTCTTCTCATTCATTACCCATTTATAGATCAATGGGAGAGACAAGCTGCCGACTTCATTTATGACAACCACCATCATTTATGGCAACCATCAATCAGCATTTATGGCAGCCATCAATCGGCAGCCATCAATCAGTAGCTATCATTGAAAATCTGAGCCAATCTTTAACATTTTGAAGGTCTTAAAATTTTAGTTTCTTTCATATTTGTCAAAAGGTTTCATTGGGGGAAAAAAAATATCCTTGCTAACTAGAGACCATCCAAATTAAAAAGACCATGTCTAAATGCTAAACAAAATTAAAAACCGTCTTTGTATCCATAAAAAAAAAAGAGTTATCCTTAGGCCTAAAAGCTTAATAAAGCGCTTTTTGTCCAAAAGGGCCACCAAAAAAAAAAAAAAAATGATATAAAGGCCCAACAAAAATTAAATGAAAAATTACCATTCAGGGTAGATTTTGAAAAATTATTACATATTGGTGAAAATTTTTATAATTTTAATTATTAATATGTATAATGTTTATCATTTTTTTGTAATTTTCTTTCCTAACACCACTGAGGTGTAATTTCCACCAAAAAAAAAAAAAACCCTTTTGTCCAAATATCTCCAAATAAATTTGTTATTAATATTAGGCCGTCCAACCAAAAAAAAAAAGAAGATAAAAGCATCTCTCCTCATTTTGAGGATGTGTTATTGGAGAATCGAATTGATCATAACCATTCAATCAACATGGTAGTATGTACTATTATTATTATTCGAAAATGGACAGCAATGTCTATTGATTATTGAGTACAAAAGCATTTGGGAGACAAATTCCCCGAAAAGAAAGAGAAGTTGGTGCTTTCAATCTTGGATTCCAACTTAGAAAGAAAAATCAATTAGGTTGAATCCCAACCCCGATCACCCCCCCCCCCTCCCCACAAAAAAAAAAAAAAAGAGACAAAAATGCAAACAAAAGTCAGTGTTCCTTGCTGTTGTGTATTACTCATGCCACTGAGCTTTGTCCTTGATAAATTTTTGATAGGAAAATGTTATTCTTTTAAAATTTTGGGTTAATTATATTTTTCATCACTGAATTTGACTCAAATTTTATTTTAATTCTATAATTTTAATTTGAATAATTTAGCCCTACACCTTTAAGTCTAATTTTAATCTAAATTTTTCGTCAAAATTGGAGGTTAAAATTAATAATTTTAGAAAATTTATCAAATTTTTAGAGTGCTGCTGTTAGCATCTCATCAATTATTTTAGGCCCCCATTTTTTTAATTTTTATTATTATTATAATAATAACCTCAAATGAAATTATTAAAAAAAATATCAATAATTTTGGGATGCACCATCTTACAATTTAGCCTACACACCCATTACTTCATGAGTTAGGGTTTATGAGAGCACCCACTTTCATTACCACTCATCCATCTTTTCTAAATCTCACCTTCAAAACCCATCTACCTACAAAACCTTGAAAAATCTTTGGCAGCAATATTCCAGTGGTAATGGTAGTAGCCATTTGATTACCTATACTTCTCCGGCAATGACAATGAATGGATGTTTTTCTAACAACCACAACTCCATGAGACGAGAGGAGTACAACAATAAAAACTCAGAGGAGGTTCATAACTTTGATGGTGTTCTTAGCTCAAAGGAGATTGACATTGTGAGGGTAAGTTTCTTAAAAAAAAAAAGGGCAAAACTAGTAAAAACTGTTCGTCATTTTTTTCGAAACTGAACTCCCGAACATATGATTAAACTTCAGAAATACAGGCTCGAATATTGTTTATTTGTTCAGAAAGAGATAACCGAACATTTCTTATTTGTTAGGAAACAAATAACCGAACATTATTAATGAACTTTTTTCGAACTTGAAAATTACAAAACCCAGGTAAGATAAAGAACAAGAATTGAAATTGTCAGAGAATTCAAAGAAACCCACTTTTTTTTTTTTTTTTTTGATCAACAAAAAGAACCTTTATTGATGAAAAACTATACAAGAGATGAGATTACATCAAAAAAGAGGGGAGGGAGGGGAGAGCAACATGCATCATAGTGACCTGACCCAATCCCAACTAGGTTGGCATCGAGAAGATAGCCCAATCATCTGCAAACTCAACCCCAGGAGTTTGGTGAGGAACCAAACTCGATAGAAAAAATGCAAAAAACAAAAAACCAGGCAAAACATAGACAAGAGACATAGAATAACAGCTAACAACATCAACTGATAGAATCACCCAAAAGACCCCTAGCTGCCCATAAACAACCACAGACCCCAGCAGAATGAAAAAAAAAAAAAAAACTCCAGCCACAAGACAATACTGACAGAGGCGAAGACTGAGAATCACAGAGACCAGCCTAGCATATCAATTCATCAAACCCAGAAACTTGCAGCCACCATCAGAACTTAACAAAACAACAGTAGTCCAACAACAGTTCAGCATTACCAGCAAAACAAACAAATTGTAGCCATTTTCTATCCAGGACTTGCATCCAGCATCACCAACAGACTCAATAGAGCGCCACTGCTGAGCATAGCAGACCAAAGCACCACTGTAGAAATGCCCAAGGTCTATTGAGGACTATATAGCCTTGGAATTGCATAATGAGACGATAAGTGATATTGAAGCCAAAACGCAAAAGTCGATTGAGGTGATTGTTAGTAATTGGATCACATTTGAGGACCAATCACAATTATGACTTCAATTGACTGCCGTATGGTAATTGGTCTATGCATCATTTTCCCTATTCTCTTGCACCAAAACACCTCAGCAGACCAGCAGAGAATAGATCTTCTCCCCTTGCTTCCATCAATAGACCACATCTGATGAAGAACTCTACAAAAGCAAACCATAGAAAACTGTCCCTTGTTGCCCAATGCACTCTATCATATTCCAGCCAAAATGCCCAAATTTACTCCTAATGACAGATCCCAATCTCAGCACCACAGCAGCACATAACAGCATTTAGGAAAATTGAATTTGCTTGTTTACTACCTAGTAAAAGTGCAATTCTTGATATTTTGATTTGATGATGAAATAGATGTTGATACAATACAAAGATTTGCACCGACCAGCCCAAATTTGCAACCTTCCCCTGTTACTACCAAAAACAGATCATGCACCAGACAGATCATGCACCAGAAATCCACAGCAAAACACACCAAACAAATCATGCACCAGAAATCCACAACAGCAGCCCAGAAATCCACAGCCCAGAAATTTACTTGAACCAACAACAGCAGCAGGATCAGAACTACCCCTTACAAGCACATCCTAATCTGCTGAAAATTGAACAAGAAGTCATGCACAGAGTATTGCTGTAGACACCCCATTTTTGACCGACCTTAAGACTCAGACGTCACCGATTGAGCGCTCGGTGATGTTGCATATTGTGCTCGTTCAGAAGTCTCAGAGTTGCGGCCGTGCGCCCTGCCTCCGGACTTCCGAACCCTCTTCTGTGCCTTGCCTCGGTTTGCGAACCAGACTCGGTTTTTCTCTGTTTTCTTTCTGAGGGGAGGGAGAGGTCTAGCAGATCATCTCTCAGTGGCCGTGCGCTACTTTTCGTGGCCGTAGGCCATTTTGCCCATTTCGGAGCCCGGTTTCCGGTTTTCGGAGCCGTCAGGCCGTGTGCCTCGGTTCGGGACCGCCCGACCATCTCCGATTTCTCCGATTTTTGGCATGCATCTCATTTACTCCCTGTTGAGGGACACTGGGGCCTCAGATGCCCACTTCGTGGCCGAACACCACTTTCGGTGCCTACAGCCTATTTTCGGGACCCCGAACTGCGTGATTTGGACCCCGAGCATTCTTTTTGCACCGATTTCTGTTCAATTTTGGCAAGTGCCTCTGTTTTATCGTAACGAGGAACACTGGGGCCTCAGATGCCCACTTCGTGGCCAAACACCACTTTCGGTGCTTAACGGCCGGTTTTCGGGTCCCGAACCTCGCGGTTTGGCCCCCGAGCATTCATTTTGCATTAGTTTTTGTTCAATTTTGGCAGGTACCTCTGTTTTAGCACCAGGAAGATCACTGGAGGGTGGGAGGCCAGCAATTATCTCAGATAACCAGTTATGCTCTTCCGGCGCCCGTTTTGCTCACTTCCGGGCTAATGTTGAACACCCTAGGGCCATTTTCTTCCAACCACAACCACATATCTGTGATGAGGGAACCTGGGAGGACCCTAAAAAGAGATGGCCGGCCAGTAATTGTCATTTTCATTTTTGAGCCTCTCTTTCAAGTTGAATGTTGTGACTCCTGTTTCAGAGTTGCCAAATTCCAACCTTGGGACCTTGTTCTACACACCTAGGAGGACACCAAAAGTTGGTGGCCGGCCATTAATTGTTGTCTTCATTTTTGGCCATGGCCGGCCGGCCATGGGGAGTGGCTGGCCGACCAGTGGGGTGGCCGGCCATCTTCAGAAAGGTACCTGGCCGGCCTGCTTCTCCTTTTGAACCCTTTACAGCTGTCCAGCTGTTTTTCAAAATATCCCTGTCCTCCGGGGGATATTTTGGGAGGGAAAGCTTGGGTGCATTTCCCTCCCCTTTTACACCCTTTCTTGCCCATTTAAGGGGCTGAGCTTCTCCTTTGTTGAGGTTACAAAATTTCATCTCAAGAGCCTCTCTTCCAAAACCTCCATTTCCATAGCCAAAAACCCTAAAAAGCTTCAAGGTTCTAGCTCATTCCTTCATCAACCCTAAGCCTCATCATCACCACCTCTATTCCAGCAGCAAAGGAGGGTTTTCCAGAGGCTAAGAAGCAACAAATTGAAGCCAAGAAGCCATAAAAGACTTGTCTCCAAGGGTAAGCCTCTAATTCCCTTTTTCTTGCACAATTTTGCTTCAATTCTTTACCCTACTTGCTCACTGTTTTGGGCTTCGACCCCTACTGGTTTTAGGCTTATTTTGAGCCCCCCTACAACTTTGTAGAAGGGCTCAGCTCTGTTTGGTGTCTCCATCATGCACCTCTTTCAATACCACTCTTTAGGCCAATAAATTGCATGCTTTGTTTGGCTTTTGAGTGATCCATTTTCGAGCCTGATATAAACTGTGAGTGGACCTATTTTGAGCCCCTCTTCAACATTGAAGAAGGGATCAACCATGTTTGGCCTCTCTATCATGCACTTTCTTTGTAATTCTCCATATTTACCGTAAAATTGCATGATTTATTTGGCCTATTTTTGATCTGATTTGGAGCATCTCATGAACTGATATTGTGCTTATTTTGAGCCCCTCTTCAACATTGAAGAAGGGCTCAACCTGGTTTTCATGCTCTACATGCCACTTGCTTTGAATTCATGTTCTACTCCTATTTGGCATGCCCCTTTGAGCTTATTTGGCTTCTGTTTTGAGTCTTCATCAGGCTTGGAAAGAGCCTTGTTTTGGCCTTCTCATAATGTTTTGTTAATGGTCTTAGGCCATTTGGTGCATGTTTTTGGTACTTCATGTAATACCATCTTTGATTCCGTAAAATTGCATGCTTTGTTAGGCTTTTTGGATTTTGTTTTCAGCCTTCATCAGGCTTAGAAAGTGTCTTAAAATGACCCATTCTTCATGTTTTGTTAAGGGTCCAAGGTTGTTTGATGCATCCTTTTGATACCTCATGTTATAGCTCTCTTTTGGCTTTATTTTGCATGCTATGTTGAGCATATCTACATACTGAATTGGAGGATATCATCTACTGAAGATGTGCATATTTTTGGTCCCTCTTTAATGTTGTGGAACTGTTTTTTTCAGTTTGAGCATTGTACATATCACTTGTTTCATTGTTCCCCTATTTTCCCCCATTTTTGCATGCTATTTTTGCCATACTTGTGATTGTTGTTTGGCCATTCTTTGTACTGTAAAAATGCTATTTTAGGGGCTTCCTAGCATCTGTCTTTACATGTCATGTCCATATTGTGCATGTTTGGCATAGTTGTAGGCCATTTCGGGTGCATAACATTGCATTTCGGGCATCGGGTGTAATTTTGCTATAATTCGGGGATTGTTTTTGCATCATTTTGGCTGCTGAAATTTACATTTCCCATATGTCATATGCTACATTTCATGCTTTAATGCATCGCCTCGGTTTGCGTGCCCGCGGGCACGCATTTCGAGGCATCTCATTTTTATCCGACGGCCTCTTATGTGAGTGTGGCCGAGGCCCTCTCATGTTAGTGTAAGCCCAATTTGCATTTTCCATGTCATTTCATGCTTTAATGCATTGCCTCGGTATGCGCGCCCGTGGGCACGCATTTCGAGGCATCTCATTTTTATCCGACGGCCTCCCGTGTGAGAGTGGCTGAGGTCCTCTCATGTTGGTATAAGTCCATTCTGCATTCCGTATGCCATTCTCGCATCATTGCATTCCGTATGCCATTTTCTCGATTTGCGTGCCCGTAGGCACGCACTTCGAGACATCTCATTTTTAACCTCATTACATATCACTTCCATGACATTTTACATTCTGTATGCATCGCCTCGGTTTGCGTGCCCGTGCGCACGCATTTTGAGGCATCTCATTTTCACAGCATTGTGTATGTTAGGATTGTATTTTAGTTGCATTCATGCATATCATGCATATTGCATCGTGTTCGGGATAGAGTTAGCCCGGGCACGGGAAACGAGGCACGTTTCGTACTCCGAGTGACGGAACGGGTCTCAATTCCCAAGTCACCGACACTCCGGATTACCCATGATGGAGTTAGGTTTTTGTTGTAGCATTCATCTGCATTGCACCCTATATTGAGTTGTGCAATCCGATTCCTCGGCCATCATGCATCGATATGCGTGATTGGTGGCACGAGGATCGAGGCATGCATATATCTGTGAAATACATTGCTATGCCCTTTTCCTGCTCTCTGTTGCAGCAAGATAAGGAATCAGCAACTTTTCGGAGTCTGGCGCGCATTTCGAGAAACATTGCAAACAGAGGCTAAATTGGGCATCCCAGTGGATTTCCGCGCAACGCAGTCCAGCATACATTGTTTATCAGAAGCGAGGCAGCCCCTGGCTTGCATGCCAGTTTATAGCTTTCTTAGTTTAATTTGTTAATTAATTAGAAATCTGTATTATTCTTTTATTCGGACTGTATTATTTATTCGGACCCTCTGCGCGAGGGCATAATTGTAATAAGTGTGGGTGAGTGTGATGTATGTCTTCCAACCCCACGTCTTTCTCCCTTTTATTTATCCGCTTATGATGGTTAGATATAGGGCATATTTCAATTAGCATACAGTATGACAGCATGTTTGCATCATCCATCTGTTTTGCATGCACCGGGCTCGGCGCATCATACAAACTGCATTTATATTTCAATTCCAAATTGAATACATGTTAGCTGTAGCATTTCACATGCCATGTTTAGAATAGCCGAGCCTGCTATAGTTGCATTTTTGCATGTGTTGCATTAGGCATTTCTGTATATTTAGGATCATGCATGATTTCTAATGAATTCCGTTTTTGGCTTGGAGTACTCGGTAAGTACTTATGCTTTAGCATCCTTGCATGCGTGTGAGTGTTGCCATGATAGCATGCTTGCCATGAGGCTAATTGCTTATGTGATATAAACTGCCTTGAATGCCTGTGGGTGGAGGTTGAGTTGCTTGAATTGGGACAATGCGTTGACTGTTTGTTTTAAGCCCACTAGATAGTGGCAAAATCATGTTTTCTAAGCCCACCTGAGGGTGGCAAATCCGCGTCTTAGCCTACCTGAGGGTAGCACCATCAAACCATTTTTCAAACAGACAAATATGAAATGTTTTGTTCCAATTCAGGCGACTCAGTCTATACTTTTTTGCTGCGAGCATCACATAGTAACCTAGGCTAATAACCGGAATAAGAACTCACAATGTTTTCAAAGTAAGATATCATGGTTAGTAGAGGCCGGTCTTTGACCGGGCGAGCGGGGGTGCTCACGAAGTGACCTTCCCCAATCGTACCCAAGTTCCCGAGCCGAGGCAACTTTGGTGATGACGGACACGTGGCCTTTGGCACCGAGTCAGGGTTTCCTAAATTTCCCATTTATAAAATATTTAGGTGGCGACTCTGTATCTGGCGAAGCAGTCATGTTTGGCACTTCTTTCAAAAAATCTGTTTTCAAAAACGATTTGCCGGATTTGGACTCTTTGGTTCAAGATTAAGAACCGTGACACGAATCGAGTCCGAACTGTAGCGAGGTCCCCCGCGGGCTTGTTACAATTGCAGACCTGACACACAACTCTTGGCCCAAAAAGCTACTCTAAGTTTTACAACTTCCACAAAATCTGTAAAATTTGCCTGCCCATTATTAAAAACAATCCCATTCCGAAATTTCCAAATTGATCACAAGACAACCAATGGCACAATCTTCCAGATGCACAAAACTTTTTTCTTGAATCTAGCTCCAGATCACCATTGTAGCAGAGCTTCAATAGAACTTGGAGTTGCCCAACACACATCCCACCAGCTCAACATTGCAGCCCATACTTTCCAAACCAATAGACAATGGAGGAGAACATAACTAACTAACTCCACTTCATTTTTGCAGAAAACACACAAAATACTAGCATTAGCTGGCAACACCCCAATCCGATGAAGGAAAGCTGCTATTTTTACTTTGCCCTGCCATGCTAGCCACCCAAAAAATTACAGTTTTGGAGGGACAACAATCTTCCACAACCATTTGGCAACATTCAAGTCTGGACCCCTAGCTGGTTGTAACCACAACCGAACAGAGGACACAGTGAATTGACCTGAAGTATTCAACTCCCACGATAGGTAGTCATCCATTTGCCCACTATTAATAGAGGCATCAACCAACCAGGCATAGAGGCGACTTACCTCCTCCTCCTCCCACACCCTAAGTGGTCTTCTAAACCTTAAATTCCAATCCCCTGAACTCCCATTTCTCTGTTTGAACTGCATAATAAAACCATCCCTATCTTCAGATAAACAAAACAACCTTGGAAATTCCTCACTGAGCTTACTGTTATTGCACCAAATATCAGTCCAAAATTTGACTCTCTCCCCATTCCCAACCCTTAACCTTATATTATCCAAATAAAACTCTACTAATCGAGGATGACCCTTAGTAATATCAAGAATACCCTGCCAAATTAGAGACACTCTCCTTATATCCCCCAACTCTGGCCACCACCCCCCACCAATCCTTCCATAAATGCTACAAATAACTGACTTCCACAAGGCCCTATCCTCTGCCCCAAACCTCCACCACCACTTTAGCATCAAACAAACATTCATAACTTCAATACTACTGACCCCTAAACCACCTTGGCTTTTAGACTTAGTTAGTTCCTGCCATTTTACTAAATGGACTTTTCTTCTCAACTCACTGCCTCCCCAAAGAAATGTAGCCTGTAATTTTTCAATCAACTTGACCACTCCTTTAGGCATTTTGAAGACCGAAATATAACATAATGGTAAACAAGACACAACTGACTTGATCAACGTTAAACGTCCAGCGAAAGACTATACCTTTCTCTTCCAAAGAGACAACTTCTTCCTCACTTTATCAGCTACTGGCTGCCAAGTAGACTTCCTTTTCGGATTAGCTTTTAAAGGGAGGCCCAAATACAACAAAGGTAGCTTCTGAACTTTGCAATTAAGCACAACACTTAAATTTAATACCTTACTATCTGATATACCCACCCCACAAACAATGCTTTTGTGGAAATTAATTTTGAGACCCGACATAACTTCAAAACACCTTAACATCCTTTTAATTGAGAGTAACTCTAAAATCTCAGCTTCGCAAAAAATAATTGTATTATCTACAAAATACAGATGCGAAATGTCCATGTTAGTAGAACCCACTGTAGCTCCCTTAAACAAACCTAGCTGCTTAGCTCTACTTAGAAGCAAATTAAGACCCTCAACCACAATATTAAATAAGAAGGGGAATAGGGGATCACCCTGTCTAAGACCCCTTTGTGGTGTAAACTCATCCGTGGACGATCCATTCACCAGAACAGAGATCCTGGAGGAGGATAAACACTCCTTAATCCAACATAGTGTAATAACCCTCACCACTGATTACCGATTAATTACCGATTATTGCTAAACTGAGACTGATTATGACTGATAATTGAATTGATCGAAATACTGAACTGATTGACTGAAATCCGAAACTGATTGATTGACGGTATCTGTTTTAATGCATTTTCTATCTGTTGATTGTTAATTGATCTGTTCATGTTTTACGTTTAAATTGCAAATTGAAGGCCTTATCGGCGGCCGAATCTGAAATTGATTGATGTTCTGTGCTAATTAGATTTTATGTGATTTTATGGTGTAATTATCTGAAAACTGATTTGGTATGATCAAATTAGATTAAAATAAGCTAATTTCAAGAGTTGGTTTATTCACCATTTTGCTATTGTTAGTGGGCCATGTAGGCTAATTATACTAGAGCCTTTGTACACTTGATCAAAACTTTTCATCAGCTCATTTTCCTTGTTCTTGCCGACCAAGAGAGTTAGAGGGAGAGAAATTGAGTTCTCTTTTGAAAATTGCTTGGAGACTTGAAGATTTGGAAGAGAGATTGCATAATTGAGCCTCCTTACCTTTAATTCAAGACTTAAGGTAGATTCATTGTCTTCTTGTTTATGCCTTGAGTTGATTCTTGCATGGTTTAGAGCAAAGTTGAAGTCTAGAGCCAATTTATGGCTCAAATTGTTGTGTGGAAGCTTAAGTGTTGCATGCATGTATATATATTGAAGTTTTGAGGCTGTAGTTCATAATTCCTCACATGCATGTCCATGTTTTGAGAGTAGACCATGATTTCATCTTGTTTTGAAAGGAATTAGCTCATTTGAGCAAGCATTGAAGCTTTAAAATGGTTTAAATTCATGCATGTTTGCATGTTCTTCACGTTCATGAAAATTTGGTTTGAAATTGGATTTAATTGAAACACCCTTGGGCTTTGATTTATCAAATTGATCTTTGAAACATGTAATATTATGAGTTTTGAAGTGTTTTCCAAAAAATTAGCCCAAGAGGATCGAATTTGTTGCATTAAAACTTGGTTTTGAGCTTGAGGTTCAAATCTGGATTTTCCAGATTTTGGACCTACGCTCGAGCGTACACTCTGTGATCATGCCTTCCGCTCGAGCAAGAAAAATGACACTTGAGCGTGAAATGCGTGCATCCAGTACTTTGTATGGGCTTACAGTCCGCTCGAGCGAGAGAATCCATGCTCGAGCGAGGACTTGTGTCTCACGCTCGAGCGAGGGTCGAGCGCCCGTCGAGCGTGGATTTTGAGCATCCAGTATTTTCACTGTAGCTTGCAGTCCGCTCGAGCGACGGAAGTCACGCTCGAGCGGAGCTCCTTTGTCTGCATGTCCGCTCGAGCGTAGAAAGCCACGCTCGAGCGAGACCCCTGTTTTTTGAAAATTCTGAAAATGTTTTCTGAATGCATCTTTGCATCCTCATCCCATCCTAGGCATTCTTAGGCCTAGTTTAAGGCATCTTAATGAGGATATAGATGTAGAACACACCGAGGCAAATTAGGGATTAAGTTATTATCTTTCCCAACTGTGTAGCTTAGTGTGTGTTCATTCTGTAAACTGTGTAGGGTTGGCGACTGGAGACGCGCTCTAGCTTTACTGTAGCCCAGAACTCTGTGAGTAACAACTGTGTAAAGATATGTTCAAAAATGATTTTCTTCTGAACAATTAAACTGTACTGTTTCTGAATTGTTACTGTTAACTGAATGAATGTATGTCCTATATTCTGAACTGTATTGTGGCATCCTTAGCAACTACTGTTACTGACTGTTACTGTTACAGAGATCTCTGTCGGTTCCCTTGTTGGAACCACTACTGTTTACTGATTGATGGCCATCAATGACTGTTCGGTCTTTTTAGACCTACTGTTTACTGTACTGCTATGCTAATGGATGTACCACATATGACTGTTTACTGTATTGAACAATTGATATACTGATTGAAACAACTGTTTTCAATACTGAAGGACATTCATTCTAAACCCCTTTACGCTTTATGTTATTCACTGGGCTTTAGCTCACTGCTCATATATATATGTAGGTGTACAGGCACCAGACCGCGGCTAGGAGCGTCGGGGTAAACTCCAGTTTTTTCAAGCCAACCACTGTGCCTCACTGCAAGGTTCCGAGCCTGCGAAGCTATGGCTTAGGGGTGTTTTTATTTCCCCTGTCTGTCCCTGTGTCTGTTTTGTATAGACTGATAACACTGTACTGTACTGTTTAATAGGGATTTAGCCCCTGCTCTGAATGATTGTATATAATGTACATACCGTTTTGTCACTGATTGCATATATGTATGAAAAATCTTTTTGCATACAGACTGTCACAGCTCATTGGACATTGTTTATTTACTATATTGGCTTCCGCCATGCCCCTGTACTCTGTTTTACTGTATTACTGTTAAGCAGGCCTTCGGTAATCTCGGATTACTGGCCAGTTATGGTGCTAAACCCATAGGGGCAGGTTTGGGTCGTGACACATAGCCACTTCTCATCAAAACCAAAATTGCATACCATTGAAAATAAAAAAAATCCCAATTCACAGAGTCGTATGCCTTCTCAAAATCAATCTTCAAAATCACCCCTTTACTCTTTGAGCATTTCCACCATTCAATAACTTCATTTGCTATCATGACCCCATCTAAAATACAACGACCCCCGATAAACGCTGTCTGAATTCCTTTTCAGCCTCCTAGATAGGACCTTTGCCAAAATTTTGTAAATAGAATTCACTAGACTAATTGGCCTAAAATCCCCCAGCTCCACAGCATTCTCCTTTTTAGGCACAAGGGCGATGAATGAACTGTTCAGCCCTTTGACCAATTTCCCATTTAAATGGAACTCCTGTATGAACTGCATAACATCATTTTTCATAACTTTCCAATTTTTTTGAATACATGCTAAATTAAAGCCATCGGGCCCTGGAGTTTTGTTTCCATCACATTCCTTCACAGCATCCCACACCTCTTTCTCAGAAAACTCCGCTACTAACTCCACTGAAATCCCATCCCTGCCAATAGTAGCAAGTGGCCCTTCTAACTTTGGTCTACCTCTCCACACCTCAGAATACAAATCTTTGAAATGCCTAAATATAACTTGTTTGACCTGATCTGGATCACCAACTCTAACCCCATCCACAACAACAGAATCAAGCACATTCTTACTCTGCCTTTTACTAGCCACCACATGAAAGAATCGTGTATTTTTGTCCCCCTCTTGAGCCTACTTCAGCCTAGATTTCTAACGCTACAACCATTCTAACCTTCTACTGTAATTCCAAACTAGAGATCTCAACTCGCGTCTTCTATCAATAACAGTCTCCAGCAATGGCCCATCTTTAGCTAACAAATCAATCTCATGTAATTCCTCTTCAGCTATTTTTAACTGGTGCTCCACATTGCCGAACACATCCACATTCCATTTCTTGAAATCTAACTTAAGCTGGGCCAATTTACCTTTCAATCTATACCCTGCCCATCCAAGAGCATTGGACTCTTCCCAAGACTTCTTAACCACTGACTTAAAATCAGGATGAAGGAACCAAGCATTTATAAACCTAAATGGCCTAGGTCCTCAATTCCTAACATCTTCCATGAGCAATAAAGGACAATGATCAGACACACTTCTTGGCAATCCCCATTGCTTAAACCGAAAAACCTCCAACCACTCTGGATCCACCACAAATCGATCAATCCTACTCCATCTCTCGCCTTCAATCGAGTTACACCATGTGAACCTCCTTCATAATAGAGGCAGATCACACAGCTCCATTTTTTCTAAAAACTCATTAAATTCAAACATACATCTGTCACGCCGCAAACAACCCTTTCTCTCGCCCATACTTCGAACTTCATTAAAATCCCCTCTAATGCACCAAGTTTGTTGGAAAGATAGCTTCAACCTAAGTAAAACTTCCCATAACTGACCCCTTTGCCTACTATCATTCGGTACATATATGTTGACTACCACACACCCAAATGACTGATTATATGTACCTGACAATAGAATAAAAGACCTTGCACTACAACACTTAGCAAGGTTAAATACCTATGGGTTCCAAACACATAATAAACCCCCGACACTTCCCTCCGAATCCACAGCCATAAGCTGCAAGACTCCCAAGGTCACATAGACTTCACAAAACTACCATCCACGCTACTCCTCTTGGACTCCTGCAATAAGAGAATGTCAATCTTCCTCTCTTGGACCAGCTTCTTAATCTTCACCCTTTTGTTTTTTCTCCCCAAACCCCTAATATTCTAGGACATCAACTTCATGGTCATAACAAAAACCCCAAAAAACCTCTTTCGGATACCCATTCATACTGGGACATCCCTTCTACCATCTCCCACTTGGCCCAGATCTTTGGCTTCCATCTCCACAATCTGATTTATGATCTCCTCCTCCTTACCCATACAGTTCATCCCTAACATCTTACCCACCTGCATCGTAGCTCGAGCTTCCTTGAACAACGAATTCCTCCAGACAGCTTCAACCTTCTGAGAAGAGGAGACCGACAATGCAGTAGCCGCAGCTCGGAAAACAGCTCCTCTCGAAAAGCTACAAGAAGTAGCCGAGCCAAACCTTCTCCTCCTCTGAACACCCTTCCTCACTGCTGATCTTTGCCTAATCTTATTACTCTCCACCCTACCTTGTTTACCTTTATCCTTTCTAAATCCAGCCTGTGAAGCCATTAATTTGAAACCGGGCCCAACAAAATTAAAAGAACTGCCCCTTACAGTTGGGTTAACTCTTTTGCTACCTATTACCCCCCCATGGGCCTCTTTCAACACAACCTCCAAATTAATACTGGGCCTATCTTTCTCCAGCCCACTAACACTTTTTAGAAAGCCTTAGGTCACTACCTCCTCATCCACCCTCTGCGATCTACCCGTTTCCTTAACCCACAACTCTTCCCTATCTCCCATTATCGCCCCACTCAAGCAACCTTCCTCACAAACTTTTCCCATCCCCAACATAGCCTCATTAATTGTAGAATGCAACAATCCATCATTACAAATGCCCACAACAGGCAGTACACCGTTAATGTTAACCACCTCATTGACATGCTCTGATACCTGCACCAAATCCTTGTTAACCACCTGTCCCTATGGCTCCACCTCAGCAATTGTGTTTGCCTTCTCTCTCACCTCGCCTACTGATGCTGCACCACCATTAACAAAGGACTTATCAAGCTCAGCAATGGTGTCAACCTTAACATCATCACTTTTACTACTATTACTGATACCATTATTTAGAGTCTCCAAAGCCTCCATACCCTAACAGGGTACAGCCGACCATTACAGTTCAACTGAATCAACCTATTAATATATTTCAAGGACTTTGTAATAATTTTAACTTTCCCACACTGAAAAGATCTCATTCTACTTGTGTCCTCATCAACCTATACTACCTCACTCTAGACACTACTGATTCTTATAAAAGTATTCATACTTCATAGATTGAACGGAACACCAAAACAGACAATCCAAACACATCTCTCCGATTCCTCAACAACCCCTTGTCTCTCCTCCATCATAGTCTCGCACCAATCATAAATCCATTTCTTCAGACTGCCAACACCTTCGTTTAAAGCTTGTTTTGAATTAAACGTCAGCACTGCTAACTTACCTCCCCCTTCACGAACAAGAACATCCTTTAACCTTCTGCTACTGATCTCCTTCTTCAAATCTGAGAATGAAAAGCAAGCTTTTAGCTTACCAAACATGCTCTCGTATATCCAACCGTTACCTTCTTCTTTTGTGACGACCGTGATCACATCCGACCTTTGTCCCGCTCCTTTAACCACTACTTCAGCAAAGTTTCGCTGATCCCTCATCGCTTCCCTGCTCTGTAACTGAAATTGCTTCACTCCTTTCACCATAGCCGTATTTGCTTCCATCCTCCATTGCACCTTCTGCGAAAAGCCATTTGCCTTATCATACTGCCTCTTACCCCCTTGCTCTTCCTTAGCAAACTCTACTTTCTTAACTTTTAATCGAGAATCATCACACCATAACCCATTCGCCTTTTGAACTACAACACCCGCCGCAATTGGACAATCAAATCGAACGAAGCCGAACCTTAAACCCGTCGATTTCCTCCTCTTCATAGGAATAAGGACATCCTTGACCACTCCAAAGTTACTGAACATATTGAACAGATTCTTCGAGCTCATGGATGCGGGAATATCATCAACAAACAACGTAACTAAACCTGACTCCACTGGTGGTCCGCCTAGTTTTCCTCCCCACCTTTTCCTCACTACCGGTTTCCATCCTCCGTCCATCTCCTCTTTTTTCTTCCTCATCCAAATATTGTTATAGTTTACTCAAAGAAACCCACTTGAGATATCACAAATCTAAACTCATGGAGATCGCATAACCCATAAAAGGGGAATTTTGAATCAACAACAAAAAAATCTTACATTTATTTTCTCAGGTTACGAACAAGTATGAGGAGATAAAGTAGTAATCACCTTCATGGGCTTTGTTAAGGTTTTTGGGAGAGGCTTTTTGACGTGTGAGGATGTACATTCAATTGAATAGGTGAAATATTTTCAAAAGAATAATTTTGGCATTATTTGGGGAGAGAAAAGAAATTTTAAGGGTTTTAGAATTTATAAGTGGGACTCCAAAGAAATAGAGGATCCAAAATAATTGATGGGGTGCTAATAGTAACACTCAATTTTTAAGGTTTCAATTTGGTTCGTCTTTCTAAATTGGAGGTTAAAATTAATTATTTTGGAACACTTATCAATTTTCTAAAGTATATACATCGATAAAATTAACAAAAATTTAGAAAGAATGACCAAATCAAAAACTCGACTTAAAATGTATGGTCCAAATTATTCAAATTGAAATTATAAGGACCCAAGTCAAATTATAATAATGAAAAGTGTATTTAACTCTAAGATTTTTATACTGAATCATTCACAAAAACATGTGTCAATGACATTTTCTTTTTATTTTTTTATTTTTAAAGAAGCATTTAAATTTTTTTTATAAAATTTTTAAAGTGATAAACTTACAATTGTGCCACACCATCTTTTTATTTGTATATCATTCCTCATTTTCATGAGGCTTTGCAAGTATTTTCTCGATTGACAAAATTATGTACCTTGAAAATAAAATAGATGATGCAAATTTAATTTTGAGACAACTATAAAAAAAATCTTAGGGTTTGAGTCTTTTAACAAAATAAATTATGAGTTTTTAATTTTATCAATTTCAATTTCAATCTTAATCTTTTGATTTGTTTTCATTCTAAATCATTTATATTTTTGTTAAGTAAAACTGACAAAAAAAAGAGAGTATTATGTAAATGGGAATTACGTCTCAATTGTTGTCAGAAAAAAATTACAAAAAATTAATAAATTAATAAATATTTAATAATTAAAATCATAAATTTTTTCATTAATATGTGATAATTTTTCTAAACATCTCCTGAATTGTAATATTCCCTAGTATGTAGTGCGAAAATATAATTGGCCAAGTGTATTTATTTTGAATGTGTTTCATATATATATATGGAAAAATTTTAGGTTGGGTACCATGTACACTTTTTGTTACAACATTTATGCTTTTGGTTATGATCTATTATATTGTTAATTATGATATACTGTGATGTTGGTTATGACATTATTTTGATTATTATCCAAAAGTTATTTAGTTATACCTCATGTGAGGTTTGGTTATAACTCAAATTTTCTTTTAGTTATGACTGTGTACTATGACATTATCCAGAAAATATCTGAATAAAAATTAAAGGAGAAATTATTAAAAAAAAACTCAGGATTTGACCCTTATCACAAAATAAACCTTGACTTTTTAATTTTGTCAATTTAAACTTAAAAAAATTTAATTTGTTTTTAATCTAAACCATTTGTTTATTCTGTTAAGTAAAATCAAGGAAAAAATATTTATTAAACTTAATAAAAAGATTATTTTAAACATTTTATGTACATAATATTGCGAAAAATGTTTAAAATCCTAAAAAAATGTCACAACCCAAACCCGCCCCTATGGGTTTAGTATCGTAACCGGCCAGTAATCCTTGGATTACCAAAGGCCTCTTGACGGATTAACATAAAGTTAGGGGCTGCGGAAGCAAATATACATAATATACGCAGTCCATTGAGCTGTGAAAACATACATGAGACACATAATTCAAAACTTTTATAAACTTATGAGTGATGTTAAGTGACATCCATTACATATCACCCCTAGTAGCATAATGTCAGAAACCTTGTTCAAAACTTAGCAAACAAACAAACTCTAACATGATTACAAAAACAGCCACAAATCTCGACTTCATTCGGAACCTCCTCGGGAGGCACAAAGGTTGGTTGACAAAAATTGAACATAGGCCGTCAACTCTGGGCCTGGTCACGTGCCTGCTCACCTACATACATAATATAAATAGTGAGCTAAAGCCCAGTGAATAATAACAGAGTAAAGACTTTAATGAATGATGCCCATAACATATTTCAAACCACATAGCAAATCAGAATCATATTCAGATGACAGAAACAGAGTCATAATCTTATCCATATTCAAATCATGTGTGGTACATCTATTAGCGTAATCATATCTCTTTGGTCAAGCATATCAAGTTCCATAAAGGAACCTCCGATACCGGGTGACACATCTCATACATAGGCTACGGTATTGTTTCCCCCGGGCGAGGGCCTAGGCCATGGTATTATCCCCCGGGTTAGGGCCTCATGACCATAAGCCACAGTATTATGTCCCTTGGGCGAGGGCCTCTGCTAAGGATACCAGAATTACGTTTCAAAGAAAATTGGGCAATCATTCATTAATACAAAACATAACATTTCAGAAAACTTATCATTTCATAACATCAGAAAATAATTAAATTAAACATAACTTTACAGAGTTATTACTCACAGATAATCGGTAGCTCCAATTAGATGGCAAAGTGGGCAATTCACATTTCCTGCGACGCGTGACCTACATAACATGGCAGATTCATACATTGAATTACACGCTCGATTATACATAGCTTAATTCGTTTGTTCTTAGTGTGTTTCTAGTCTTTAATCCTCATTATGGAGGCTTAATCATGGCCTAGGAATGCCTAGGATGGAATGAGGATGCAAAAATACACTTAAAAATATTTTTCAAAACTTGCTGAAAAACAGGGGTCTCATTCGAGCGGAAATGCAAAATGTGAAGGTTCGCTCGAGCGTGACTTACCTCGCTCGAGCGGACTGTAAACTTTGGAAAAAGTACTGGTTGCATGTTTTTCATGCACGATGGATGCTCGATCCCCGCTCGAGCGTGAGACTCAGACCCTCGCTCGAGCGTAACTTCCCTCGCTCGAGCGTGCTGCAAAACATATGAACTTCTGGGTACATGCATTTCACACTCGAGCGAGCTTCTGGTCGCTCGAACGGAAGTGCACGCACTCAGAGTGCTTGCTCGAGTGTGAACTCACATGCTCGAGCGTGAATGCAAAAATCTGGAATTTCTAGATTTGATCTCAAAGCTTCAAACTCAAACCAAACACTTCAAAACTCATCCTCTTGGGCCAAAATTCTGGAAAACACTTAGAGACTTGGCTTCTTACCTTAGATGTTCTATTGAGTCCTAGATGCCAAATTCTTGAGCTAGATGATCAATCTCCAAGGTTCCTTTCTTTTCTCCTAGCAATCCCTCTTGTTTGTGTTCAATCTTTTCTTCCCTTCTATCTCTTACGTTTTTGAGCATCAAAGAGTAGAAAATGAGAGTGTAAAGCCAAGTAAAGGAGTCAAAGTAGCCTTATATAGGCTTATTAGTGGAGCTTAATCAATGTAAGCTTAGACTAATCAATTGAAGTTACTTTATTCTAATTATTTGATTCCGAATCGATTTCAAATTGAACTCACCAAAAATTCCTAAAAATTCCAAATAACACATAATGGAAGTCAATTTTTGTATCGGATGCCGATAAGGCCTTCAATTCACAAACCGAAAGAAAAACATGAACAGATCTTTCTACGTTAAATAGATATAGACACAAAATGATGCAATGCACATGTAATTGACTCAGGATTTCTTCTTAATTACTTATTTGGCATACTTAACGTGAATTAGTGTTAATCATGGGTCGGGGTTGTTACAAAAAATTACTTGCGTTTGGTTTAGTTTTGGAATTGTGATTCTCTTTTTGGAGTTGTGATTTGAATGTGAAATTGTGAGTTGAGTTTTGCAAAGAGAAAATTTGTTTGGTTATGAGTTTTGAAAGGAATTTTTGAATTTTAAATTTTGAAAAGAGCGGATTGAGTCTACTCGGTCGTCCGCCCGAACATCCTCCCAAACGTCCAGCCGGTTGACAGTGACAGTGCAATTTTTTTTTTTTTTACAATTGCAACCTGTTATTTGATATATATATATATATATATATATATTTATTTTAGATATTTTTTAAATATAGAAATTATTTTTTTAGATTTTTAATAAAAATAATTTAACAATCCCATTACTAAACATCTTTAACGCTATATTATCAATAGAGTTTTGGAAAGAGTTTTAAATTGAGTTTTGAGTTGTGTGTTTGGTTATGAGTTTTAAAATTAATTTTTGAATGAAATTTTGAATAATTTTGAATTGTGTATTTAGTTATAAATTTTGAAAAATAATTTAAAAATTATACCTTTAAAATTATGTTCTAAAAGCAAACTAAACACAGAATTTCTACAAAATATCTTTTGGAACCTTTCGCATTATTTTAATATTCTGTTTGTGGACAAACCCAAGAAGTTTGGCGGTTGAGATAAGAGAGGAGAAGTTGTGACAGTAGTATGTTAAATCCAGTTTTGGATAGGAAATTCCTGGTGGAATCCGAGTCTTGAAATGAAAAATTAAGCATATATATGAATTCCAACCTAATTCTGTTTTTATTTATTTATTTATTATTTTTATTAGGGAAAGATAAAATTTTATTGATAAATATTAGAAAATATTACATTAATAAAGGAAACAGATGAGTGCAAAGATCATAGCGAAATATCTCAATCTCAATTAAATTAGCACCAAAACACCAATCCAATCATATGCTAGTACACTATCAAGGATTAATGAGAAACCAACTACAAAAGAGACACTACAAGAATTTACACTTTTGGCGACTAAAACAAATTTAGTCGCCAAAAGTGTAACAATAGGCGACTAAAAAAATGATTGGTCGGCCTTAACATAGATTTTAGGCTACTAAATTTTTTTAGTCATGGTATGTTAATTTTGCCGACTAAAAAAAATTTAGTCGTCAAAAGTATAACAATAGGCGACAAAAAGAACAATTGGTCAGCGTTAGTTTAGGGTTTAGGCTACTAAATATTTTTTTAGTCGAGCTATATCAATTTTTTCCGACTAAATAATAATTTAGTCGCCAAATAATAATTTGCAAGTTTAATTTAGTCTTCGGCGACCAAAGAATTGGTTGCTAAATATGTATTTTTAGCGACCAAAACCATTTAGTCGGCAATGGTGCTACACTTCTGGCGACTAGAAAATTTTTTGTTGGCATTAGTTCATGTTTTGGCTACTAAAATAATTTTAGTCGTCATTTGTTAATATTTCCCGACTAAAATTTCGTCCCCAAATGTGTATAAAAATTTAGTGGGAAATATTTCATATTGGCGCCTAATTTTTGCCCAAATCTGTTAGTCTTCACACGGTTCTATTCTATCTCTCTCTTGCTCTCCCTCTCTCTCTCTCTCTCTCACAGAGAATCGATCACCACCGCCCCTCATCTTGCCGTCGCAGAAGACCACAGTGTCCGTCAATCTTCCACTGTCGAACATCGCCACCACAACTCACCATTGCCATCGCCTTCCATCGACATTCAGGTTATTCTTTGTTCTTCTCTCTTTCTCTTTCCCCCTTCCTCTATTTCCCTATTTCACTCTAGCTCTAGGGTTTTTTTTTGATGTTGTAGGATTTTGATCTCTATGTTTCAAGTAAATGGGTTTTGATTTTTGTTCTAGATTTAGGGTTTTTTGAACTGATTATCGAGTAAATGGGTCTCTTTGCTTCAAATCTATTGATTCTTTTGCCTTTTTTATATTTATTTTTGGGGGTTGATTTGTACAATCTGATAAACCACTTGAGCTTGTTTGGGGAAAATTTCTAAATGAGGCTATCTTGGTTGTTTCTTCTACGCATGATGCTTGACTTCTACCTAAAGCTTTGGTGATTACATTAATGGAGGGATAGTTGAAAAGGTAGAAGACATATTTCTTTATGTGTTTGTGTGTAACACATGCATTTATAAATAGAGTTTTTTTTTTCCCCATCTAACAGGAAAATAAATAAATAAATTGGATTTAGTAAAAGGCACTAACAAAACAAAAGGCAACAATTAAAACCTAATCAACTTTAGCTGATCTATCCAGAAATGGATTATCTTTCATAATATATCTATGACAAAATATTGTTGATTTTCAAGAAGTTATCACTCTGTCCTATCACATTACTAACTATGACAAATTCAGTCCTTGCCTTGCATTGCAGGCTTTCCTTCTTCATCACCATTTCTCTACTAGCTTTATTTGACTTCTAACTTTTTTTTACATGGGTTATTATACAAGACACCTTAGATATATGCATGAGTAACACTATCACATGAAGCATTCTAAGTGGTGAAGCTAATGTAAACTTCATTTTTTTGTAATGAAGATGGGGAAGAATTAAACCATGTGTTGCTCTTTTGTCCTTTTATCTAGAAGGTTTGGTCGTATATTATTAGATGGTGAGGCTTGCAATGGGTACTACCTGGCTCTGTGAATTGCTTACTATAATGGTGGGCTGGTATTAAATTTGAAAAACAGAATAATATCATCTGGAAGGCCATTCCTTTGGCTATGCTCTGGTCCATTTGGAAATAGAGGAATAATTGCATTTTTAAGGGGTCACAGCCATATATAGAGGAGCTGTGTGAGACTATTAAATTAAGGATTGCAATGTGGATCAAAGTATCTTGCCCCTCTTTGGATTTTTCAATTAATGATATTATTTTCAACTTGCAAAAAGTCAAAGTTTGCATTGGGGGGATTGGTTAGCAGGCCTGGGGTAGAGTATTTAGGCTGGTGATTTTGCTTTAGGTTTGTGCTAACATTACTTGTATTTGTTATACAATCTTTTGTACCATTTCCTGATTCCATGTTTCTATACCCATTTAGGCTTTAGTTATTTTAAACTTTGTGTCAATCACTTCTACACCTATATAAGCTCATATTAAACAATATGAATTTTTTTATATGGTTGGGATTGTTTGTCTTATTTTTGGTTGAATTTGGATTGAAGGTTTACCGAGCATGATAGCAATAGGGACTTCAACATGCAACGGTTTCATGACAAAAGGAAATCTACCCGGAAGGTTGAAGACTTTCGAGTGAATCTTGTTTTAGCCTCTTATGATGATAAAGAAGCCTTGAGAAGTAAGTTGATGATGCCACTTATGATCATAAAGATGCCTTCTTCTTGATGTAAGCAGTTGTGATTTATTAGGTTTTGTAGTCATTGGGAAGTCAGCTTTTATGTCACATATATATAATGCTAAATCTTTTAAAATGTTGTGGAATTTTTTATTATTTATTATTGGTTTTTGGAGGAATATATGTTGGAGGTTGGAAAATGACTGCATCGATGGAGAATGCATATGCTTCATTTTATCTCATTTCCCCTTTTCCTGAACTCTGATCTCCCCATGTTGCTTATTGTTTGATTTCTTTGGAGAACATGCGTATGCTTTATTTTATCTCACTGCTTTGAAATTCAAAAATGTCGACTTGTCTCTTATGGTTTTCAGTTGGATTGCTGCCACATGTTGAATAAGCTTACTATACTCTTATTTCTTAACTTCTTTTATTTGTGGTTTGCTCAATATCATTCCAGGCATGTACAAGCAAGAGTTCATTTTCTGTGAGCAAGTGAACGAGAGGTTGCGTAGTTCAGATGATTACCAGGCATTCATTTTCTGTGAGCAAGTGAACGAGAAGTGTCTTCATATTTACAACACAGAAATAATCACAAAAAAGTATTTACAAAGTTTGGTATGTGAGATCCTTGCTATCTATCCTGGTGGCAATTTTATTCTTTTGCATCTGTAGAACTACTAACTGTTCCATTTACAAACAAGAACTTGGGTTAACAACCCTTATTGAATTTGCACTATTGATTTCATATGATGTTCAATTGTAAATTTTTATCAAAAATTAGTTGTCCAAGTAATATAAATGTTTTTAATATATAAAAGAAGTAGAAATATTAATTTGGTTTACAATTTTTTTTCTTCATAATAATAATAGTAACTGTTTCTTTTTTCTCCAGTTGCTCGTCAAACTTGCCATTCTAAAGTGCATAATTTATTTCATGATTTATAATTGTGAATGGAGGAGTAGAACTATTTAATTCTTTTACATTTTGACTGCATGGTTTAAGTAAAGTAAAATTTTTAAGCAGCAATTCGTAAATGATGGATAGATAGTTTGTAAGTCAATCGGTCACAACATGTATACCCCCAATCTCTTGTCTTGTGAACAAACACAATGTTTAAATTTCTTATAATTTCAAAGTTTTGACTAGTTGTTTCATTGTCAATGCTTGAGTTAAATAGGATGATGTAATCTGTTTATTCATTTATTTGAGTAGTTAAGGTCATTGGTTTTAAAATAAATTTGCACATCTATCACATGTATGTAGGATTTATTAGAATAACAAACTAATTAATGACTTTATGCTCTGTTTAAATTAATGACTTTAGCAAGTTCACAATGAATGGTTTGTATCGTTAATTTTCTTGCAAATTAAATAATTCTAGTGTTTGTTAGATACTTTTCTGCTCACAAGATTTTATGGTTTCATAACTTCCGTTATTTGTGTGTTGTTCCTGTAAGCATACTACATGTTATATAGCTGCTGATTTGAAAAGATTTAAATAATATAATCTTACAGTTAGGAAATATTTCTAGATTATATTATGATCTTTATTTTCAAATTTGTATATCTTATAACTGTGCCTTAGGTTAGGGAGAGGGAACTGAGTGGAATGCCTATTCCTTTTGAGTTTGAGGATTGTGATAGTGATGATTTCAAGGATCTTTTGATGAATGGGACTCCTTCAAATATTATTTATTGAGCAAAAGTGCTTGCAGGCCTCTTGGAAGATCAGTATATGACAGAGACTCACTACTTGTTTTCCTGATGAGTGTGTCATTCTTTTGCATGCATTATTACCATGATTTCACTGCAGCCTTGCTAGCCAACCATGCAGCAGTTTTACTGTCATTGATTATTTTCCTCTGTTTGTTCTTGCTTTAGAAGGCTCTCTTGTCTCCTTGTGCTTTCTACATTGGGTTTGTCTGATGTAGTTTCATACAACTTTAACCTATATAAAATTTAGACAAACTCTTCAATTCAATATTAGATTTTTTTTAATAGCTTTATTAATGTTGATAGCAATTGATGATGGTGTGTAGCATTTTGGGCATCCTTCTGAGGATGATGATCATGATATTGTTTCTAAGGATGATGATCATGATAAGATTCTACAGCTATGCAATATAATGATTAAGAAATATTTCTGAAATTTCACTTGGGTACAAAATTATGATTTTGTTTCTGAACTCTTAAGCTAACAATTGCATTTAAAAAGTAGTAATGTGTTTCATATTTGATTATTCTTGTAGATTTACTTTGAGTCGTTTTTTGTTGCCCCTCCCAAAATATCCTTCTTGGTTATGTGTTCTTATGATGTAATATTTACTTGCATGAAATGAAACAGGCAGGTGGGTGACACAGGAAGAGACATTTGCTACATCTGAAACTTCTTCAAATTTAACTAAAAAAAAAGGCCCAGGTGGTTTATCTCTGCATCCCATTTATCTTGTTGCATGATTTTATATTAATTGATATTTAATTACAATTTGGATTGTATGTGGATTTTGTGGAACAATTTGGAGTACTCTGTTTCTTCTTGTTGCACTTGTCATTGAGTTTGGTTTAATCTTTACATCACATTTATCTTTTTGCAAGATTTCATATGAATTGATAACAATTTGGAGTGCATTTGAATTTTGGTAAACTTAAAGTACTATGTATCATTATATCTTCCTCTTCTCATTACATTATTCTTATTCAGCTAATTGCACGTGATGATCGGATGTGTAGCTCTCTTTAAACTATCTCGATTGCTGTTCATCAAAATGTTTGTGCCCAATTTATCTTCATGCTATATAATGCCCTTAAGACTATTTGTTTATATGAAGCTCTAGTACTTTTGAACTTCTTGTTTAATCTTAATTCCTAAAATGCATTGTCCCTTTTGCAAATGCTGAATGCTATGAAATTGAGAGTAAACAAAAATAGAAAACAAGATAGCAAACAATCTTCAAGTTGGCACGTTCCTCTGCTTTGTTTTCAAAATTCAGACAATAGTTACTATTTTATTTTGCTTACTTTTTTACTTTGAGCTTCTGAAAGTACAAACAGAGCTTTGTACAACTTTGAATTCAATCAAACCAAGATTTCTTTAGTTGTTCTAAGAAAAAAAAAGCAAAAGCAAACCAAACAACTGGTTTACTTTGTCGAAAATGCCTTAAACTTAGTCCGAAAAAGGCATTCATGAGGGCAAAAATACAAAACAGTCCCCAAACCACTCCATGGATGTCATGGACAGCTTTCTCATGAAAAATAGAACCCATAGGGACAGATGACATGTAATTAGCACACGTAGGTTGGGAGTTTGAGTCGAAAATGCCTTAAACTTAGTTGAAAGAATACGTTCTGGGGTCGAAAATGCAAAATTGCCCTTGAACCACTCTACGGATGTCACAAGAAGATTCCTCATGACAAATAGGATTGGTGAGAACTGACGAAACGTAATTCGGACCTGTAGGTAGAGAGTTAGAGCCGAATACGTCCAAAACTTAGTCGAAAAAGGGCATTTCGGGGGCAAAAATTCAAAACATACCCCGAACCACAATGTGGCTCACACGGATAGCTTCGCCATGACAAATAGGACTTGTGAGAACTGACAGAATGCAATTCGGACCCGTAGGTTGGGAGTTAGAGCCGAATATGCCCTAAACTTCGTCGAAAAAGGGCGTTTCGAGGGTAAAAACTTAAAACAGCCCCCGAACCACCATGTGGTTCATGGATAGCTTCGCCATGACAAATAGGACTTGTGAGAACTGACATAACATAATTCGGACCCGTAGATAGAGAGTTAGAGCCGAATACGTCCAAAACTTAGTCGAAAAAGGGCGTTTCGGAAGCGAAAATTCAAAATAGCCCTTGAACGATCGTGTGGCTCACATGGATAGCTTCACCATGACAAATAGGACTTATGAGAACTGACGAAATGTAATCCGGACCCGTAAGATGGGAGTTAGAGCCGAATATGCCATAAACTTAGTCGAAAAAGGGCGTTTTGGGGGCGAAAATTCAAAACAGCCCCCGAATGACTGTGTGGCTCACACGGATAGCTTTGTCATGACAAATAGGACTTGTGAGAACTAACGGAACGAAATTCAGACCAGTAGGTAGAGAGTTAGAGTCAAATACGTCCAAAACTTGGTCGAAAAAAGGCGTTTCGGAGGCGAAAATTGAAAATAGCTCCTGAACCACCGTGGGGCTCACATGGACAGTTCCCCCATGACAAATAGGACTTGTGACAACTGACGGAATGTAATCCAGGCCCGTAAGTTGGGAGTTAGAGCCGAATACACCCTAAACTTAGTCGAAAAAGGACGTTTCGGGGGCGAAAATTCAAAACAGCCCCCGAACCACCGTGTGGCTCAAACGGATAGCTTTTCCATGACAAATAGGACTTGTGAGAACTGATGAAACGTAATTCAAACCCGTAGGTAGAGAGTTAGAGCCGAATATGCCCAAAATTTAGTCGAAAAAGGGCGTTTCGGGGGCAAAAATTCAAAATAGCCCCTGAACCACCATGTGGCTCACACGGATAGCTTCATCATGACAAATAGGACTTGTGAGAACTGACGGAACGTAATTCGAACCCGTAGGTTGGGAGTTAGAGCCGAATTCGCCCTAAACTTAATCGAAAAAGGGCGTTTCGGGGGTGAAAATTCAAAACAGCCCTCAAATGACCGTGTGGCTCACACGAACAGTTCCCCCATGACAAATAGGACTTGTGAGAACTGACAGAACGTAATTCGGACTCATAGGTTGGGAGTTAGAGCCCAATATGCCCTAAACTTAGTCGAAAAATGGCGTTTCGGAGGCGAAAATTCAAAACAGCCGCTGAACAATCGTGTGGCTCATACGGATAGCTTCGCCATGGCAAATAGGACTTGTACGAACTAACGGAATGTAATTCGGACCCGTAGGTACAGAGTTAGAGCCAAATACGTCCAAAACTTAGTCGAAAAAGGGCGTTTCGTGGGCGAAAATTCAAAACAGCCCCCGACCGACCATGTGGCTCTCACGAATAGATTCGCCATGAATAATAGGACTTGTGAAAACTGACGGAATGTAATTTGGACCTGTAGGTTGGGAGTTAGAGCCGAATACGCCCTAAACTTAGTCGAAAAAGGGCATTTTGGGAGCGAAAATTCAAAACAGCCCCTGAATGACCATATGGCTCACACGGATAGCTTCGTCATGACAAATAGGACTTGTGAGAATTGATAGAACATAATTCGGACCCGTAGGTAGAGAGTTAGAGCCGAATACGTCCAAAACTTAGTCGAAAAAGGGTGTTTCGGGGGCGAAAATTCAAAACAGCCCCCAAACCACCGTGTGGTTCACACGAATAGTTTCTCCATGAAAAATAGGACTTATGACAACTGACGGAACGTAATTCGGACCCGTAGGTTGGGAGTTAGAGCCGAATGCGCCCTAAACTTAGTCGAAAAAGGGCGTTTCGAGGGTGAAAATTCAAAACAGCCCCCGAACGACCGTATGGCTCATATGGATAGCTTCCCCATGACAAATAGGACTTGTGAGAACTGACGGAACGTAATTCAGACCCGTAGGTAGAGAGTTATAGCCGAATATGTCTAAAACTTAGTCGAAAAAGGACGTTTCGGGGGCGAAAATTCAAAACAGCTCCCGAACCACCGTGTGGCTCACATGGATAGCTTCGCCATGACAAATTGGACTTGTGAGAACTGACAGAACGTAATTCGGACCCGTAGGTTGGGAGTTAGAGCCGAATACGCTCCAAACTTAGTCGAAAAAGGGCGTTTCAGGAGCGAAAATTCAAAACAGCCCCCGAACGACCTTGTGGCTCACATGGATAGCTTCGCCATGACAAATAGGACTTGTGACATCTGATAGAACGTAATTCAGACCGTAGGTTGGGAGTTAGAGCCGAGTACGCCCCAAACTTAGTCGAAAAATGGCGTTTCGGGAGCGAAAATTCAAAACAGCCCCCGAACGACCTTGTGGCTCACATGGATAGCTTCGCCATGACAAATAGGACTTGTGACATCTGACAGAACGTAATTCAGACCGTAGGTTGGGAGTTATAGCCGAATACACCCTAAACTTACTCGAAAAAGGGCTTTCCGGGGGCAAAAATTTATAACAGCCACCGAATATGCCTTACACTTAGCCAAAAAACTTAAAACACTTAGTTCAAAAAACAACAACTTTATTAAAATAACATCTACATATTCTAATAATTGCCTTTATATATTTATAGAACGAAGAAATTACATCTTACATTGTTTGTGTTGGTTGGAATAAATATTGCATGATACGTATATATATATATATATACTTTCTTTTATTTCCTAGAAGACATTTCTTGATTGTTCTGCCTTAGATGCATGTTAGAACATGTTCCATATGGCTGACTGAATTGATATTTTGTAACTAATTCTAATGTTTTGTTTTTTGTTTTTCTTTGTAGATGGCTTTGTTGCGTGGACTTGTGGATAATCCATATTGGTGTATGGAGAAGAATTTTCACTTTTGTGTAGAACTAATATAATGTTTTTGTCGTCCTTAGCTTTTGTGTAGTTCATTATTACTGATACAGAAAACTTTTGGCAATCAACAGATAATGACTATCGTGGTACATAGATCACTTTCTGTCGTGGTACATATATACCATTTGTCGGCGTACATATAGGACGTTTTGTCATGGTCTATAGAAAACTTTTGTCATGGTACATATATCACCTTTTGTTATGGTACAAATTACGATGGGAATTTGTACCATGCCCAATGGTAATTTCGCTTGGTAGTAAATGTATTTTTTGTATACGGAGGGCTTTGATTTTTGTATGATATATTTTGTATGGAATTATTATTTTAATTTGGACAATAGTTAATTTGTATGGACTTTGATATTTAATATTATTTATTTTTGGTATATGGATGCAGATTGTGGAATGATTGATAGTATGTATCATTTTGTTTATTTATGTATTACATTTGCATTGTATATAGATAGGTTGTAGAGAAATTATAATTTCGTGATAAAACATAATATCATGTTTTTGACGATTAAACAAGTAGTAGGTAAAAAGAAATTGGGAAAAGACATTTGGCGACTAAAAGTTTTGTAGCTAAAAAAAAAAAGACATTTGGCGACTAAAAGTTTAGTAGCCAAAAGAAAATCAAACATTTGGCGGCTAAAATATTTCGTAACTAAAAACAAAAAACTAAATTATAAAAACACTTTTGCCGACTAAAATTTTAGTAGCAAAAAATGTAGAACTTTAGGCGACCAAATATTTAGTAGCCAAAAGAGGAACTCTTTGCCGACTAAATATTTAGTAGCCAAAGATGGAGACATTCAGCAACTAAATTTTTAGTAGCCAAAAAGAACTCTTTGCTGACTAAAATTTTAGTAGCTAAAAAGGTGGGACTTTAGGCGACTAAAAGTTTGGTCACCGAAAAGGGTCTAATTTAATTTAATGTCCAACCTTTTGGCAACTAAAATTTTAGTTGGGAATTGTATACATTTGGCGACTAAAATAATTTTAGTTGCTAATTATCTTTACTGACAATTTTTTGGCGGCTACTTTTGCAACCAAATAATTTAGTCGCCAAAACCATTCGGCGACTAAAAATTAACTTTTGACGACTAAAAATTTAGTCGCCAAAAGTGAAAATTCTTGTAGTGAGAGCACCCAAGACCAACAAATTACACAAGCAAATACACCCAAGAGCCACCTAAATAAGTTAAGGTTGACCTCATTGTAGGCCTTTCTCCATTCAATTCTGTGCGTCAAGTTAGGTCTTTCCTAGGCACGTAGGTTTTTACTGTCGATTCATCAAAGATTTTAGTAAAATATCCCATCTTTTGTATAGTTTACTTACTAAGGACGCACTTTTTGGCTTCGATGAGGCATGTCTTAAAGCCTTTGAAACATTGCGACTAGCTCTTTCTATTGCCCCTATCATGCAATCTCCTGAGTGGTCCCTTCCCTTCGAGATCATGTGCAATACATTTGATTATGCCCTCGGCGCCGTCTTAGGCCAAAGGGTGAATAAAGTGTCCCATGTTATATCCTATGCTAGTCGTACTCTTTCTGATGCTCAATTACTACACTATACCACTGAGAAAGAGTTACTAGCTGTTGTGTTTGCACTTGATAAGTTCTGGTCCTACCTCCTAGGGTCTAAAGTTATTGTGTTCACTGACCATGCCGTTTGCGGTACTTATTGTCCAAAAAAGAAACTAAACCTAGGTTGATTAGGTGGATTCTACTCCTTCAGGAGTTTGACCTAGAAATCCGGGACAAGAAGGGATCCGAGAATGTAGTTGCGGATCATCTATCTCGTATCTTTATTGAGCACATGAGTGATCCATAGCCTTACATGACTCGTTTCCTGACGAGCAACTTCTTGCGGTATCACACGTGACCTTCCTGTGGTTTGCTCACATAGTGAATTACTTGGTGGTTGGTCAAATTTCGAAAACTTAGTCTACGTAAGACAAATACTGATTTTTCTCACAAGTCAAGCACTATTTCTAGGAAGGCCCGGAATTGTTCAAGTATTGTCCAGATCAAGTGATTCGGCGTAGTGTGCCTAAGAGTGAAACCCATTGCATTCTCACATTTTGTTACTCTCATGCATATGGCAGCCATTTCAGTGGGCATAAAACGGCCGCTAAGGTTTTATAATGTGGGTTCTATTGGCCCTCTATCTTCAAAGATGCCCATAACTTCTGTAGAGCTTGTGAGCGTTGTCAACGCATGGGCTCTATGTCACGGCGAGATATGATGCCGATGAACCCTATTTTGATTGTTGAGATTTTTTATGTTTAGGGCATTGACTTTATAGGTCCTTTTCCACCATCTTTTGGATTTGAATACATTTTGGTGATTGTGGACTATGTCTCCAAATGGGTGGATGTAGTGGCCACCAGAACGAATGACCACAAAGTTGTGGTTAAATTCCTCCATGAGACCATTTTCTGTTGTTTTGGGTTCCCACGTGCCATAATTAGTGATGGTGACAAACATTTTTGCAACCGATTCTTTGAGGCATTGGTGCGCAAATACATGATCACTTATAAAGTTGGCACTCCTTATTATCCCCGGACTAGTGGTCAAGTAGAGGTTTCTAACAGGGAGGTTAAACACATCCTCAAGAAAACTGTGAGGCCCGATAGAAAAGATTGGTCCACTAGGTTGGTTGATGCACTTTGGGCCTATCGCACTGCATATAAGACACTCATCGGGATGTCTCCATATAGGATTGTGTTCGGGAAACCGTGCCATCTCCCTGTTGAGTTAGAACACCGGGCTTTGTGGGCCATTAGGAAGTTCAATTTTGATATGGCCAAAGCCAGTGACCACCAGAAACTCCAACTTAATGAGTTAAAGGAGCTCCGTAATGATGCGCATAAGAGCTCAAAAATTTACAAGGCTAGGACTAAGGCATTTCATGATAAATACATTTCTCATAAGTTTTTCGAGCCTCATCAAAAAGTGTGGCTGTTTAATGCTAAATTGTGGTTGTTCCCGAGTAAACTTCGGTCTCGATGGAATGGCCCATATGAGCTTATAGAAGTCTTTCTACATGGGGCGGTTGAAATTAAAAATCCACAAGATGGTATGACCTTCAAGGTCAATGGCCAAAGATTGAAACACTATGTGGATGGTATTGAGAAAGGGGAGATGATTAAGGTCGTCCACTTAACAGACCCAATATATCTTCCATAGTACTTGCTTTGAGTCTAGGAGACTTTAAATCCTCTAAAGGTGTAATTCTTTTGGTGTTCGCTATACTTGAACGACATCTGACGGTTTGGTATAGCCACCTAACTGTGTTTGTAGTGAGTTCCTAGAAGACCAACTTAGACGGTGAAAGCTAGAGTTCGAATGGCCAAGCCTAGAATGCAAAGGTTTGGAATTTCTGAGATTAAAGTTTGGTTTAAATACCCAGGGGTGTGGAGATTGCTTCAAGACCATCCCGACTTAAACTTTGTATAGCAACCCCATAGGTCGAGTTAGCTTTATGCGCCTCAATTCTGAATACCGAATCAACCTAGCCTGTTACCCTGTTGGAGAACAGGGAAAGTTATAAACATAGTTAGGGAGAATAGTACCCATGATTTTCGCGTGAAGATTATACATTTGTTGTGCATTTTGATGTTTCCGTTGCTCTATTTTTTTATTTTATTTTTGGTATTATTTCAGATGTGCATTAAAGGTAAAAATGGTTTAAATTTTTATATGGATTGTGATTGGGTTTTTTATTTAAAATAAATAAATTAAAAAAAAAAATTGGGTTGTACTTGGGCTTAAAAAAAATGAAAATAAAATAAAATATAGAGAGAAAAAAAAAAACCTGCAGATTTTGTTTATTATTATTTTTTATCTATTTATTTTTATTTACTTATTCTTTATTTCTTCAAAAAAAAAAAAGAAAAAAAAATCCTGCAGATTTTATTTATTGATTTATTTATTTTTACTTACTTTATATTTCTTCAAAAAAAATAAAAAATAAAAAAATATATATATTTAATTTATTTATTCTTTTATTTATTTATTTATGTATTTATTTTTATTATTTCGATTTTATTCTTATATTAAAAAAAAATTGCACTGCACGAACGGCCCATCTCCAGCGCATGTGCGGTCCAAAAAAAAAAAAAATCAATAATAATAATAATTTAGCTTATTTTTTTTATATACTGTAATTGTTTAGTTTAAATTGTTTAATTAGTGATTCTTGTTAGTTTAATTGGTTAGTGGATTGTTTTTATTTTCGTTTTAATTGTTTAGTAGTGATTTAGTTTATTTTTATGTAGTGATTTAATTATTAGTTTAATTGTTTAGTGTTTTAGTTTTTATTTTTATTTTTATTTTTTGAATTTTATTTTTATTTTATATTTTATTTTATTCTCTTCTACTAACTTAGATTATTTTATTTTACTTTATTTTATTTTCTTATTTATTTATTCATTGTAGTTCATATGTGTGTTTGTCAATTTGTCTCACACTAACTTAGTGTAAGTTAAATTTTTTTTTTTTTTTGGTAGTGTATATATATATATATAAGTGAAAGAAAAAAAAATTGAAATAAAAGAAATCCGGTAGTGTGATGGCAATGAGGATTTGCATGATTTGTGCATGCATGCGATGTTTGATGCGGTCTAATATAATGGTTCAACGTTTTTGGTTGTACTGGTTGTATTATTTTGTGCAGGAATGACCACATCATCCTGCCGAGCACCTAAACGGCCTTGCAATGCCAACATTGCTGCTAGGGATGTACCGACTGACACTTGGGCCAACAAACCAATTGCTTGTGACACATCCTTTGATGTGGACTTCTTTTGGCGCCATCAAACCACTGCGTGGAGTGTCCAACAACTTGAAGACTAGGGCCTCCTGCGCATCTGCACCGTTACTGAACCGGCGTATCCTTGCATTGTGCGAGTCTTTTATCAGAATATATACATCAGTAATGAGGCCCCAGGAGCTATTTTGTCCCTGGTTGACGGGGTGGAGTTAGTGGTCACACCAGCTTTTATTGCTGAGGTTCTCCACTGTTCCATGGACACTATCAATGAAGAGCAGTTCCCGGTGTTCACTTGGGAACTCACAGTCCCAACATTGGTGACCTAATTTTATGAGGGGCGACTGGATGATGACAACCGCAATAGCATTTGTCAGGCTAACCTGCCGCACCGCCTCCTCTTCCATGATGTGGTTCTTAAAAAGAATGTCATCCTTCTAGGCCACAAGGAAGAGCAGCGAGGGGACTTCCTCCGTGTCTTGCATCGATTTGACTTCGGATTTTGGGTCGACATTCCTATTTTGATCTTCAACCAGATGAACTGTATCCTTAATGAAGTCAAGTTGCGCAATACCCAAGGCGGTTCTGCATGGGCCCTCTCTTTCGCCAACCTCATCACTGCACTCATAAAAGGCCAATGGACATACCCACTGGAACCTAATGAGGTTCAACTTCCGCTGCCCACACTTTATGGTAAAACCCACTGGCACCAAACCATTGCTCACCTACTGCCTCCACTACTCCTCCCTAATGCCCCGGCCAATCCTCATGATGTTCCGGTAGAGCCCGCCGCCACACCAGCCCCAGCGCCACCGCCATTCCGTATGACGAAGGCGCAATATCATGCTCTTTTGGACAATCATGCCGCTATTTAACAATCTGTGGTTGATCTCTGGGCAGATTATCAGGCCTATCGGGATCACTCGCAGGTGGCCTTTGATGGGTATTAACAGTCAATTGCATCTTTGCAAACCACCTCACCGCATGAGCGGCCCACCACCGCTCGAGCGGCCCATATGGGCACTCAAGCGGCTCACCTAGGGTTGCGTGTGTGAAATTTTTAGTCTATTCTGCTGGGAATAAAAAGAAGAAAAAGGGGCTGTAAAAGGGTTCGAAAATTATACTAAGAAAATAGAGGCTAGGGTTTTGGAAATGTGATTTTCCTCAAGCTTTAAGGAGAACTTTCATGGGGGCTTCTTCCTCTTCCATCTCTTCCAACTTTTTTCACTCCTCCATGAGTGGTTAGGCTCTTCTTTTCTAAGGTTGTGATGAAATCCTAGTCATGTATAGGGATTTTTCTTAAGCTTTGATTGTGAAACGGTTTGAACAAATGTATGAACGTTTTAGAAGTTTATAATAATTGTTCTTTTCATCTTTTCAAGTATTTTACTCTCTGTGTGTAACGCCCCAAAAATAAAACCACATATTCAACCGAATTATAAATAGATAATTACATAAATCAGAATATAACGTTCTTACATTTCATAGAGTTAATAGTTCAAAAGAGTTAAACGTAAATAAATGCCATATCGGCTTACACCTTTCCAAGTCTTAGCTTGGTTACAACGAAAATGAGACTAGCTCATACAATTTAAGCCCTAGGTTATACAAAAGTGAAACAAAACAAAGAGGCTCTTGCTTCTCCAAAAGAAGTCCTTTCAATGCTATTGCCTTGGTGGAGGCATGCCCTCACTACCTAAAAATGTTTTTCCCAAATAAGGTGAGTCACAGCCTAGTAGGAATAATCTAACACAGTATATGAGATCTAACAAAGGTATAAGTCCGATGTGCATACACAATGCAAGAGATACAATATCCATATTTTTTACAGTCATAGAATACCAAGTCCATATTTTATTTCATTTCCCTTCAATTCATTTCAATACATGGACTAATTTCATTATTTTCCAAGAATCCAAAAGAGACTACAACTCAATGGGTCTACAATCACACCATTAACACACAATACTTTAATCTTGCCATTTTACAAATATTTCGTCCGTGGGATCGGCATCTATGTATAAATTTTGGGACTTTCACCAAGAACACTCCAGCCAACTTAATTATAATGGAGTCCATCCTCTTTTTCCTCCCAAACAGTGGAGTCCATCCCCTTTCTTCTCCCAAAAAATTATACATATGCAATGTATTTAAACACATAATCACACATGGAGTACACCCCCTTGCTCCTCCCAAATAATCATACATATACAATATATTTACAACATGATCATATTCAATGATAACCAATCATGGATTAGATTTAATTCACTTAATCCTCATGCAATTTCTACAACAATCATACCTATCCTCCACCAATGGCCCAATACAGATATTTCTAAACAGATATACAATCTCAAGACAAAAAATTTATTCAAAACTTCCCAATGTGAGACGTATCACCTACTTAATTCTATCATCTATTTCAATACTTGCCCAATTTTATGTTTACAACACCAATTTCATTTATTTATACAAAATAAATATAATAATAATTTTGGGGCAAACTCCATTTTTTCCCAAATATCAACCGAGTACCAAAATGAACAATTTTGACATCATACAACATCGTTTTCAAATTCCACAATCATTTCCTTCTCATTTACCAAAAACCCTCATTCCATTTTATACTCAAACCCTAGGTTTGGTCATATTACCCTCAAATTACACTATTGTTACACGTTAACAAAATAACTAAGTTAAAAACTACATTAAAGTGTAGAAAATCCCTACCTTAAGAAGAAAAGACCAAGCAAGGCAAGGAAGAAACCTCAAAGATGTCGAAATCCAACTCTATTCGGATCAAAGTGTAGATCTTGAGATGTTCTAGCTTTTTAACAAAGGCACTAGGGTATAAAACCCAAAGGATCTAGGTCAAAATGTAGAGAGATGGAGTATTTGAGAGAGAGAGGGTCAAGGTTTAGGTTTTTGGAAAGTTTTGGAGAGAGAGAAGAATGAAAAAGTGATATAAAATGTCACTTTCACTTGAGCAGAGAAGTTGACGCTCGAGCGTCAGACACAATAATTTGTTCTGCTCGAGCGTAGAATACACACACGCAGTACTTTTGCAGACAACAGACAAACCGCTTGAGCTCAAGAAATGTCACTCGAGCGCCCACCCGCTAGAGCACGGGAAACGTCACTCGAGCGTGAAAAACACCTCTCCAGTACTTTTGTAGACTTGTAAAGTACTGAGAGTTTGCAAATCCCGCTCAAGCGCAAGAAAGGCCGCTTGAGTGGAGGACCAAAATTTACATTACCCACTCGAGTGCAAGAATGTCCGCTTGAGCGGAGAAGCAAAAATCTGGGCAATAAGGTTTGGAAAAACAAGCAACCAACCTGTTCCAAACGCATAACTACAACTCAATAACCAAAATGGAGGGGAGACAAGAGAAACAATATATGAATCACCATTCAAAACCATACAAACCCGAGTCCAGAATACATCAAGTGACGGGTCAAAATTGGAATCGCTATAACCTTCCCTGCTTAAAGAATTTCGTCCCCGAAATTACAAACCAAATTCAAAATTAACATTAGACCATTTATAACAATGTTATTCTTACAAATTTAATACCATAACTCATTCCCCGATCATCCATTCTCATCAACTCGATACACATGTCCCAATCTAAAATGAAATTTACAATTTCCCAAAACATTTACAATGTTTAATCAAAGTCCGAGTTTTCAAAATTTACACAGCATATACAATGCTTCCAAGAATAATACAACATCATCAATATTCCATATTCTCAAAACATGTGTAATGTTTATATAAAATTCGTGTTTCCAAGATACCCATAACATATACAATGTCTTTACATTTCATTCACATACTGAAAATCTCAATATAAAATTTAAACATCAATAAATAAGTTCGGATATTTCTTTCGGACTTCCAATTTACGCTCCCAAATTGCTTTCTCAACTCCGTGATGTTTCCACAGTACCTTAACCAAGGGAATCGTCTTGCCTCGCAAAACTTGATCTCGTCTATCGAATACTCTCATTGGTCTCTCCTCATAAGAGACATCCTCATCTATCTCTAAGTCGGTCCAATCCAACACGTGTGATGGATTCAGCTCATATTTCCGAAGCATTCTACTATGAAACACGTCATGGACCCTGAAAAGTTGTGGCGGCAACGCCAAACGGTAAGTGACTGTGAGAATGAGAGAGTTGAGAGAGAGAAGAACGAGAGAGTGAGAGAGTCGAGAAAGAGATATATAATACAACCCTAAACACATATGTATATATACGGGGATGGTTAGGGGAAATTTCGGGGTGGGGTCGGGCCCAGGGGAACCTATCACCGTCCCCAGCCTGAAAACCATCGGGGATGTATTTTTCAATACCAGTCTCGGCCTTATGGGAAATAATTTCGGGGAAAACCCTATTTGTTGGGACGGGGCGGTCTGGGTCCCCGTCAGGTTGGGTTCATATTGCCATCTCGAGCGAGATGTGGGTTGAATTATTCAATCTGTAGTAGTTTTCAAAATAAAAAGTAAAGATTTGAACTGAAAATAAGGTTGGATTTGAATTTATAGATTTTAAATGAAACAATTTGAGCACTAATCAATTGAGAAGAATCGGTCAAATTTGTAAATTATAGCTTTGTTTTAGATTTCATGATTAAATTGGAGAGTTTTATTGTGATGAATTTAAAATAACAATACTAAACTAGTTATTTGAAATCTGTGAAGATTATTTGTATACAAATATCATAACAAAATGTTTTTTCATCTTATCTAACTCGATTTTCTCTTTAGTTTCTCAATCTATTTATAATAGTCAATTCTATTACATTTTTATTTATCTTCAAATCTCTTTATTTAAATTTCATCTCTCCAAACAGAACCCAAATATTTTATGTTGAAGACACAATGTTACAATGCTACACGCCCATGCAACATGAAAACATATAGGTGATGACCTTGACGTAAAGGTGTTTTGGCTGTCAATAATTAGAATGACATATTGTATTCTCAACTAGTTACACTTTTTGAGCTCATTGTCAATATTTAGGCTGTCTTTATTTTGGAAGTGTTTAGATGAAAAAAATGTACTTTTGGGTTAGTCTCTCTGAACGAGCCTTTTTCATGCGAGTTTTTAATTAAAAAAGTTTTAAAAAAATTATAAGTTGTTAAATGGAGAATTACATGGAGGTGGAAGTTGTAAAAAAAATTACCAACATATGGAGAGATACAAGTGACACTTGTACCTCCACAATCTTTCATTTGCACCTTACCATAGACACACTTACACCTCGTGTGTGTGTTTGTAATTTTTTTTCCAACTCTCATCTACATGTAATTTTCTCTTGTTATATCATTTTCTCTACTTTTTTATGTTTTTTTCTCAAAAAAATTAAAAAGTCAATTAAAATAATAAATTTTCAAAGAAGTCCTAAGTTTTATTGGGAAATGTGGTACAAAATAGAAGGATTAAGGATGTCTGGATAAAAGGTATAAAAGATCAAAGTATTTTCAAATTAAGATTGTTGTATCATATAACTCATGTCCAGTAATTCGGGGAAAAAAAAATATGGAATATGATAAGAGTCTACTAATTTCTCCTCCTAATTCAAGAATATTCAAATGTGGGATATGCTGCATAATCTTAAGTCATGCATGTTTGATTGGACTAAATTAGATGGGATTAATATTCCTTGGACAAATCTTAAGATTATCAATCTTTTTAGATTTTGTATCATATCCTTTATTTTGAATTGATCGAAGATTATAAAGAAGGATTAATAAAATTCTATAAATTTTGATTAGTTTTCCATTTTATATTATATTCCCCTCTTGAAATTCAATAGATTTTCATATGAAGGACATCATGTCCAAGTGGACCCACTATGTATTTTTGTTAAATTATTAATTCAACCCTAAATCCATGTCCCTCGAATAAGCATAACCTTAACATTGTGTTTTGATTAAGAATTTGAAAATTGATTTGCAGAGGGAAAAGAAGTAGGAAAGCAAATGAAATAGAAGCAAATTTTTTATCACATTTTCCTCATTATTTTCTTTTCCCTTTCCAAATATATTCTCCAATTTTAAATCCAAACGCAACCTAAAAATTGATAATCTAGATACTACAAACATTATATAATTCAATTCAATGAAACAAACATTAGGTTAACCTCGAAGCCAATATAGTAGTAATATTTATTCACGATCAGTATTTCATAACAAAGGATCCAAATTTAAACCTTACTAGCTTCAAACTAGTGTTTAAAAGGTGCAAATTAAGAAAAATTAGCCGCTTGTACGTATTACAGACAAGACAACTTTGCTTGATCATCCAAGTCTCCAGCGAGTTTGTGGTTGTTTTTTCCTCCGGCAGCCAGTTTAGCAACTCCGGTGGTGGTGGAAATTGGCAGTTCTCCGGCAGCTTCCTTGTCGTCGGTCAACAGTGTGGGAGCAACATGATCCTTGCTTTTACCCCAAACGACAGCATATAGGCCGACCGCGATGATGATGGCTCCAATTATGCTGAAAAATTGAGATGATCAAACATTTAATTGACCAAATTAAAAATAAAATGCGACTTGTTTGGGAACCTTTCTTTTTAGTCAAAAAGTCAAAAAGTTACTAAATTAGCTAAAAAGTCAATAACCCATACCAAAAAGTCAAAGATTCTCTTTTCTCTCTACTTTTTGCACATCTTTTCGTAAAAAGCTAAAAAGTCATCCCAAACATACTAGTTTTTTTTAGCTCATATTTTAGTCAAATAGCCAAAAAGTTACTAAATTAGCCTATTCCCAAACGAGGTCTCAGTGCATGAAAATCCTTTTCGTAAAAAAATAAATAAATAAATAAAGTCAATGCTATAAAGAATTATATAGTCTATGCAGCAAATTTTGAACTTTCATCATCAATTTATAAATTAACAAATGCTAAATTGGATAATTAGCCATGAAATTAATTGTACAATTAGGAGAATTCGCTAAATGTACCTTCCAAGGTGAAGTTTTTCGGCTAAAATGATAGAACCCAGTACTGCTACAATGACCATGCAAAGAGGGTTGAAAGCAGTAACGAACACCGGTCCTCTTGTCTTCATCACAAGCCCTTGAACGTAATATGTGATTCCGGAGCTAATCACTCCCTAAATGATTCAAAATCCAGGTTAATTGAGTTGGAAATTTTGATATGCTTTGGGTATATAAAATCATGTTTTGTATAATAGTTTTGGATAATTTTCTCTGTTTTCTTGTGGTGATTATTTCAATTAACATCTTGCATAAAAATATATATACATATATATATATATATAATATTAAGCAAAATGTTTCCCTTTCTGTTGTTGTTGTTGTTGTTTTTTTTTTTTTTTTCACAAATTCAAAATCCAAACACGAGTTTAATGATATGTATAATCCCAAATAATCAGACAGTAACAAAATTTTACATCAAATTATTCAAAATCATATATATATTTGTTTGGTAGTGGTTGTTAAGCTTTTTTTTATTAACATTTATTTTATTGCTAATTTTGTCACTAGTATTTTTTCTAATATGAATTTGATCATTTAAAAAAAAAATTATTTAGCCACTTCTTGTCTAGAAACTGTTTTAAAAAAAAAAAAGAAAAAGAAAAAAGAAAAATCCACTAAATAACAAAAATATATTTTATTGACAAAACCAAGAAAATCATTTTTTGTTTTTCATGATTTATTTTTAAAATTCGATCCATTTTAAAATAAATTCTTAGAGTTTCTAGTTTTGAAGCATCTGAAAAATAAAAATAATTTTTTTTTTTTAAATTTAATACTAACCGAATAAACAGGAGCAAGGAGTCTAGAGTCCCAGCCAATTGCCCAAACACCAGGATGACGTTCTGCCACGAGGGTCAACGCCGCGCTCAGTACTGCGCCCATCAGACATATCCAAAACGCCAAAGACAGCTCTGCTATGTATTTCTTCACTGTTATCGACTGCACAGTGAATGTGGTGAGGACGCACAGTTAAAATCCAACAACAACCACATTAAAAATTGAAAAAAAAAAAAAAAAAAAAAAAAAAAAGATTTATAAACTTAAACATATTAAAACATAAAATTGAAAAAGAATGAAAACTTACTTGCAAAATGAAGAAACAAGACCAGGCAACACAGCCAACAAGGAGACAAAGAGTACCAGAGAGCCAGTGTTTATCAGAGGAGTCATTGGAGAGTACAATATGGCTGGTTTTGGGGGACCAAAATAGATTAATGATGGGGCCTTTGTACAATGTCATTGCTAGTGCTCCTCCAAATGTTACTACGGTTCCTAATACCTTTGCTTGACTTTTCACTTCCTTGATCTTTACTCTCTCTAATCTGTTAATTACCATAATATGTAAGTACTTCCAATGCAACCAAAAAAAAATAGTCCTTTAGATTCCACATTCCCATTTGCAAATCTCAATAACACATAATGTAAAGATATAAATAATTAAATAATTGTGTTACACAACTTTTTAAAACAGATTAACAAATTTGGGTGATTAACATTTAATGGATACCGGAGAATAACGGCGATGAGAAAGGTAACAGCTGGAACAGCGTTCATAATGGCAGTAGTATATGATGCTGACGTCAAGTTCATCCCCAAGAATGATAAATTCTGATCAAGTAGTGGCCTGTCATATATATACATATAATTTCATCATACATGCACAAAAATTGTATCAATTTTCCTTTTTAATTTTACATATTGTGTTAATTTAATTCTATTGGCAACATTTATTAAGAAATTAAAAAAAAAAAAAACACAGATTGATCTATTTAAAATGGAATAGATAATTTTAAATTAAATATCAACTCCTTAATCATTCTAAAGAGATTGAATGCACTATTTTATTTTTTAATTTCAAGCCCATTTCTAAAAGGTTCTATCAATTTAGTTGAATTGATATAATATAAAAAATTTAAAAATAAAATTGATAAAATTAAAATTATATGGAACAAATTGATATAAAAGACAAACTAGAGCAGTTCATCATTTCTGCAGATAATAAAATACTTTTCTTTCAACATGTTTGTACAAAATCTGGAATGAAGTGACAGTATCCTTTTTGCAAATAGAGGACATCATACAATTTTTTATTTTAAAATAATAAACTCACAACTCAACATATAATTCTACATTTTTTTTATCAACAATGATTCATCCCCCTTTTCCCCCCACCCCCTTTGACCCCCTCTCTCTCTCATTGGTCCCATTTTCTTTTTCTTTTTCTTTTTTTTCCTGCTCCTTCAATCACCACCCGCCACGTGACAAAGGGGGTGAGGAGGTGACCCCCAAAAGGGGGTCCCAAGCATTATTCTTTTTTTATATACATTTTCTATTTATATATTATTCTTCAGACATTTATCAACTCTTATTTTTAGACCTTATATCATGTCCCTGTTGGTTATATGACATGATTAAGACTAGTTTTCACCAAAATGACCTCAATTAGCCTAGTATGGAACACACACACACTCACACTCACACAAAATTAGTATGCCATTTGGCTGATTAGTTCAATATCAATCAAAAGATGTGAATTATATATATACACTCTCTATCCCAAAACATTAATCTCTTATTTTATTTTTTATTGTCCTAAAATATTAGTCATTTTTCAAAAATCAATGATTAAAATACTATGAATTTTCTATTTTGCTATTCTTTTAAATTCATTAACAATATAAAAAGTACAATTATGACAATTGACATTTCCAAAAAAATATACTATCAAAGGGTAATTTTAAAAAATTAATATTTTTAAAGTGTAATAATTGTACTATAAAAAAAAGTTAAATTCTTCCAAAGAGACTATTATTTTGAGGCGAAGGGAGTAGGCTACATAGAGCATTACTCTAGAATAGCGAGGACCATTATCTTCCAGAAGATTGAAATTGTCATCTTTGGCCTGATTTTCCTGCAAAAAATAAAAAAATAAAAAAAAAATGAAACGTTTTCCAATTTTTAATGACAATATTATTATTATTATTATTATTTAACTTGACTTCATTGAAGAAGAAAAAAAATGTTAAGAAAATTCAACATTTGTGTTCTCATAACTCACTTTTGAATGACTACTACAATTTGCATGCATGTAAATAAAAGGTAAATTCTTATTCAATCACAGGATCGAACAGAGTCCCCTCAGTATAGAATGAAATCCACGCATTTGGTGAGATCCATCCTTTACTAGGAACTGTGTTCGGTTGTGTGATTAAGTTAGAAAAATTCATGAAAAGGGAGGGAGGGGGACCTTTCAAAAAAGAAGGCAAAAGGAGCGAGGGTGATAGCAGCGAAGGCATTGCGGTAGACAATGAGTACGTAACGGCTCATTCCTTGTTTCAGTGTTGCGTCAGTAATGATGAACATCCCAGCTGCCCCACACTGCAATCCTACCATCATCACATATGGTTTTCCCTTTTTCCACACTCCCTCTAACCTCTTCTCACATGTTGTCTCTGTTTCCTCACCCATTTCTGTCTCTCTGTCTCTCTCTCTCTCTCTCTCTCTGTCTTTCTCTCTCTGCTTACTTGTTTCCAGTGAAAGACCAATGAGCAATATGGCCTACTTATATACACAAGAAAAACAAGAATCTAAGATTTAAAACTCTTTCATGATATTTGAATCAGCAGCGTCCCCCATTGGAAAACACTAAAATCTGTGGTTATTTTCAGGAAATGCTTACCTCGTCATCAGTTTTTTCACTTTTCATGATTTTGATTCTTTTATTCAGTTTATTTCAGTGGAAATTTTTTTCTTAGATGTGGAGATTGGAGGGCGCTATTCGGATTTAGCGGGGTTCGTTGTGGATTTTATTTCAATGATTCAAATTGTTTATTTTATCTAGCACTTCGCATATATTATTTACAAAAAATTAACCTGATATTTGTAACATTTAATTTATTGTGCTTGTCATAAAAAAAGAGATGATAATTTTATTTTTAAAAATAAACCGTTAATTTATTTTTGTAATAAACATGATAAATTGAATAGGTTACGATCATCAAATCGACTAAATTTTGTGTATGGATAATATAAGCAAAGTATCTAGCAAAAAAAAATAGTTCGGATCGTCAAAGTAGACCTGAGTGATCTGGACAATGGTAATCTACCTCTTTTTTTTTTTTTTAAGAGAAATTGTTTTGTACCAATAACTTATTTGAAAAAACATTTCTTTTTGTCAAACGTGAATTTTTTTTTTTTTAATTGACCTTCATTTTTCATTATACCAAACACAAGAAAATGTGGAAAATATTTTTTATAGAACCAAACACAAGTTTGTTTAAAAAAGAAAATTTCAAATTGTAATTTTAGAAACTCCACTAATGGTGCACATTGGGGGCGTTTGTTTAGGCTTTTTTGAGCCAACTTATGACTTTTGACTTTTAAAAATATTTTGGACTGTTTGGTTAAACTTATTTCAAACAGTTTTTGATTCTAACAACTTATTTTAAGTCAAAAAAGTTGATTCTGAGAAGCTGTTCAGCCCTTACTTCTGATTATCAGCTTCTGCTGTGGACATGTTAATTTACGGTTATACTCTTAGATTTTTTTTATTTTTTATTTTTTTAAAAATAGAAATAGATCTAAATGGACTATACAATATTATTATTATTTTTTATGAGAAATGTAGATAAATAGTGAATAATAAAAAATAAAATTAATTGAAAAAGTTACTTCACAGCTTACTTAACAAACACTACTCAGCAACTTAAATCTATAATCTAACAGTTACACCAAACAGATTAACAGTTTTTTATTAAAATCATAATCTATAATCTATTAAGTTATAATCTGTAATCTGTTTTAACAGTTTCACCAAATGGGACTTTATTGTTTTGTACGAGGTTTTTAAAATAAAAATTCTATTTAAATATAGTTTTCATCATTTATTTTATTAGAATCAAGTTGCTAGATTCTGTGTTCTATTGGATTAACTGAAAAAAAGCTAGTTGACTTGAGCCAAACCTCACACGTCAAATTCCCACCTACTCAATTGTCAGCAACAATATCCTTCACACACGCATGGAACTCACTTCCATAAAAACACCGTTGAAAAGACGAGTACCTTTAAAAAAAGTTAAAGAAAGTAGAAGTCTAAAGAAAAGCAGCACCATTTCGTAGCTTGAAAGATCGAGGCTCGAGTTGGCCGGAGTTCTTTCTACACCCATCTCCATTTTTTTGTACAGATCAACTGTGTTAGAATACAAAACTCAGACATTTCAGTTGAAATAAAAAAAGAAAAGAAAAGAGAACATAGTAGAGAGACTCATAGAAAGGAAACCCATTAGCGCCGACGACGCTGTGTGTGCAAAAGGGTGTCGCTGACGAGCCTGCTACTGCTTCTACTAGTACCGACGGGTGCTACTGCTGCTGCTGTGTGTGCGAAAAGTACTGCCGCTGCTGCTGTGTACGCTGAAAGGTGTCGTCGATGCTCCTTGATTCATGCTGCTTATGATATTTTTATGTTGCTTATGATTCATGCTGCTTATGATTTATGCTCCTTGACCCATTAGTTGGTTTTGTTTTTTATTTAGGGTTTTGCATTGGGTGATTAAGGATTGATAGCAGAAATAGATCACAAGCCCCAAAAATATGTTCTTTGAATATGTTCTTTGAATATATTCTGGGCATTGAATATGTTCTTTGAATGTATATATTTCTAAGCATTGGATGAATATGTTATGCAAAAATCTGCTCTCTGTGTGGAAATATTTGACAAATAAAAATAAATGTTCTTTGAATATATTCTGGCCATTGGGTGAATATATATGTTTGAAAAATATATATGTTCTGGGCATTGAATATTGAATATATTCTGGGCATTGAATATGTTGTTTGAATGTATATGTTTCTAAGCATTGGGTGAATATATTATGCAAAAATCTGCTCTGTGTGTGGAAATATCATTGGGTGAATATGTTATGCAATATCATACATAATTCCTTAATCATGTTTTTGTAATATGACTTCTATTTTAATGGTCAAATACTAAAACAATATTATAGAAAATATAAGGCCAAAAAACTTAGCTTTAGTAGTAATTTAAATCTCATATCAAGTATTAAGTGTGCAAACATAATTGAATGCAATATAGTCAACATAATGATTTGAAAATCTAAGTACCTCATAATCACCAATATTTAGCTGGTCCAGCAGTTCAGTCATAACCTTTATGACCTCAAAGTCTGGCCCCATTGCCTCATATTGACCAGCAGTATCAAAGTCACATTGATAGAATTCACGGTATCTTCCTTTAGATGGGTTATCTCTTCGATAAACCTTCGCTATTTGATACCTTTTAAATGATGTAATACCATTCATGGCCACATATCTAGCAAATGGAACTGTTAAGTCATACCGCAACGAACAAAGCTCTCCACCCTGTCCTGAAGTCCAACAAAAAGTAACAAACTAGTTAGATATTCAAAAATTAACTCCATTTTTTCATCTAACAATTTTACTATGAATTTTACATCTGAAAAGAGCCACAATCATTACTTTCACCTTCTTAATTCATGCTGCCAATGATAATTTTCTGTTTCTATATTACTTATTTTGCTTATTTAAAGTTGTTTACCTTTTACTTTGAAGCTAGAATGGATATTGATTCAAACAATAATTCATTCAATGTGAGTGACGAAGTTGAAGAACAAGATAACAATGTTGAATTTAATAAGAGTGGTGAAGGTGAAGAACCGAAGAAGGGGATGTATTTTATGTCAAAGCAAGAAGTGTACGCATTTTATGCAAAATATGTGACACAACTTGGATTTGCTATAGCTTATAGAACACAAAATGTAATAAGGGATGGGGAAGTAAAGTACTTTGGAATTGAATGTACTCGGGCGCGAAATAGAACAAAAAGATCAGAAGTAAATCCCCTCAAACCATGTTTGTCATCAAAAATTGATTGTAAAGCAAGGGTAAGAGCTAGTCTATAAAAAGATGAAAGATATAAGTTAACCACAGTTATGCTTGAGCACACTCATGATTTGATTCTGACTGACTCACGGCATTTTCCAATGAATAAGAGGATTCTTACTCCGGTGAAGAGAAGACTAGAAGTTAACGATGCAGCAGGGATTGGGGTGGCTAGGAATTTTCATTCCATAGTTGTTGAAGCAGGGGGTTATGAGGCATTAACGTTTAATGAACAAGATGCAAGGAATTATATTCAAAATGCTAGAAGATTGAGACTTGGGATAGGAGACGCCGAATCAGTTACATTTTATTTTCATAAAATGCAACAACAAAATTCGAACTTCTATTCGGCAATTGACCTTGATGAAGATGGTCGCATGCGAAACTTGTTTTGGGCGGATGCAAGGAGTAGGGCGGCCTATAAAGCATTTGGAGATGTTGTCTCCTTTGACACAACCTATTTGACAAACATATATGATATGCCGTTTGCTCCGTTTGTAGAAGTTAATCACCATGGACAATCAACTTTGTTTGGTTGTGGGTTGTTAAGTTATGAGAACACAGAGACATTTGTTTGGCTATTCATAGAATGGATAAGTTGCATGTCAGTTGCTCCCCCAAAAGCGATAATAATTGACCAGTGCAGAGCTATGCAAGATGCCATAGAAATTGTCTTCCCACAGGCTCGATCGTTGGTGTTTATGGCCTATTATGAAGAAAATTCTGGAGAAATTACGAGAATATTCGCAATATGAGTCCATAAAGGTTGCTTTGAGTAATGCAATTTATGATTCATTCACAAAAGATGAATTTGAGGAATATTGGGAAGCAATGATTGAAAATTTCAATTTGAATGATAACGAGTGATTGGGGGTATTATACCGTGAGCGATATAGGTGGATTCATGCCTATGTTAAAGACATATTTTGGGCTGGCATGTCAACTACACAACGAAGTGAGAGTATGAATGCATTCTTTGATGGATATGTGAACTCCAAGACAACCTTGAAGCAATTTTTTGAGCAGTATGACAATGTGTTAAGAAGTAAGGTAGAGAAGGAGACAAAAGCAAATTTTAAGTCTCGTAACAAATTGTATGATTGCTTAACGACGTATCGTTTTGAGAAGCAATTTCGTGTAGCTTACACTAATTCAAAATTTAAAGAAGTTCAACTAGAAATAAAGTGTCTAGTGTATTGTCGTGCAAATCTTATCAAAGAGGAGGGCGCAATTTGTACCTATCATGTGAGGGAGGCTGTTGTTGTGGGTGAAGGGATGAAGAAAGTGGAATTTGTTGTGTATTTTAATTCAACTGAATGTGAGCTCCAATGTATGTGTTGATTGTTTGAGTTTAGAGATATTATGTGTGCCCATTAACTTTGTGTGCTCATTGAGAGATCCATATATGAGGTGCCAAATAAATACATTGTTTCGAGATGGAGAAAAGACTTGGAAAGAGGCTACACATGCATTCCAACCACATGTACTAACTTTGGCTCTTCTCTATATCCAAAGTTGTATGAAAACTATCATAACACGTCGGATGAGATCCTAGAACTTGCTATCAATGATGATGGTAAACACAAAGTGATTCAACTTGGGTTGATGAAAATCAAGGATAAAGTGAGAACAGTTCAATCAAGTAGTGCGAGTAATGTGCCATGTACTAGTACTTTACCACCTTCAAGAAGTACTTTACCACCTTCTTATACTTCACCAAAAAGTCCGCCTCGTATCAATACTACAAAAGAAAGCATGGCTCGCAAGGTACTCAGTCCTTTGGTTACTCGTTGAAGAGGCCGTCCATGTACGAAACAGAAGGTTAGCAAGGTTGATGCAATAATGAATCGGTTGAAGAGAAAGAATAAGAAGGCTAATCGGTACAGGTACATTTTTCATTCTACATTACATATGTATATTTCAGAATTTGTTAAACATAAAATAGTCATCAATGTCTGGTACTATAGAGTCAGAAGGTGCGTCAAGGTGAACCTCGTAAGTTAAGCTTTCCTTGTACGGGAGGCGTGCAACACACTATGTATGAACCGGTACGTGTTAAATATGAAGGTTGTTTTGTGTTTTTTTTGTCGAATTTAATTTTTTTGCTTCAAATTATTAATTTACTTGTGTTACTATTTCATCATTAGATGCCGCCAAATCAACCTTACTATTTCCCTTGTATGGATGCCACACAAGACTGTATGTATGTACCGGTACGTGTTGAATGTATTCTTGCGACAAATTAAATTTTATATTGGTAAATATGTTTATGGAATTTTTTTTTGTAATATTTACTTTATTTTTACAGGCACCGAGTAGCACAATTGAAGATGTCATTGGAAGCACATCTCACACTCAAACTGGAATGGTCAACAATATTAGCAGTCAAAGTTCGATAATACCATTAAATTTTGTTGACTTGAACATCGACGGGGATCCAAATGTCCCATTTTTTTTTAGTTTCGAAGTGCTAATTATACGTGAATTTCATTTGTAAACTTCGGATTGTTTTGTTGACTTGAATGTCCCATTTTTTGTAAACTTTGGATTGAGTGAATTGAAGATCCTTGAACTTGTTGACTTAAATGTCTCATTTTTTTTTGTTGAATTGAAAATTGGTGGATGTCCTTCAACCTGAATTGAAGTGAATTGAACTTGAATTGAAGTGAATTGAAGGTCCTTGAACCTGTTCAATGAATTCACTCAACGAAGTGAGAAGTTGACTTGAATTGAAGTGAATTGAAGGTCCTTGAATCTGTTCAGTGAATGTCCTGAACCTGTTCAGTGAATGTCCCATTATTTATTTATGTTTGTGGAATTGGTGGAATTGATGAATCTGGAATGGTCCTTCAATACTTGAATCTAGAATAGTCCTTCAATGCTTGAATCTGGAATGGTCCTTCAATGCTTCTCATTTAAAAATAGAAACCTGTTGAGTGAAACCTGTTGAGTGAATTCATTTAATCCAACAGATTCAATCAATGGAAACCTGTATTGATTACAAAATAAAATAGATTCATTCATAACATATTCAATCCAATCCAACAGATTCATTCCATACAGATTCATTTAATCCAACAGAAACATGTATTGATTACAAAATAAAACAGATTCATTCATAACATATTCAATTCAATCCAATCCAACAGATTCATTCAATCCAATAAATTCATTCAAAAATATAACAGATTCATTCAATCCAACAGATTCATAACATACAGATTCATTCAATCCAACAGATTGATTACAAAATAGAAACCTGTTTCAGTGAAGATGGTAGGCAATATTGATTACAAACTAGAAACCTGTTTGACTGAAGATGGTAGGCAGTATTGATTACAAAATACAAATTATAAAATAAAAGACAAAACAAGTATTGATTACATTCATAACATTGTCCAAAACCTAACGACTGATTGATTTAGATGATATAGTAAAAAAATACACAAAATACAATGACATAAGTCATCGCCTTGAAAATCTTTTCCATCCTTTGAAGCCTTCTATCATGCTTATGAATTGCATTATCCATCTCACCAAGTCTTCTCCTTAGATCATTAATTTCTTCTGTTCTTGTAGCTATCCGAGGTCCAGCATTGGAACGGATTGTGGAGGTAAAGTCGTCGTGATCATCATCTGTAAACCTGAAGTAATTACGGTGTTCGTCCGCACTCTACAATGCACAAGAATCAGTTAATCAAATCAGACAAATGAAATTTGTAAAAAGTAAAAGATTAATTTACGTAACATATACTTACATATTTTGTTGGGCAAACAAAAAACATACGTCTTTGATTTCCATTCTCATTGGTTCGTACAATATACATAGAAGCTGTTCTTCCACAATCACACAGTCTTGGCTTTAATCTTATGTTCTTATTATTAGTAGAAGATGAATCCATTTTTTTTATCTGCATAAAAAATACCAACAGATTCAACTACCTCATACTAATGAATAAGCGTCATACTGATGCATAATAATGCATTCATAGTGATGTGATCTATAAACAGAGTTCAATTTGTTTAAATTCTGAAAAGGGAACTCTTTAAGTGTTCTTGATAAATGTTGAACTCTTTTAATTCAATCTGTGTTCTTCATAACAGAGTTCAATCTGTTCAAATGTGTTCTCGATAACAGAGTTCAATCTGTTTATGAAGATGATTCTTATCAATGAACACCATATATTCAGCATTCAACATTCAACATTCATAACAATTCAACATTCAACATTTATAACAGTTCAACATTCATAAACGAAAACCCCAAACAGATTCAACATTCAACTTGCATCTGTTCGTTTGTAATCTGTGTTAGGGTTCAACGAATAGATTCGTTTGTAGAGTTCAAACAACAGATTTTGCAGCGTTCAAACAAAACCCCAAACAGATTCAAAAAACAGAATCAAAATAACAAAATGATATTTCAAGAAAATATGAACACAGATGTATGAACTTCAAACCAAACCCATGGATGTGTACTTCAAACCAAATCAAACTCATCACAGATGTGTATTTCAAGCAAAACCAATCAAATATATACAGAGGATAACAGATTCAAAGGTAAATCCCAAACCCTAACAAATTAAAGCCAAATCTCAAACCCTAACCCAAATTGCAAGCAAAATCCTACCCTAAACACTCCCAATCGACTAATTTCTACAAAAATTGAAGTCAAACGTAAACCCTAACTTTGTTCGTCCTCAGATTCACTAATTGAAACGTAAACCCTAATTTCAGGTTTACCTCAGATTCGTTGTCGCAGGCTTTTGTTCGTCCTCCATCGTCGTTTGTCGTCCTTCGTCCACCGTTTCCTCGTCCTTCGTACTCCTTCAAGAGACAGGTGACAGAGGCGAGACTAAAGAGATACAGAGGAGAGAGAAGTGATAGTGAATGAGAGGGATGAGGCGAGAAATGTGAGAGGGATGAGGATGAGGATGAGGATGAGGCGAGAGTGAGAGAGAGGTGAAAGTACTAGTTTTGATTGGAGAGATCGAGAGGAGAGAAACTTACTTTCGAGCCATTCGAGCCCGTTTTATTCGAGCTATGGATCATTTTTGAAAGAAAAGTTTTGCAACTACTCGACATATGTGTAATCAGAGTGGGTGTTTGGGAAGTGGGTTTTTTTGTAGGTTTTTTTAATTGTAGGATATTATTGGATAAAATTTTTTTTATGTTTGGAAAGATATTGGGTTTTTTCGTAGTTGGATGTGATGTTTGTGAAAGAAAGTGAAATGATTATAGGGTTTGATGTGATATTTTGTTTGGATTTATTTTTTTTGGTTTTGTAACTAATTTGTCTTTTAGTGAAAAAAACCAAAAAAAATCATTCCCAAACAACCCCAGAGTCATTCTGAGTGTGATATATATATATATATTTTATTTAATTTTATATAATAAATTTAAATTAAAATTTTTTAAGTGCATAACATTTCCATTTTAATGTATTGTAATTTTCATATATGATTCATAGTTCGTGCTCATATATAGTGGTGGTGTTAGGGTTTAAGTTAATTGAGAAAAACTGTATAGTTCGAGTTTGAACTAAAACGATTTATGCCCCAGTATAAATAATGTTATTGTTGGAATTATGGTTTTTATAGATTTATTTTGGATTAAATTTGAGTGGGTCCTACATGTCTTTTGGGATGGGTCTAAAGAGGTGATGTGTTCCTTGCCGCATGGCAAGTCACACGGTGAAGACGGTTCGTCAAAACCATTTATGAGTGAATAGGTAGTTGACGTCGTTTTTGGATTCGTGGAATGGACTATTAAAGAATAAAATATGGGTTTCTTTGTAATGATAGTCCCACATTGAAAACTTAACAAAACTTATGTGTGTATATAAGTTCTAGGTAGTAACACTTAGATTGTGCCCCAAGGGGCACCTCAAGTTTGTAGAATGGAGGAGTTATGGACAAAGTGATCTTTGGCTCAAACCACCACCACAAGCGCGCACCGTCGCCGGTGGGCGCAGGTCAGGTCTAACATTAATTTTTCAGAAAAAATTTATTTGAATTTTTTCCAAATATTCTTGCGGGAAAAAATTATTTTTTCTGAATGAAATTAATTTGAATTTTGCGCCAAATTTTTCTGTCCAAACAATGCCCTTTTTCAATCCATTTTTCAGCAAGTTCAAAACTGGTCCAAACAAAATTTTCAACCTATTGCACCCGAACAGATTCAGTTTCCAGTTTCTTCCCAGAACAAATTCAAATCTGTGTTCAAACATATTTTGCACCTGTTCAATTTGAATTACACCTATTCGGTAAAGGCACCAATTTTCGTATAAAAGGAGACCCTCTTCTAGCAACTTCATCATTCTAAAATTCTTTTTTCCTTGCTTTCCTTTGTGCTCTCTTGCATATATATTCTATATATTATTTTAGGAAAATTTCTGAGAGTATAGAACACAGGTTGTGTTCACCGTACAAATTGTTTAGAGTGCTACTACAATCTGTGTAAAGATCATTGTATCCTAGGAGATAGACGCCATTTATCCGTAAGCACCGAAGCGGGGCGAATTTATCTTAAGGACAGAGTGTCACACACTCGACTTAATCTTTTTGTACTTATTCAGTTCGGTAAATAAATTATGTAAGTAATTTATTTTTATTTGTTTGATTTGGTTTCAAGTTATTTATTTACACAGAAAATTGTTTGAACAATCTTAAGACAAACTCGAATTATTCTGTTTATACAGAAATTTTCGTTTGTTTCCTGTTCTTCCTTTATTCTTCTTACATAAATTTTTCTGTACTTATATAAAATAATATTCTAGTTGGAAAAGCAAATAGTAATAATATACTGTTTGAAAAATAGTAGTAATATACTGTTTATTTTCTTTGACAATTAGTAGTAATATATTGGTAGTCATTAACAATTCAGAATATTTATTTGTGAAATTGGTTAGAAATTAATTTTGGTTATCAAAAATAATTTCTAAGTTTTCATTAATTAAAATTCCGTTTTCAGTATTTTAATTTTTGAAGTGTTACAGAAATATTTTTCTGTGTGGAATTAATTTGTTTAAATAAAATTTTATTTTCAAATTAATTAGAAATAAAAGTTACAATTTCTGTTCTTTTATTTTTACAAAATTAAAATTATGTGTTTATGGTTTAAATTTTCTGTGTAGTATAAAATTGTAATTATAATTTTATTTTATAATTTAGAATTCATGGCTACTGAAACTAATGCTTAATCAAGTACTGGTATGGTGATTGCAATTGCGCCAACCCCTCCTCCTGTTGTGATTGTGCCAGTCAATCATGTTGAAAATCCAGAGAAGTTCTTAGGAACTGATTTTAAAATATGGCAGCAGAAAATGCTATTCTATCTTATTACTCTAAACCTGGCGCGTTTCCTCCATGAAAATGCTCTTACTCTGAACGAGGATGAAACCGACCGACAAGTGGTTGCTGCGGTTGATGCATGGAAACATGCTGATTTCTTTTGCCAGAACTACATTTTGAATGGGCTTGATAACACATTGTACAACGTCTACAGCCCTATCAAGACGACAAAGGAATTTTGGGAGTCTTTGGAGAAAAAAATACAAAACAGAAGATGCTGGCTCGAAGAAATTCGTAGTAGGCAAATTTTTGGACTTTGTGATGGTTGTTTCTAAGACTGTGATCAGCGAAGTTCAAGTTCTCCAACTCATTCTGTATGACATTTATGCAAAAGGCATGTCTCTCAGTGAATCCTTCTAAGTTGTTGCCTTAATTGAAAAATTACCACAAGGCTGGAAGGAATTTAAGAACTACCTCAAACACAATCGCAAAGAAATGACCTTGGAGGAATTGATTGTGCATTTGAGGATTGAGGAGGACAATTGCAATTATGAGAAGCGGACTAGTAAGCATCCCATGGAGTCTAAGGCAAATGTGGTGGAATATGCTCCAAAGCAAATAAACGAAAGTTTTCTAGAGAAAGTTCCGCACAAGGCTCTAAAGGAGGGTAAACTAAAAAGTACAAGTTCAATAGCAAATGTTACATTTGTGACAAAGGGGGACATCGAGCCAAAGATTGTCGTAGCAAACGCAAAGGCAAAGAAAGATCAAACAAGAAGCCTGCTCAAGCCAATATGACCGAAGCGGACAAAATTTCCAATGGTGTAGATGACATAAATCTTTCTGCAGTTGTTTTCGAGGCAAACCTTGTCGGAAATCCTAAAGAATGGTGTGTGGACACTAGTGTTGCTCGTTACATCTGTGCCGACAAATAGATGTGCACATCTTATTTTGTAGTAGACAACGGGGAACAACTTTTCATGGGCAACTCCTCGATTTCTAAAGTTGAAGGACAAGGAAAGATTATTCTGAAAATGACATCTGAAAAGGAACTCACTCTCAACAATGTGCTACATGTACTGGACATTCGCAAAAATCTTGTTTTCGGATCTCTGTTGAGTAAAAATGGGTTTAGGCTAGTTTTTGAAAGTGACAAATTTGTACTTACCAAAAACGGGACATATGTAGGAAAATGTTACATGTCTGATGGCCTTTTCAAAATAAATGTAATGACTGGTATACCCTCTGTTATTAATAATAATACATATTCTTCTTACTTGCTTGAGTTTTTAAATTTGTGGCATGGTAGATTAGGACATGTTAATTATGGATCTTTGCGTAGATTAATTAATATAGAATGTTTACCTAAATTTGACATTTATTTAAATCATAAATGTGAAATTTGCGTTGAGGCAAGATTAACTAAAACTCATTTTCATTCAATTGAAAAAAGTACGGAACCACTTGAATTAATTTATAGTGACATTTGTGATTTTAAATCAATTCAAACTAGAGGTAGGAAAAATTATTTTATCATTTTCATAGATGACTATACTAGATATAATTATGTTTATTTAATTCGAACTAAGGATGAAGCTTTGGAAACTTTCATTTAGTATAAGAATGAAGTTGAAAATTAACTGGTAAGAAAATTAAAAAACTTAGAAGTGATAGAGGTGATGAATATGAATCACCTTTTGGTGAATTTTGTAAAGAACATTGAATAATTGATCAAACCACCACTCTTTACTCACCTCAACAAAATGGAATTGCTAAAAGGAAAAATAGGACTTTAAAAGAAATAATGAATGTCATGTTAATAAGTTTGGATTATCTCAGAACTTGTTGGAGGAAGCAATAATTTCTACTAATTATATACTTAATAAAGTATCTTGAAAGAAAGTGAATCAAACACCTTATGAAATGTGGCATGGGAGAGTTCCATTCTACAAATACTTAAAAGTGTGGAGGTATTTGACTAAAGTAGTTATTCCTAGTCCTAAAAAGACTAAGATAGGTCCTAAAACTGTTGATTGCATATTCATTGGTTATGCCATGAATAGTAACACATATGGTTTTTGATTCATAAGTCAGAACATTCCGAAATGCATGTAAATATTATTATTGAATCTCAGAATGTATCTTTTTTTGAACATGTATTTCTTAATAAAACTAGACAAGAGACTAGTACTAATAAAAGATCTTATGATGCTATTACTAGTCATGATCAAGAATAAGAGCAAGAGATAGATCAAAATGAGGAAGAGGAATCTAGGCGTAGTAACGTGCTAGAACCTCAAAATCTGTTGGTCCAAATTTTCTAACTTTTTTGTTAGAAAATGAGTCATTAACTTTCAATGAAGCTATGTCCAGTCCTGAAGCTCCTTTATGAAAGAGGCTACAAATAGTAAAAATTGAATCTATCCTGCAAAATTACACTTGGGAATTTGTAGATTTGCTACCAGATTGTAAACCTCTTAGGTACAAGTGGATTTTCAAAAGAAAAATGAAAGCGGATGGATCAATTGACAAATACAAGACAAGATTTGTGGTCAAAGGATATAGACAAAAAGAAGGTCTTGACTACTTTGACACACATTTATCAGTTACTAGAATAACATCCATTAGAATGCTAATTGCCGTTGTATCTTTGTACAATCGAGAAATTCATCGATGTTAAAACAACTTTTTTAAAAGGTGAGTTAAATTAAGAAATTTATATAGAACAACCAGAAGGATTTTCTATTCCAAGAAAAGAAAAGAAAGTGTGTAAATTGGTTGAATCATTATATGGCTTAAAATAAGCGCCAAAGTAATAGCATGAGAAATTTGTCAAGGCAATGATGTCAAATGGATTTAAAATTAATGAATATGACAAATGTGTTTTATGTTATAGTATGTCTTTATGTGGATGATATGCTCATCATATGTAGTAATAATGACATGATTAAAACTATCAAGAAAATGTTGAATAAATATTTTGATATGAAGGACATGAGGATTGCTGATGTAATTCTTAGTATGAAAATTACCAAAATATCATAAAGTTGTGCTTTGTCACAATCACATTACATTGAGAAAATATTTGACAAATTCAGCAAAGATGATGATCATCTTGCTGGAATACCTGTGGATGTTAATTTGTTTCTTTCTCAGAATGTACAGTAAAGTATCTCTTAATTAGAGTATGTCCAAATTATTGGAAGCTTAATGTACTTGACGAATTGCACTTGCCCAGATATAGCCTATGTAGTAAGTAAATTAAGTACATATATGAGTAATCCATAAGTAGAATACTGGAAAGCTATTATAAGGGTTTTAAGATACCTCAAATTTACTCGTATTATTGGGCTAAATTATACTAGATATCTAGCAGTACTTGAAGGATATTGTGATGCAAACTGGATATCGGATACTAGAACTCAAAATCCACCAGTGGGTTTGTCTTTACTCTTTGTGGGGCGACTGTATCTTGGTAATTTTCCAAACAGACTTGCATTGCTAGGTCTACTATGAAATCAGAATTTATAGCTTTAGATAAAGCTGGGAAGAAGCAAAATGGCTTCGTCACTTCCTTGAAGATATTCTAATGTGGCCAAAACCGGTGCTGCTATATGCATACATTACGATAGTCAATCAGTAATAGGTAGAGCACAAAGTCATATGTATAACGGTAAGTCACGATACATTCGTCATCGACAAAACACCATGAGACAACTACTCTCCAATGGAATTATTTCCATTGAATATGTGAAATTTAAAGACAACATAATGGATCCACTAACCAAAGGGTTAGCAAGAGAGTTCGTTGAAAATTCATCGAGGGGAATGAGACTTAAGTTTATTAAATAAGAGTTACCACAACGACAACCCAACCTAGTTGACCGGAGATCCTAAGATCTAGGTTCAAAGGGACAATCGAATTGTGTATGACTCATAAGGATCACTGGGGAGTCAAACTCCTACCCATTTCTATGATGAAATAGTGATGTCTACAGCGTTTTAGGTTAAGTAATACTTTTAATGATTCTTATATCTAGGAATACCTAGTGGAATATGGTAATATATTCTTCATAAGATTCACCTATATGAGTGTGAACTGGGCCGGTTCTAAGAGATTTGTGAAGGGCTACAATTCTCTAGAGCACATATGAAAGACCAGGTTGTTCAAGGCCAAAATGAACACAATAGTGAGAACTAAACTGTGTTTGGTAATATACTACATGAGTTCTATTGTCTTGGTTTACACAAATGGCTGAACAATTCAAGACATCATATTCACTGGTTAGCTAGTAAATCCGATAGTGTCACAAGGGAAGGTTCAAAGCCAAAAGTTACCTATCTTTTGCAGAATATTTTCAATTTTTATATTCTTTTTAATTAGATCATGTTGTTAGATTTTCTCTTCGTCAAATTCCATTCATGTGGATGATTGTTGGAATTATGGTATTTATAGGCTTATTTTGGGCCAAGTTTGAACCCAAATTTGAGTGGGTCCCACACGTCTTTTGGGGTGGGTCTAAAGAAGTAACGTGTTCCTTGCCGCATGGCGAGTCACACGGTGAAGACGGTTCGTCAAAACCATTTATGAGTGAATGAGAATTTGACATCGTTTTTGGGTTCATGGAATGGACTATTAAAGAATAAAATATGAGTTTTCTTTGTAATGGTAGTTCTACATTTAAAACTTAAGAGAGCTTATGTGTGTATATAAGTTCTAGGTGGTAACACTTTGGTTGGGTCCCAAGGGGTATCCCAAGTTTGTAGAAAGGAAGAGTTATGGACAAAGTGACCTTTGGCTCAAATCACCACACACGCGTGCACGCTGCCGCCGGCTCGCCGAGCCATATTGAGCGCAGGTGTGGGTCAGGTCAGTTCTAACATTAATTTTTTAGACAAAATTTATTTAAATTTTTTCCAAATATTCTTGCAGGAAAAATTATTTTTTTTAAACGAAATTAATTTTAATTTTGCACCAAAGTTTTCTGTCCAAACAATGTCCTTTTTCAATCCATTTTCCAGCAAGATCAAAACTGGTCCAAACAGATTTTTCAACCTGTTGCACCCAGACAGATTCAGCTTCTAGTTTCTTCCCAGAATATATTCAAATTTGTTTTCAAATAGATTTTGCACCTGTTCGTTTGAATTACACATGTTCGGTAAAGGCACTAATTTTCCTATAAAAGGAGACCCTCTTGCAGAACCTTCGTCATTCCGAAATTCTTTTTTCCTTGCCTTTATTTGTCCTCTCTTGCATATATATTCTACATATTATTTTAGAAAAAATTATGAGAGTATAGAACATAAGTTTTGTTCATCGTACAGATTGTTTGAAGTGCTAGTATAATCTGTGTAAAGATCATTGTATCCTGAGGGATAGACGCCATTTATCTGTAAGTGCCAAAGTGGGGCGAATCTGTTTTAAGGACAGAGTGTCACACACTCGACTTGATCTTTTTGTACTTATTCAGTTCGGTAAATAAATTCTGTAAGTAATTTATTTTTATTTGTTTGATTTGATTTCAAATTATTTATTTTACACAGAGAATTGTTCCAACAGTTATATCAATATTTTTTACACATTAAAAATTCAGATTTGTTCACTCAATTACAAAATCCATCGATCCATCAAATTTTGAGTCAGACTTAAAATTTCTATTTGGTTGAGTTTCCAAATTTATTTTTGGTTTTTTTTAATAGAAACTAATTTGATAAAAAAATAAATACAAAAAAATATTTTTAAAATTTCAAAAATCATTTTCGCTCCATAAAAGAAGAAGAAAATCATAAAAAAAAAATTATTTTTCCACAAAACTATTTTTTTAATTTTCAAAAAAAAATGAAAAGTCAACCAAACATTTTTAGACACAGTAATCTGTCAAGAAGATGATTAGTTGATAATTAAATATTATCTAATTATTAACCAATCATTTTCTTGACACATCACTGAATTTGAAAAGTGAGTCTAAAAGTGGATTTTTATATCATTTTCCTATATGAAAAGAGTAATACTAGAGGCCCAACATGTCTACAAACTATTTTACCAAATGTCTCACATTGGTGTGGGTCTGACATGAGTGTGGAGTCCACACTCATGTAAAATATTTGATAAAAATGTTGGAGCCTCTAGCATTTTCCTTATAAAAATATTAATATGACACAATCTAACAGTTAGATTAAACTCTTCTATTGAACCTCCAATTATAGAAAAGCCAAACTCTAGATTTTCTATGTCATACGGTTCAGCCATCAACTCTTTTTGTATCTTATTTTAATATACCATATCTAACTGAATAAGGTTCATCATAGATCTATTTCATTTTTTGTTAATTCTATTATGGAGGAAGTGATTTTTTTATTATCACATTATTAGGTTTAAAAAATAAATTTATAAAGTGGATTTATATATCATGTTTCATAAATAAATATACAAGATTGAGGAGTGAGAAAGACATTGTTAGGTTATACCGTATATTGGAGAAAAAATTTAGGTCATCAACACCAAACATAAAGAGAATACAAATCTATGAATTGTTGAATATATCAAATCGAATCTTTCTTGCTTTTAGAGAAGTTAAGCAAACATTGTAGAATTTTTCTTTCTACACCCACTTCTTTTCTATTAAGCTTAATTTGGATTAAATTTCTTTGGTAAATTGAGTGAGTGCATGGTGATATAATGAGTCAACTGTTTGTCAAATGTCATATGCACAATAATGCAAAACAAAAATGGTTTGTGTTGCACTAAAGCTTGCATGTACAACTTCTTCTTTATTTCTTGACTTGTTGCCACGTCTATATATATATTGCCACACTTTTTATTTTATGGGCAATGCTACCGACCCCAGTACGGAGACCCCCACTAACGACCCCCACTGATGTGTCGGCACGTGATTGGCTGAAATCCAAAAAAAAAACTATTTTTTCCACCAATCAGGAAAGACCCCAGCACCCCAGCTGGGGGTCTAAGTCATTTTTGTTATTTTATTTATATCTAAGTAGTGGGTGTGGCATGCAAATAAAGCAAATATAGATTTCAACATAACTAAACAAAAGGTGGCAGCTTATCTTCAATTAAGAAAATGGGTAAAATTTTAACTTGTGTGGTTTGTGGCAAAAGTATTTTACTCCCCTATCATTCAAATATAGTTTGAAAGTCTTCATGTAATTTTAGATTAAAGTGCAACCGTTATGTGAAAAGACTATAATACTCCCAAATCTTATACTTTTTTGGTTCTTTTTTTTCTCTCTTCTCTTTCATATACATAATTTATAATGTATAGCATTAATTTAATTAAATCACAATACTTATAAAATTTTAATTATTTATTGTAATTCTTAACATTTTATTCTAATTTTAATTTAGTTATATTTTAGTTCACAATTAATCCTAAATATTTAATTATTTATTGTAATTCATTACTTTTTAATCTAATTTTAATTTAATTATATTTTATATCACAATTAATTCTAAATTCTTAATTATTTATTATTTTTTTCAACATGTTAATTTAATTTAATTTAATTATATTTTAGATCAAATTTTAATTATTATTTATTTATATTTTTATTTAATTATATTTTAAATAAATTCTTAATTATATTTTAAGTCAATCCTTAATTAAATTATATTATATTATATTTTAATTAACATATTAATCTAATTTTAGGTTTGGAGAAAATTGATGTAAAATTGTCTTTTTGTTTTATTAATTTCACTTTATTTTTTCAAAAAATCAAACCTACTTAAAAAATAGTATGTGTTATACATCTTCCGTTAGTTTGGATAGAAAACTTAACAGTGACACTTTAGTCCAAAATCACATAAGGACTTTCTGACTATATTTAAACCATAAGGGATAAAGTACTCAAGTCCCAAATCATACGGGGTAAAATAAATTTAACCCTGAAAGAAAAGATTGGACTCTATTGGCAGATTTTGTGGTTCATGACAAAGTCTACATTAATAATATGTTTCATTTTATTTATTTATCATTATTTTTTTTTAATATGGAACAGATCATTAATGAAAAAAAATTAAGTGATTTGATTATCATTATTATACAATTTTATCGCTTTTATCTTTGAAAAATAAACGATAGGTGTGATTTTAAAAATAAAACATTTCTAAGACAAATGTGATGAAATCTTATGGTTATAATTATTGAATCAATTCAATTTTTCATTTGTTAACCCCAAAAAATTATATTTTTCATTTTTTATGCATGATATACTAGAGAGACATTAAAATGAATGGAACATCATTAAAATAGGAGTATTGCTATTGAGATTCAAAAATTAGACCTACTTCTTATACCAATGATGTATCACTCTATTAAAATATCTAAGTTAAATCTCTCTCTCTCTCTCTCTCTCTCTCATTTATTTTCTAATAATCAATCAATTATCTTATTGACACAGTGTCTAAAAAATGAACTTAAATAATAGACCTTGTGGTGGGACCCACAAGAGCCAAATAGTATGGTTTAGTCTTCTCTTCCAACTGGAGAGCAACTTCACCTTAAACAAAAATAGGAAAAACAAAGAAAAGAAAAGTGGAGTATGTAATGCATGTTTATAGTGGATACTTTGCTGTTTGTTTTGCTTGTAGTATAGGAGAATACATGCTTCAAACTTATTCTTTTTGATGATGAATTATTATAAGCAAATACTTCTTTAGTACTGAAGTGTATTAAAAAGTTGCTTTAGAAAAATCACTAATTATAATTATTGTTAAAGAAATAAAAAGAGATTTTTGGTGAAACCCCTTTTTTTGGGCCTTTTTTTAAGATAAAGGACAACTCAATGAATTCTCTTTCAAAAAGCACCTGAGTAAAAGAAACCCAACTCAATAAGGACATTTTATAATTTGTTTTTTTTTTGGACCATATTGCCCTCATATATATATATATATATATTATATATTTAAACAATCTCAGCTCATGCATACATCGATCTAGAAGACGATTTGCAAAGTGAAAATGATCTGCGAAATCCATGAAGACGATCTCAAAGTCTGAAGAGCTCACCGCCGACGATCTCACCTTTGGTCAACAATACACGATCTCGCCATCCAAGATCAACACTCTCAATTAAATGAGAGATTACGTTGCAAAGTTGTATAAATCTGTTGTTATTTTTTATTTATTTTTGTTGATTTGCCGAGTTCAATCAGGTGTGTGCTCTATTTTTATTTGATATAATGAAAGTAAAATTTTATTCTGATTTGTGCTCTGCTTTTGTTTGACAGAATGAGAGTAAAATTTTACTCTGATATGTGCTCTGTTTTTGTTTGATAAAATGAAAGTAAAAATTTTACTCTGGTGTTATCTATTATGTTTTCTTAGCATGCAAGTAAAATTTTTCTTTATTTCAGAATAAAATTTTACTGTATTTCAGAGTAAAATTTACTCTGAATTGAAAGTAAGTTTTTACTGTGTTGTTGAATGTTTGTTTGTGCAATTTCTGATTTGTTTTCTGGTAAAATTTACTCTGAATCTTCAAGTAAAATTTTACTTTATTTCAGAGTAAAATTTACTCTAAATCTTAAAATAAAATTTTACTGTGTTGTTGAATGTTTGTCTATGCATAAGAGAATAAACTTTATTTTTCATTAATCAGAGTAAAATTTTAATGTTGCGAAAACAGAGTACATACTACGTAAATGGATTATAGTCGAATTTTACTTTAGATCTATGAACAAACAAACAAAAAACTCTCTATTTTTTATTGTAATATATCAATTTATCATTTTTTTTTTTTTATATAGATAAGGTCATTTTATCTCAAATCTGAAATTATTGATCTCAAACATGAGTTCATAGGCATCAAATTTGAGATGGTGATGGATTTCAATGGACGATTTCAAGATTTCGATTTTGTGAGATGGATCGAAAATGGAGATCAAAAGGGTTTAGGGTTTAGAAAGAGAGAAAATAAAGAGAAGAGAGAGGATACCAGTAATGTAGAGATAAAAAAGAAGAGAAATAGTTCAGCGAGGGTTTTAGATTATATGGAAAGCATTTCAGCCTTTTCATCATATTTTTTTATTTGAGAGACTTTTGAAACTATTATTTTATTTGGTGGGTTTCATACCAAAAAGCCCCCATAGAAGGGGCTTTTCACAAAAAATACCAAATAAAAATCACTATTAATCTGATTTGTGAATAAAGCTATATTTTGAGTTTGTGAGTTTTGAAATTATGATTTGAAAAGAGAAAATTTGTTTGGTTATGAGTTATGAAAAGAGTTTTGAATTTTTGATGTGACATATGAAATGAGAAAAGTTGTTTGGTTATGAGTTTTGAAAAGAGTTTTCAAAACTTAATTGAAAACTTATAACTCATAACCAAACACACAACTTAAAACTTTATTGAAAATTCTATTTAAAACTCATAACCAAACTCTTTTTAAAATTCAATTCAAAAAAATAATTTATCATTTTAGTCTAAAAAAATAATTTCTATATTGAAAAAATATCAAAAGCAAATATAATTTTTCCCCCCCCCCCAAATAACAGGTGGCGATTGGTAATTGCAAAAAAAAAAAAAAAAAAAAAAAAAAAAAAAAAAAAGAGTACTGTTCCAGTCAACTGGCCGGACGACCGGTGGACGACCGGGTAGACCGAAAATTCCAAAACTATTTGGTTTATCAAACATGTTTTCAAAATGTATTTTGAAATTGATTTAGAATCATTATTTGAAAATTTAAATCAAATATAATATTATAATGTAAGGGTGGAATTAGTTTTAGAAAGTTAAATCAAAAGAAAAGTGGACTATATAATGCACATGTTTATAGTAGATACTTTGTTGTGTTTGTTTTGCTTATAGTATAGGAGAATACATGCTTCAAGCTTTTGCTTTTTGATGATGAATTATTATAAGCAAATACTTCTTTAGTACTGAAAATGTATTAAAAAGTTTCTTTATAAAAATCACTAATTATAATTGTGGGTGAACGAGAGTCATTTTGTCTTGATAATTAATTAATCAATCACTGTTAAAGAAATAAAAATCACTATTTATCTGATGACATGCAGTCAGCTCTCATGGTCAGCATTGTTTTGTAAATAAATAAATAGAAAGTATGTTAAGTGCATGATATAATTAAGAATCTCTGTAGAAAGAATTAATAAAATATTTAGTTTGATTTTCGAATCTTTGAGAAATAATGCTGCAAATAAAAAATGATCATTTTGGCACACATTAGATTTTGTTTGTATACTTCAGTTAAATGTTGCATATGTATTTTAACACTTCTTTTTCCCCATGTTTCATCTATGCTTATAGCAGATAATTTTATAAATGGGAATTTTGTATTAGATAGTTCATCGGCGAGAAGTGACTCGTTTGATGTATCTTGTGGTTCCTCATTATTAAGAGCATCTTATGGAGATGGTTTCTCTCCAATATTTGAACCCATTAGGCTCAACTTAATAATTCGAATCATTTATTTTATAAGATTTACAAGAAAAAAAAAAATCATGAAAAAAAAAATTAGATTTATCAGGTATTAGTAACTATATCACATTTATCTTGTAAAATTGGTTCAAATTTAAGAATAGACCTTCTACTTTTTTTTAATATACATTTTATTTGATTATCTAGCTATCTGTAGGGATGGCAATGGATAACCTACCCTGTGGGTATCCATGGAGACCCAACCCAAATATATGGGTTTTCCCCTTTTTTCTTATCCATTGGGTAGGGTAGGTGATATTCTTTAAATATCCATTGGGGATGGGTTGGGGATGGGTACCCACTAATTTCCCCATATGTTTTTTTTTTTTTTTTTTTTTTTTTTAAAGATTCACAACCAAAACTAAATATACATTCAATTTTTTTTCTTTTATTTATTTATTTTTTTTTCAAGTTCACAAATTTTTTTTTTTTTCACAACCAAAACTAAATATACATTCAATCTCTTTTCTTTTATTTATTTATTTATTTATTTATTCAGGTTCATAAATTTTTTTTTTTTTTAAGATTCACAACCAAAACTAAATATACATTAAATCTTTTTTCTTTTATTTATTTATTTATTTTTTCAGGTTCACAAAAAACTTTTTTTTTTTTTAAGATTCACAACCAAAACTAAATATACATTTAATCTTTTTTCTTTTATTTATTTTTTTTTTTTCAGGTTCACAAAAAATATTTTTTTTTTTTTAAGATTCACAACCAAAACTAAATATACATTCAATATTTTTTCTTTTATTTATTTATTTATTTTTTCAGGTTCACAAAAAACTCTTTTTTTTTTTTTTTAAAGATCCACAACCAAAGCTAAATATACCTCCAATCTTTTTTTTATTATTATTATTTTTATTTTTAAGGTTCACAACCATTTTTTTTTTTTAATTTTTAAGATTCACAACCAAAGCTAAATATACATTCAATCTTTTTTCCTTTTTTTTATTTTTTTTATTTTTTAAGGTTCACAACCAATTTTTTTTTTTTTTTTAAGATTCACAACCAAAGCTAAATATACATTCAATCTTATTTTATTTTATTTGGCTCAATAATAAAATCAAATACACATTAATTAACATTGTCAATTATTCTTGTCAAATTTTATGCATATCTAGAATTTTTTAAATTTATTTAAAAAAATTAAGGACGCTGTCTAGTGCAGGTTTCGGTTTGCTTTTCTATGTTATTTTATTTTGTTATGTATTGTAATTTTCAGAATGGTTTGTTTGTTCTGAAATTTCAATTAACGAGTATGAATCTATTTGTTTCATGTTATCACACAATTTATACAATATATATATATACATATGAATGTATTTGAAAATAAGAAAATTGTAGAGAATCGAAACAAGCATGAGTCGTGATTGGTTAGAAATGATGGGTACAAAGATTTATTTGCTGGAAAAATAAAAAGGGGATACAAAGTCTTACTAAATAATTTTTTTTAAAATAAAAGAATTTTTCTTAGTTATGGACAGATTTAACTGAAATCAGCTTGTTTCCCAATGTTATGCTTCATTTATTTAGATAGAAAATATTTTTTAATGAAAATTTTTTTTAAAAAAAATTAAAAAAATATTTTTTTATATTTGGTGGTGGTGGTGATGGAACGAAGGTGAAAGTAGAGATTGTAACATAGTGGTGGGGTGATGGCGGTAGTGATGATGGTAGTGGCTATGGTGATGATAGTGTGATGGTGAATGTGAGAATAGTGGTGATGGTGTTGTGAAATTAATAAAAATTTAATTGAAAAAACATTTTTTGTTTTTTAAAAGTAACAAACAACAAAATTCGTGGGGGACTAAAGGAAGAAGATGGAGGATGGATTTGGTGTGGTAAGGCATAGATATCTTAAAATGAATGGTTCAGATTTGTTAAAAGGTATAATTAGATTTTGGATAAATTAAAATGAATGGCTCAAATTTGCTAAAAGAAAGATGGTTTAATGTCTAAAATGTCCGTGGCTAAGAGATCAACAAACAATTCCTTATTTATGCCCTGATGCAATTTAATATGGGTCTTATAACACTTTCTTCAAACAGGTTCTTTCACATTTTATTTCTTCAAACAGGCTCTTATAACATTGTAAACAGGTTCTTATAACATGTAGGGGAGAGAGTGAGAGTGAGAGTGAGAGAGAGATGGTTGTAATTTTTTTTTTAATCTTCCACGTTCTTCCACATTTTTTTTTAATTACTAAAACTTATTTGATTGTCTCAAAATTATATATTTGATTATTATAAAACAAACTTTTTAATTAATTAATTAATGTGCATTTGATTTTGTTGTTGAACCAAATAAAATAAAATAAGATTGAATGTATATTTAGCTTTTGTTATGAACCCTAAAAAAATAAAAAAATAAGTTGTTAACATTAAATATATTAAAAAGAAAGAAAAAAGATTGAAGGTATATTTAGGTAAAACCTTAAAAAAAAAAAAAAGTTGTTAACATTAAATATATTAAAAAAGAAAGAAAAAATATTGAAGGTATATTTAGCTTTTGTTGTGAACCTTAAAAAAAAAAAAAAAAAAAAAAGGAGTTGTTAACATTAAATATATTAAAAAAAAAAAATTTGAAGATATATTTAGCTTTTATTGTGAACCTTAAAAAAAAAGAAAAAAAAAAGAAAAAAGGAGTTGTTAACATTAAATATATTAAAAAAAAGAAAAAAATTTGAAGGTATATTTAGCTTTTGTTGTGAACCTTAAAAAAAAAAAAAAAAAAAAAAAAAAAAAAAAAAAAAAAAAAGGTTGTTAACATTAAATATATTAAAAAGAAAGAAAAAAGATTGAAGGTATATTTAGGTTTTGTTGTGAACCTTAAAAAAAAAAATTTGTTAACATTAAATATATTAAAAAAAAGAAAAAAAATTTGAAGGTATATATAGCTTTTGTTGTGAACCTTTTAAAAAAAAAAAAAAAAAAAGTTATTGTTAACATTAAATATAAAAAATAAAAATAAAATAAAAATGGGGATTAAAGTGGGTTGGGGAAAATCCAAACCCATTAGGATATGGGGAGGGTGGTACCCATGGGGAATGGGGAATAGGGAATGGAGAAAATTTATTATAAGGGAATGGGGATGGAGAATTAATATCCACCCCATTAACCCCCATTGCCATCCCTAGCTATCTGTATCCAATCTATATAATTTTTTGTATAGATACTCTTTTTGATAGGCCTCACAAATTGAACGATTTTGATCATTTGAATAGAACTGGAGTAGGCCCACCAAATCTCTCATTTGGATCACCACATGGTACACCAAAAGTAACTAAATTTTTTCCTAAAAGGTGTGATTGAGTAGGTCTCATCTGGAATTTAACAAATTGCAAAACTGGTCACAAAATGTATATGAATTAATAAAATTTTTAAAAAATGGACCTGATATTGATAAATTTTATAAAATTTATTCATATAGTTTATGTCTAATTTTGCAATCGATTTCAATGTTTACAACCGACCAGCCAACAAAATAATTGAAGATAGTGCATGGGGAAGATAAGCTCACGTTAAAGCCAAGTGAGCGGTTCTTGTTTGGCTTTCAACATAAAGGTAAAAAATTGTCAATCTCATCCAAAATAGTGTTTTTCCTTTTCCAGAATAAAATAAGCTAATTCATGGAAAATTAGTCACAAGGCAATTGGATTTTGTATGATGTTTGTGATCACTACTTATTTTTTATTTATTTAAAAAAGGTTAAAAATAAAAAAGGTTTGTTGTTGGTATGAAATGTTAAGTAATCCTTGGGCTCAATTATAAAAGCTTGTAGTTTGTTGAATATTATGGTGGCAAATGGGACCATAAATGCAATAATAATTGCACTTAGGCTAAAATTCATATAAAATTTGTGAAGAGAAAGGAAGGGAAGGAATTTGTGAATAAAATAGAAGGTGAATTTTTTTTTAGACAAATTATACTAGTGCGATCATTGTAATTTATTTTTTATATCAATTTAATCTATGTAATTTTAATTATCTCAATTTTATCTCTTAATTTTTCAAACTGTGTCAATTCTATTGATAACAACATCTTTTAAAAAATTAGACAGAAATTAAAGGAAAAATTGTTCACTTAGAAAGGAATGAGTCAATTTCTCAATCACTTTGTTATTAATTGAACTAAATTGATATAATAGAAAAAATTTAAAAATAAATTGATGCGATTATGTCTACAAAAATCAAATTGTCACCAGAAATAAGTGATATAGGGATTACAGGAATAATTTGCCCAAAATTTTCACAAATTTATAATTTATTTTTCTGTCCACAAATTTATCCATATCCAAACACAACCTTAGGTTTATTATAAAAGGGCAGGATTAAATTAAAATAAGAAATAAAGTTGCTATTTTTAATTGCTGAATAGACATTTTGTATTAGCCAATTGCAGTGGGTTTTATTGCAGGTTGGTTGTTTGGAATTATAACACCCAGGTGCTTGCCATTCAGTGTGCACGATGCAGGAAGGTTCATTTCTCTCCTACTCCTTCATGTCATAATGTTTCGCAACCTTACTATCTCTTAATGGGTTCCTAGTATTCTAAAAAATTAGGGGTGTAACTCAGGCGGATTCGGTCGGGTTGTGATGTTGTCCAAGTTCAGTCTAAATTGTGCTGAGACCTATCTAGGCCCGAATTGTAACCTGAGGTTGACTGCTCAAGCTCGGCCCAAGTTAAACCCGAATTGCCTGAATTGTAAATGAATTTCAATTTTTTTTTTTTTGCTGCTACATTATTAAATCATTAAAATTTAACTCTATTTATATTTTTTTATTAAAAAACTATTAATACCATTGAAACAAATAATTTATATAATATAAGAGAGATGCTGCTATAATAGTACTTACAATTTATGAGTGAAAATAAAAAAAAAGTAAAATTTTATGTTATTTGTATATATAATATATATTCAATATGATTTAATAATCTAAATTACTTTAATATCATGTAATGACTAATAATTTATATGTATATTTAATATTTTTATATATCTATGTATGTATAATTCGGGTTTCGGGTTATTTGACGTCTTTGCCCAAGCCCGCCCAAATTTAATTCGGGCTTCTGAATTTTTACCCAAGCTTGTACTAAATTTGAAAATATGTTATCCAAACCCTAAAAAAATTCTGGTTGGGTTTGGGTTGCTCGGGTTGAACCCGCCCAAATTGTACCCCTATAAAAAAATAAGGCCTGTTTGATAACCATTTCATTTTCAATTTTCAATTTATATTTATAAAAATTTTAAAAATTGTCATAAAAACTTGTTTAATAATTTTTTTGGTTTATAAATGGTTGTCTTAGTTTATAAATTTGAAGAAAAAAACGTAAACTCAAAAAATGAGTTTACGTTGGTTTTTAAACATAAATTTAAAAATTTGACTAACAAATTTTTTTTTTTCAATTTTTTTTTCCCAATTCATTTTTTTTTTCAATTATAATGTGTATAATAAAAAATAAATGTAAATATTTTAGGCCTGAACAAACATATTTTTTAGTTTATATTTTTAAAACTTTTCAAACATTTTATTCAAACAAACGCGTTTATATTTTATGTTTTTTTAAAAATATACAAAAATCAATTTATAAAATTCAAACGTGATCAAAAACGCTACTTAAACGATTCGAATTATTAAAATAAGTCTTAAAATAAGTTGTAATGACCGTACAACAATAGTTGTTGCATCTTCAAATAGCACCATCCCATCTCTTCTACGTTTCTCATTTGATATATAAATATATATATATACTTGTTTGGGGTGTCCTAAATAAGTGCACTTTTTATTTTTTTGGACTAAAAAATTGAGGAAGAAAATATGGATGTTTGGGTTAACTTTTTAACTTTTATGAAAAAATGTGTAATAAAAAATTATAAAAATTGATTTGTAGGAAAAAATTAGTATTGGGAGTTGTGCAGCCGTAATTGTTGACTTTTGGTGAATAGTGTTAACTTTTTAACTTTTTAAGTAACTTTTTGACTTTTTAACTTTTTTGATATATGCCAAACTTAACCTGTACGTGTCAATCACATTAATCATTTGATCATTATCGTCGACATCTTCTATTAGTTTTGTGACGAAGGCCTTCATTGTTGTTAATTGTTTTGTTGTTTTATCATAAGAATTGACCTCAATAGCACCAATTATCATCACCAACACTAACGTGGTCACTTGTATTGTTAAAATAAATAAACAAACAAAATAACTCTACATGTAATTTTAGCTTATCAAGTTATGAAGAAAAATTTTGAACAAATTGGAGATTTAGTGGGTTTGGTTTGAGTTTTTTGAATTAAGTTTTTTGAAAATTGAGTTTTTTTATTTTTGTGTTTTTTTGTTTTTAGTGAATATTTTTAAAATTTTAAACATTTTTTTTTTTACTTTTTTAGTTGCACCTTACTTAGATGTATTTAAAAAGTAAAAAATTGTGAAAAATATTTTAAAAAATTAATAAATACATAAAAATAAAAATAAGATGTATTGAATTCTCGTATTTTTTTATTTTTTTTTTGTATTTTTGATATTTAATGAATTTTTAAAAGATTTTTTTCAATAATTTTTTACTTTTTAGGTATATTTATGTTAGGTACGTCTAAAAATTTAAAAATTACTTAAAATATTAAAAAAATTCAGTAAAAACAAAAAAACATGAAAAACAAAAAAATAAAATTTTCTGAAAAGTGTTTTTTAGAAAACTCTAACCAAGCAATTTTTTTTTTTTCAAAAGAAATGCTTACGTGAGTTTTAATTTTGAAACAAATAAATAAATTTCAAAGGTTGAATTTATATAATGCGAAAATATATTTAATTTAGTATTATAAATTATACATTAATAGAAGAAAATGGATAAACTTATTGTATAATTTGATAAGGAGCATAGCATACTTAGTAAAAGATAATTTATAAAAATATCACCAAATTGGATAATTTTTTTAGTATTTGGTACAATAGAAATTAAAAGCCAACAAAAAATATATATGCAAAAATAATTTTTACTTTTAAAAGGTAAAAAATGTTTTTCAAACCAAATCTTATGAACACCACACTACAATTGCCACAATCATCACCCCATTACCACGAATTGGATCCTCCCCTTGCACTCCCTCCTTGCAAGGCCTTCGGGTCCACTGTTAAGCCCAATTTTGATAATCTGAATTGTTTATATTTTAAGATTTATTCAGTATATCATACCTGTAAAAAATCAAGTTGATCGGATATCAGAAAGCATGTGTTTGGAAAACTGTTTATTAAATTATTTAAAAAAATAGTTTTTAGTTCGATTTTTCCAAGCACATACTTTCTGATATCTGATCAACTTGATTTTTTATAGGTATGATATACTGAATAAATCTTAAATATTGAACGGTTCGGATTATCAAAATTGAGCCTAAAAGTGGGCTCAAAGGGCCTGCAAGGAAGGAGTGCAAGGGGAGAATCTGTGCTCTATTACCACTACCACACCACCTCCACGATAAACACAACCTCCACTACCTCCACTCCATCAACACTATCACTAGTACTACTACCACCACCCATACTCATTAGAGCATCCAATCGTTTACCAAATTTTTCAACCAAATTTGAGTTAAAAAAGACCCATTTTTTCATTTTGATACAGGCTGCTCCAATGGTGGGCATCAAAATAGGGGTCGACCAGTCGGTCGACCGGTAAGGCACATTTATTTATTTATTTTTTTATCTCTTTGAACCTTTTGACCTGTTTGAACCAAAATTTTTGTAAGGGAACCGGTGGACCGGTTGGTCAACCGGGCGGTCCACCAACTAGTCGATCGGTTGCTCTCCCCAACGGTCACGCACAGTGAAATGGTGAAAGCTGCTGCCTATTCTCACTTTGATGATTTTTTTGGTGAATTCTCAATTTGATACCGATTTGGTGCAACCGTTGGAGCACCAAAAGTGACTTTTTCACAAAAATTCAAATTTGATGTCAAGTTTGGTGAACCGTTGGAGATGGTTTTAAAACATCAATTTTAAGATTACAACCAATTATAAGGAAAAAATTTATAAAGACGTTTTCATTGAAAAATAGATTCCAAAACAAATGGAGCATTGCATTAGAAATTCTAACTCCACATAACATATAACAAGTTTAACAATTATAACAACTACGAACTCATCTATGAAGGAAAGAAGTTGAAGGCAACCTCAACATAATACTATCTATAATTCACTGAACTCAACATGATACTAAAATTCACAGAACTACATGAATATTTATTTTTATTTTTATTTTTTGCTCAAAGATCGATCCTCTTGATTGAATATGCTTTGTTTTGTCTAAAAGCTTCAAGTCGAGAGGAATCTCCATGTTGACCACTTTTGGAAGTGATTTTTTTAAAACAATCTTGTGTTCAATCATGCAATTATGTTATTCTTTCAATTGTACACTTGTAAATATCATACTCACTTATTTTTAGAATAACAAAGACTACTGTTAACTTGGGTATTGTAATATATATTAAAAAAAAATTAATACTTTGCAGCATATTAAAACAAAAACAAATTATGTAACGTGTGATATTATAGAAAATTTTAAATTTTTATGTAAACCATATGGGTGAAATGTTATGCTCCACTACAACATAAAAATATAATGACAAAGAAAGCACTTGAGTTTAGATATACATAAAATAGTGGATGATTCGCGAATAATGCAATGTAGATTCATTCATTCTCTAGATTTTTTATTTTTTATTTTTAGTTAGCCATGGAACAAGAGAAAAAGGATCATATTTTTGCAATCAAAATGAGCATGCATTATTGTTGTAGAAATATTTGAAGGTGTGAAAATAAAATGGGTGATATAGTGATCTTCAATCATCTTATTCATAAAATTAAAAAAAAAATTAAAAAGAAAAGGGGGAAAAAAAGGTAGGGGATAACTTTAGTAAGTGAGACAAATTTAAACATATTAAGTTGTTAACAAGACCCTTTACAATGGCATATCCAAGGCTTTAAAATATTTAAACACATTTTTATTTCACGATATGTATCAACTCAACAAAATATAGCTCTTTACATATCAAAATAGCGAAAAAATAATTTATGTAACCGACCTTTTTAAATTGGGACACAAAGCTTAGTTGGCTTCGTTTGGACAGTTGAATGTAAAAATGTTTCAAAATTGGATTATGCAACTGTTTTAGTCAAATCTCATACATGTAGCTATAACTCTTTGTTTGTTTTTTTTTTTTTTTTTGTTCTTGTTTTTTTCCCCCACTGTCCCAATCAAAAAGTATGGAACACTTTTTAATCAATCGTCTCACCTAATGAGTCACAAATGAATAATTGAGCAACTGATTTCATTGGCATATATGATTCCCAATGGGGTGATTACTAAAGGCACTGAAAAAGGATGGTTGGATTAGGTTCATTCTTGTGTGCCACACTAATTAAACATCAGTTTGATTGATTAAACATCCCATGTACACTTTTAACTATCACCCAATAACAAAGGCAAATTCTTGAAAATGTTGTATTTGAATCATAAATTTGATTAGATTTTTAAAATAAGAAGGAAAAAGTAAAGAAAATGGAGGAAAAAATATATCTAATTTAGGTATGCTATGGACGCAGAAAAATTTCACAGTAAGAAATATAGATATGAGACAAGAAAGAGATATATTTGTCTCATATCTATGTCACATTATGTGAAAATCATTTATTAGATTCACTCATTCAAATTATGCTCAAAGTGGTCATGATTATGACTTAAAGTGATTATGAAATCAAAGTGGGTTTCATCTTAGCTGTAGGGTAAGGTGGTGTTTGATTATTAGGTAAAATAATATTGATTATGATGTCAAATTGTGAACAAGTAATGTTAGTTATGAACCAATTGGCTTGTCCCACTTTATCCTCATCCGACCCCCATATAAAAATCCATAAGTCTAAATGTTAAAGCGTGAATTAATAATTGAAAGTTTCATTTCCTACTCTTTCCTTAAAACTATTGCAAAATATAGGGCTGTTAATTATATTACGATGCCTCTAGAAAAAAGGTAAAATTTCCTACTCTTTCCTTAAAACTATTGCAAAATGCCCCTAAAAAAAAAGGTAAAATTTTGTAGTATGCATCATTTTGGGTGAAGACCTCCTACCGACATAGACGATGCTCGAAAAAATAGTGTCTATAATGTTACTCTTTTCCAATAACAAAAGCCATATCACTACAATATGAAAAGTTTCCGTCATTTAAAAAATTAATGAAAAGAGAGTAAATGTTGACTGGTAGGTCCAAGGGCCTTTAATTTTTTATTTTTTTTTTTTGGTTTTTTAAGCCTACGTAGGGAATTTGTAGAAAAGTTATTCATGCACTATTACTGGGCTTGTGAAGATTTAAAATACTATTTGTGGTGCCAAAAAAAAATTAAATATTAGTTAACACACATATCCAACTTGGGCTTGAATCAGCTGTCTGAGAACATACAATCAAAGCCCAGGCCCAGGTTTTTATCCAATAACGAACATGCCACCACATAGTCCAACTCAATGTTCTTCTGGATAAGGTGCATGGGCTAAAAGCCCAGCTCAAGTCTTACGTTGTTGCCCATTGCCCATTAACATTGTCCCAAAAAAAAAGTACAAATCTCCTAGCTATGAAAACCAACCAAAACTATTTACAAATAACTTGAGCCCCATTACGTTCATTTAAAATTTATTTTAGTTTGATTCATTTGTTAAATGACTCCTTTAGTAATTAAGTCAAACTCGAGTAGAACCCTAATTCAGTTCAATTAGGCCTTATAATACTGATATATATACTTATGTTTTTATTAATATATCAATTGCACTTTTATTAATTTATTTTTTTCTTATTTTGAAAATTTCAATTAATAATTTTTCTTAATGACATGAGACTTTTTTTATATTTTGCTCACAATTATCTCCTTTCTCCCATGATGTGCATTTTAAACTTCACTTGATTTTTGTTTGAGATCGAATCAAATAATTTATACAATAAAGTAGACTACCCAATAAACAGTGATGGCTGTCGGTATATAATAAAAATATATAAAATGTATATTAAAATTTAACTTTTTTTTTACTATTTTTTCTTTTAACAGAACCTAATGGTCTGTCAAAATAATCCTAATAACAAATACCTATTGACTCTCAACACATCCGATTATTCAATCCAAAAAAATGATAGTTCCTTATGATATATATATATATATATATATATATTTTAAAGAAATAAACTTAGATCGTGGTATTGTATAGGTACAAAGTGTAGCTTATCCATTAAAATTTTTGCATATTTATCTGTGAGGTGTTGGTTAAAAGTTAGCTGAATAATGTCATCTGATAATATATATCGTCCTCAAGAATAATTTTGACTGGGAATAAGAATTATTTAAGCGTGTTCTACATGGCTTTTTTCTCTTTGGTGGCTGTTGAAAGTGATATTCAAAGGTGTGATTCATACTTTCAGGCCTGTGTTTAGGTCAATTTGGTGCATAATATTACTGTTTTGTTCTTCTCAAGCACTAAATTGATAACCACGAAAATTAAAAATATTGCTCTTATAGTTTTTAGATTGATACTAGTGGGCACCCAAGAGAGCCTAATCCATGGTCTGGATAATAGTGGACCACGACTAACAACATAATGGGCACCCAAGAAGGCCCAGTCTGTGGCTCAGGGCCTAGCCAACGGTCTACATAATGCTGGACAAACAGCACACAAACACAGACAGGAAATTAGCCACATAAGTAGACAAAGATCTTATAAAATTATTGCGCCCACACATCAGCCATTTAATAAGGTCCTCACAACATTAAATGTAGCAAGCCCTTCGCGCCGGAGGGGCCAAACTCACCATAAACGATGTAAACTAGACTATAAACTTTCGGCCAACAAGACAGTCTAGAATGGACAAGGAAATGATGAACAAATGATATAAGGAAGCTTTCAAGATACATTAAAGGTTAAGTTCCTCATCCCTCTCTTCTCTCTATCTATAATCAATCTCCCCTAATCTAACTTGATCGTCAGAGAGTCCGTTGGGGGATTCCCTCATCCTCCGGACCTTTTTGCAGGCTCGTCTGGGGAACACCGAGATCAGTAAACTCGTTAAAATCGTGGATCAGTCCGACCCATCCTCCGTTGGAACTGTTGCATCATCAGTTGGTACCGTTTGTGGGAAATATATTTCGCAAAGATAGTTGTGTTCATTGTCACTGGAAGAAACCCCGTTATCACCCATCTCTTACGTTAGAGTGGATGGTCACGACCAGGTCCATGGCTTCCACACAATGCTGGTAACCTTGAAGCTGAGTCCTCTAACCCAAATAACCCATCTTCATATTTCGCAGAACTCACCAACAGCATTAACCGCTTAACTAAGCAAAACCAGGCCTTAATCAATGCCTTGCTCTAACGAGATCTCCTTGTTCCTCCTCCTCCACCACCACTAGACATCCCTCCAAACCGGGAACAAACTCCAAGCCACCCATTTCAACCACATGCTCCTCAGGGGCCCCTTCCCCCGCCTTTCATTCCACAAGCTCACTTGCCAAATTCGGAGGGTCTACGGGCCCCACCTTAGGAACTGCACCCCTCACCTTAGGGTTTGCATCCATCACACCACACTCCCGTTTCCGAAGGTGAGGCTAGCAACGTTCAACCCCCATTTCCCTCCGGAGGTGACAATGTTCTTATTTGGGATGTGGAACTTTGAGCCATGAAGCTCTAACTTTAGGGGGTCATGCAAAACATGCAGAACAAACTTTCCACAACAGCCAACTCCCCTTTTACCGCATCCATCAGGGACAAACTCCTACTTTCTAAGTTCAAGATGCTACCGATCGACACCTTCGACGACACAACTGATCCGGTCGACCATCTGGAAGCTTACAAAACCCTCATGATCCGTCATGCTTTCCCTAACGAAATCATGTGTCGTGCTTTCCCTGTGACGCTCAAGGGATTGGTGCGACTATGGTTCAGTCAATTACCGCCGACTCTATCACCACTTTCCAGCAGCTAAGTGACTATTTCCTGAGCCATTTCATTGGCGCTCAGCGTCAGCGACGACCGGCGACCCAGCTATTGAATATTTGGCAAACTGACAGGGAATCGTTGCGCAGTTTTGTCACTTGTTTTAATTTAGAAGCCCTCTAGGTTGAGGAGAATGATGATAAGGTCATCTTAACAGCCTTCATGGTCGGTTTTCGCCCATCGAATTTCCTCTTCTCTCTCTCCAAAAACCCTCTGACGACCATAGCCACCCTCCTTACCAAATCGCAGAAATACATGAACGCCAAAGACTCTTTACTGGCTCGCCAAGACTCTACACCTAAACCCTCATAACCCAAAGAAAAGAGAAAAGAGTCAGAACCTAGACATCCCCAATACTTTGGCTTTTAACCTAGACATCCCCAATATTTTGGAAAGATGGTAAAAAGTGACTTTTTAGCTTTTAACCAAGCTTTTAGCATTTTTAGACAAATGATTTGGGAAGTTGGTAAAAAGTTACTTTTGGATTTTTTGATTAATATTTGTTTATGATGTCAAATCATAATAAAATGACCAAACTACCGCTATTTAGTTTAAAATATTTATAATTTCACTCATGTGGCACATTTGACCCATAAGGGGTAGAATTGTAATTTTATCATTGGCTAAAAACCAACTTCCCAAATGAAAAAAAAATACAAAACCGCCAACTTTTAGCTTTTACTACAAACCAAAAAAAGTGGCTAAAAGCCAACTTCCCAAAACAAGCCACTCATCCTGACCGACCTCCACGCTCCGACTGAGCGGTTCTTTCTCGACCGCCCAACCGCTTCGAGTTGTATACCCCTCTTAACATGCCCACGGAGCATGTCCTAAACCAAATCCAACAGGATTATAACTTGAAATCGCCTCAACCTTCCAAGTTTCCTTCCAATCGACGGGATTAGTCCAACTACTATCGTTTCCATCGCGACCATGGCCATAACATGGATAAATGCATCAATCTTAAGGATCAGGTTGAGGACCTGGTTCGTCAGGGACGCTTAACTCGGTTCACTGTGCCCCGACCTCACTAAAGGGCCAGGATCAAACCCCCAAAGCAGAACGACATACGCACCCCACCAAGATCGACTGACCTATCCCGGCAGGAGGGTAACAGGTCCAACACCAATCTCGAGCTCTAGGAGCCCCCGCTCCCCAGCTAGTGAAATCAGGGTCATTGCAGGTGGACTCACGTGTAGCGGACCGTCGCGGTCGGCACAGTGAGCCGAGCTCCGAAGAATTAGGCAGGGGTCAGACAAGGAAGTTACATTGATCGACCGACCTCCCAAGCAACCGAAGCAATGGTCAGAATCGATTACCTTCACAGATGTAGATTGTAAAGGCGTCCAATACCCCCATGACGACCCACTTGTCATCTCCTCTCTCTTTTCCAATTACAAGGTTCGACGTGTGCTCGTCAAGAATGGTAGCTCCTCAGACATTATCTTCCTCAATGCTTTCAAGCAGTTTCAGATTGGTGAAGAAAAGTTATCACCTCTGCAAACGCCTTTAGTTGGCTTCATTGGGGATCGGGTAATTTGTATAGGGTGCATCGACCTACCAATCACTATCGATGAGTACCCAAGGCAAAATAAGAAGATTCTTACATTTCTGGTTGTCGACTGCCTCTCCGCCTACAACGTCATCCTTGGACGCACAGCACTTAATGTTTTCCAAGCTGTGATGTCCACTTATCACCTGGCAATAAAATTTCTGACCCATCATGGGGCCAGCACTGTAAGGGGCGAACAGACTGTGGCTAGAGAATGTTACATGGCCTCATTAAATAAGTAAAAATGAAAGAAACTATGATCATAGAAGGTCTTGATGTCATGGATGAGGAGGAATTAATCAGGGGGGAACTAGTGGAAGAGTTAATAGAAGTGTCCATTAACTCTAATGATCCAACGAAGACGATTAAGATTGGTAGCCAGCTGCCTCTTCAGGCCAAGGCCGGCCTCATGGCTCTCTTAGCCGAGCACAACGGTGTCTTTGCTTGGACTCATTTGGACTTGCCAGGCATTGACCCTACTTTTATTACTCATTACCTCAGTATTGAGCCTCAATTCTGACCGTTCCGTTAAAAGCAATGCATTTTTCATCCAAAGCGCAACAACCTTATCGCCATTAGTGGACAAGTTGTTGAAGGCACAGTTCATCAGAAACGTGGACTATCCCATTGGTTGTCTAATGTAGTCTTGGTCTGCAAAATAATGGCAAATAACGATTGTGCGTCGACTACTTACTTTCTAGGATAGATCTATTGGTTGACGCAACTGCGGGACATCAGATGCTTAGCTTCATGGATGCTTTCTCCGGCTATAATCAGATCTTAATGTATGCAGCTGACCAGGAGCACACCTTTTTCATTACTGACAGGGGAACTTATCACTACCGTGTGATACCATTTGGCTTGAAGAATGCGGGGGTCACTTACCAACGCCTAGTCAATGCCATTTTCAAAAACCAGATGTGTCGGAATATGGAGGTTTATGTTGATGACATGTTCGTCAAGAGAAAAATCTCCTCCGATCACTTAGCGGACCTGCGAGAGACTTTCCAGACCTTGCACAAGTACCAGATGAAGCTAAATCCGGAAAATTGCGCATTCGGTGTCGGATCTAGTAAATTTTTAGGATTCATGGTCAGCCCAGCCACCGAGGTATTGAGGCCAACCCAAAAAAGATCAAGGCGCTGATAGAAATGTAGTCTCCCAAACAGTGAAGGAGTCCAACGACTCACAGTAGAGTTGTCACCCTTAATCGTTTCATTTCCCAGCAACTGGCAAATGACTTTCATTCTTCAAAGTTCTCCGACAGGCCTTCGAATGGAACACCGAGTTTGAGGAGGCCTTCCAACAACTAAAATAGTGTCTGGAAAATCCCCCTCTCCTCTCTCAAGCATTGCCAGAAGCGACCCTTTTTCTTTACTTAGATGTCTTTACCACTGCGGTCAGTGCTGCCCTTATCAGAGAAGACGACTCAATCTAGCACCCAGTTTACTACATCAGTCGCGCACTACAAGGGGCATAACAGAACTACCCTTTATTAGAGAAGATGGCTCTGGCTCTGGCTCTGGCTCTGGCTCTGGCTCTGGTCATCGCCTCCAGACGCCTCCGACTCTATTTCCAGGCATACTCAATTGTGGTCCTCACTGATTAACCTTCAAGGAAAATTATGCAACAACCAGAGTCATCAGGCAGACTCATGCAATGGTCTTTCGAATTAAGTAAATACGAGATCTCTTACCAATCTCAGACAGCCATCAAAAGCCAAGTTATCGCCAACTTCATCCTGGAATTCACTAACCTTACCCCGCATATATCCCCTCCATAGCTACAAGCCATTCTTCAGACAACCGATCCCTATTCTTGGACCTTTAATGTAGACGGTTCATCCTGCAAAGAGGATAGCAGAGTCAGTTTAATCCACACCACCCCAGAGGGCAAATACTTCAAGTGTGCCCTCCGTTTTCTATTCAACACGAGTAATAATGAAGCTGAGTATGAGGCCCTCATAATGGGTCTCTGACTGGCCAAGGACATTGTAGTAGACCACATCCAAGTTTTCATTGATTCCCAATTGGTTATCAGACAGATAATTAGAGAGTTTGACGCAAAGGAATAAACAATGCGAGCATACAGGAACATCACTCTTCCCCTCATCTGTCTTTTCAGAAGTTTCCAGATCCAACCCCTAGGTCAAACAATTCTTAGGCGGATGAAATGGCTAAATTAGCTTCGGCCAACCAGTCGGATCTCAGTCACGGCGTCTGAGTCGAATACCTGACCACTCTGGCCGTTTCACCAGATCCACAAGAGGTCCACTTCCTCCAGAACGAGCTTATCTCATGGGCCCAAGACATCATCCTGTTCTTAGAACACGGGGTCTTACCAGATGCTAAACAAGAGGCCGATAAAGTTAGGGCTCGGTTGTCTAATTATGTCATCATCAGCAGCCTACTGTATAAACGGGGATTCTCACGCCCATACCTCAAGTGTCTCAGTCCTACTCAAGCGAACTATGTGATGAGAGAAATACACGAGGGCATTTGTGGAAACCATCCAAGCGGACGGTCTCTGGCCCATAAAATTCTCCGCACAGGCTACTTCTGACCCACAATCAATCAAGACGCCAATGACTTTGTGGTTAAATATGATAAATGCCAGCACTTTGCCAACATCCCACATGCACCGCCAACGAAACTGATTACACTCAGCAGTCCCTACTCCTTTGCCAAGTGGGGCATCGACTTAATCAGTCCCTTACCTACTGGTAGGGGCCTAGTCAAGTTTGTTATGGTTGCCATTAATTACTTCATCAAATGGGTGGAAGTTGAATCTCTTGCTACAATCACTGAACGAAACACAACCAAGTTCATCTGGCAATCAATCGTGTGCTGATTCGGAATCCCCCAGACCATCGTCTCAGATAATGGAAAATAATTCGACAATGCCAAATTCAGGAAATTATGTGAAGAGCTCTGCATCAGACTATGTTTTTCCTCTCCAGGCCATCCACAAGCTAATGGGCAAGTCGAAATCACCAATCGCTCCCTTTTGAAGATCATCCAGACTAAATTGGAAGCCGCCAAAGGACTCTGCACTGAGGAATTACCGAATGTACTCTGGGCCTATTGAGCGACAAATCGCACATTCACTGGAGAAACCTATTTTCGCCTAACATACAAACCCAGAACTAAACGAAGAGCTGCGACGGGCCAACCTGGATCTAATCGAAGAGCTCTAAGAGTCAGCTGCTGTCAGGCTAGCATCATATCAATAGAGAATGAGAACACATTATAACCGTAAAGTCAGATCTAGAGAATTCATAATAGGCGACCTAGTCTTATACGAAGCCACTCTCGCTACCAAAAAATCAACTGAGGGCAAATTAGCAGCTAAGTGGGAAGGACCTTACATCATCACAACCAGATTTCATCCAGGCACTAACCATCTCCAAGACATGACGGGCAGAGACCTCCTTTATCTATGGAATGCAGAGCACTTAAAGCGATATTTTCAATAAAATGGCTTCTGTTGCTTTTTGTATGGTTCAACTTGTTGTATGGTTCACTTTTCTATTCAAAACACTCGTTCATTTTTGCTTTTGCCATACGATGTGTAAACCTATGGTTGTAGGACTATGCTTTAATGACAAACATTTTCAATCCGCATTTTTGGTGTTGTACCCCTCTTCCTAAAGAACAAGCCTCAGCCAGACTGAGCACCATAAGCCTCAACCAAACTAAGCCTGAAGAGCTCAGCTAGACTGAGTTACATAAGCCTCAATCAGACTGAGCACCGTAAGCCTCAGCCAGACTAAGCCTGAAGAGCTCAGCCAGACTGAGTTACATAAGCCTCAGCTAGATTGAGCACCATAAGCCTCAGCCAGACTGAGTTACATAAGCCTCAACCAAACTTAGCACCATAAGCCTCAGCCAGACTAAGCCTGAAGAGCTCAACCAGACTAAGTTACATAAGCCTTAGCCAGACTGTGCGTAAAGAGCTCAACCAGACTGAGTTACATAAGCCTCAGCCAGACTGAGCACTATAAGCCTTAGCTAGACTGAGCCTGAAGAACTCAACCAGACTGAGTTACATTAGCCACAGACAGACCGAACACCATAAGCCTCAGTGTAGTTCCGCCACTAATCCCCTTCCCACTATGGCTTGCAGGGTCACCCAAGTCTGCTGTTGCCCTGAAGCCTTGTAGTATGAGAAAAATTCGTCCACTGTCATTTTCTCTCCTTCGGTCGCCCGTGGCCACGCGATTGTGTAGGCAAATAAAATCTTTTACATGTTCGGCATTAGTTGTCCTAGGCCACTTCCAGGCGATTCAGCACATTAACCACTAGCTGTGGGAGGGGCAGCCTCAGACCCCCCTACAGCACTTCTTCATAAAGTGCGAATTCTATCGGCCATGCATCAAATGCCATCTCCGTCGCCGTGGGCAATCCCAACTCTACATTGGCCAGAATCTGGTATTTGCTATGTAACTCCTCTAGATCCTTTGCCGTTAGCGTGGATTAGGAATGGCAACGAGGTGGGGCGGAGCGAAGCCGAGGATTACACTCCCCGTCCCTGATCCCCGAAGGCACAAAAGTCCCTGTCCCCGTTCCCGATCCCCGGTGGGGAACCTATCACCCTCCCCGCCCCCACCCCTTAACGGGGATCGGGGATCCCGACCCCGAAAAATCCCCGTACAAAAACAGCATCCACAACAAACAACCACAACCACAACCACAACCACAACCAAAACAGATCAACAACCACAACATATACAATAGATGAACAACCAAAAAAAAAAAAAAGGATACTGATACACACTCACATACACACATACATGTATACATATACACAGATCTGTATGGATCGCGCATGGATCCATGTCGACCGACTCAGATTTACACCGAAACATGGCTGAAACCACAATGTTACGGCTAGAGGGAAGCGAGAGAAACGAGAGAGGAGGTGCTATGACGGTGCTGTGATGGAGGATGACAAAAGAAGTGTTGCGACGGAGGACAGTGGAGCGACTATTCTTGAGGATGGAAGAGGAAGTGGTGCGGTGGTACTGCGACGGAGAACGGCGAAGTGGTGGTTCTTGAGGATGATAACCTTGGCGAAGGTGGACGCACTGGATCTAGTCTGGATCGACATAGGTTTGAGATTACGGTTGAGAATGAGAGAAAGAGAGAGAGAGAGAGAGAGAGAGACGGAGGGGTGGGTCTGTCTCACTCAGACATCTTTATATATATATATGAAAGGATGGGGGGTATAAAATTAATTTTATTTCAGGGAGTAAACGGGACAGGGACGGGGACGGAGCGGGGGCCGGGCCGGGTCTGGGGCTGTGAGAGCTATCCCCGTCCCCGGCCCGAAACTGATCGGGGGTGCATTTTCGAATACCATCCCCGGCCCGTGAAGAGTATTTTTCGGGAAAAAACCATTCTAATCGGGGACGGGGGATCGGGTCCCTGTCGAACCGGTTCAAATTGCCATCCCTAGAGTGGATTTGTCTGCTTTGGTATGCCAGTGGTCAGGCGCCACTTGGCTAATGAGCTAGGCTGCCGAGATCATCATCGATGGTAGGGGTCACACTGGACGCTCCACGCCACTTTTCCCAAGCCTCTCCGCTCTGTACATTTCCGCTAGAGCCACTCCGTCATCCTCTCCTAACATGTTTGATGCCATGGTAGGTGCTTTGTCTTGTGCTATCTCTCTCACGTTTCTGTATATCGCTTCAGTTGTGGGGGCTAGGAAATTTACAATATGAAAGAGGGGTGAATCCACTAAGATGTGAGAGCTAAAATCTAGAATGTGTTGATTTCTCGCAATCAGGTAACATAAACACACAAGTCTGAATGCCCAGGGTTTGCTTGTGTTCTAAGGGTCGTGGTTAAATTTCACCAGTTTGAAAATCCCACAATAGTTTAAAATACCTGCCTCTCCTCATCAACCCGTTCACCTCCTACAGTCGATTTGACATTTGTCACTAGTAGCCTCGATTGCTTTACGTGTACAACCACGATCCCTCCTTTTCCCCACTAATTATCTTTCCTCTTTCCCGTCTATTCCATCTCACATCACCATATGCTTGCCTACCTCTTGAGCCCCGTGCACCATCAATGCGATTACAGCAGCCTTTACGGTCGGCTAGCTTGACTATTATCTTTCACGCTTGACTGCTTTCACAGTCGGCCAGCCCGACAATCATCTTTTCCACTCAGTCGCCTTCACGGTCGGCCAGCCCGACTGTCATCTTTCATGCTCGGCCGCCTTCACGATCGGCCAGCCCTATAGTTATCTCTCACGGTCAGTCGGCTTCACGGTCGGCTAGCCTGACCACCATCTTTCACGCTCGACCAGCCCGACGGTCTTCTCTTACACTCGACCGTCTTTACGGTCGGCCAGCCTAACCACCATCTTTTGCGCTCGGCCACTTTCGAGGTCGGCCATCTTGGCGATCGGTCAGCCTTTTCTTGCTACTCCACTACCCTCCCACCCCACCCCACCCTGCCCTTCGGGACTCCTTACACCTTCTTTATTCCCTTTGTTGACTAAAGATGCACTTGGGAATGGAAGACTACTGATACTGATGGGCACCAAAGAGAGCCCAGCCCACTGTCTGGGTAATACTAGACCAAGACTAACAACATAATGGGCACCCAAGAAGGCCCAGCCGGCGGCTCAGCCCCAATCCACAGTCTATGTAATGCTGGACCAGGACTAGGACCAGCAGCACACAAATACAAACAGGAAATTAGCTATATAAGTAGACAAAGATCCTGCAAGTTATTGTGCCCACACATCAGTCATTTAATGAGGTCCTCGCAGCATTAAATGCAGCAAGCCCTTCGCGCCGGAGAGGGCAGACTCACCATGAACGATTAAACTAGACTATAGACTTTCGGCCAACAAGACAGTCTGGAATGGACAAGAAAATGATGAACAAAGGATATAAGAAAGCTTTCGAGATACGCTAAAGGTTAAGTTCCTCATCCCTCTCTTCTCTTTATCTATAATCAATTTCCCTTAACCTAACTTGATCGTCGGAGAGTTCGTCGGGAGATTTCCTTCTCCTCTGGACCTTTTTGCAGGCTCGTCTAGGGAACACTGAGGTCTAGACCTGTTGGAACGTGGATCAGTCTGACCCATCCTCCGTTGGAACTGTTGCATCACATATAATTAAGTTTTTTGCAGTTTATTTATTTTATTTTATTTTTTTTAGATTGATAAGTTTTTTGCAGTTTAGAGTATTGTGCAATACTAAAAAATATTTAATTAAAGTCAAATTTTGGAAATGAATATGGTCAGCATGCTACATTTAAAAACATTTTCAACCGTGCAAATGTTATTATTTTCTTTTTTACAAAAATTCAAATCAAAATGTAATTTTGGGCTTTATTACGAGAAAGAAAGAAAGAAGTCAGTCTTACTAAAATTTAGTTATTGCATGTTAAATTTGGTAACACTTTTTAAAAGTGGGTAAGGCAAATTAGGCTACCATGAGGACTGTGATGAGTTATTTTGGGCTTATTTGATAATTTAAATTGTTCATCTTATAAAATTTTGTGAACAAATACTCAAACAAAAAATTAAGTTAATCAATATATATGATCGAGTCTTAATTGTTTGAAGAAAAAAAAAGAAAAAGAAGAGATAATAGTTTATTAAATCATATCTGTCATTCATTTTTTAAAAATATATGTGATTGTTCATGTGGCTATAAATATTTGGTTAACCTTTTTATTTTTTATATATGATATGCTTAATGAATCTTACAAATGAACCGTTCAAATTTTAAACTTCCAGCATCACAAGGTACATCAAGATCCCTCCCCCACTTTTAGAGAGCACAAAGATGAGTTTCATTCTAAAATTTAAACAATAATAAAGTTTATATATATATATATATATATATTTAGATTGGAAACAATAATAAAGATTTTAACTAGCCAATAACTCTTATAAAAGTTATTTAGTTATTTTTATGTTACAAAATTATAATCGGTCTCAATAAGTTGCACCAAAGATGTCTTAGAGCATCTTTAACAGACTTTTTAAAAAAGGCTTATTAATTATTATCTAATTTTATTAAATTGGATGCCCTCTAATATATTATTACAGTACTTATTTTAACAAAATTCTTTCAAATAGTTACATTTGGAGAGTATTATGATGCTCTTCAAACAACTTGTATGGATAGTTAGATAAAATAAAAAATAATATTGAAGTATATAGATAAAAAAAACATATATATATATATATGTACACTTTATTTTTACTTCAACTACTGAAATTATTCTTAGGTGAGTTAACATATTTGCTCAGTCAGATTGTACTCCTGCTACACACTAGTTTGAGATCTTTAAAAGGGAAATTACATCTCAGTGTAAGTTTGAAAAAATATTTACAAATTAATAATGAACTTTACAAACATTAAAAAATAAATAATAAAATTTTCCATCAATTTGTAATTAATTTTGGAGAGCTTCACTGTGCTGTGTTTTCTCCAATCTTTAAATATGATATTCTCTAGCTTTGACGAAAGAAAAGAAAAGAAAAGAAAAGAAAAAAACAGTGTGAATCCGCATAGATTTCATTCATGATCGTTGCTTGGTATTGGATTCAAAGTGTATTTCCCAGTGCACTTGGCCTTTGTCTTTGCCAAAAAAGTATTATTAATTTATCTCACTAAAATGGTTTTTGTGTCATCAAGAATTATTTTTTCGGTGGTATCACATACATCAATTGATTTACTAACTAGTATACTAACATATCTTATGACATTATTATTGATCTCATCTATTATATAAATCACAAATACCTAAAACCTCTAAAATTATGTCACATTATCTATTAATATACAACCCCAAGGCAAGTGTCCGAATGGTAAAGTCTGGAGGATAAAATCCACAGGTCTCGAGTTCGAGTCACCCCTTGGGGCCACTGGAGGTTTGCCCGGTCGTTAACTTCAGGGCCCTCAGGATTAGTCCCGGCTTCCCTTAAAATCAGCGGGTTGGGGATACCTGAGTTATCAAAAAAAAAAAAAAAAAAAATCTATTAATATACTAATTGATACATACAACATTATTCTTATTTTTAATCAGTCTCAATCTCCTGGGATGTTGATGATTCCACTTTGCTCAGTGCTAGGGTGGTTGGAAGGTGGTTGGAATTGCTATTTAAGATTATAGGATGGGACATGAGTTAAAAATTTAAACATGTTTATTAAATGAATAAACTGTCTGCTTTGATTATATATATATATATATATATATATTTAACCAATTTGAATACACCCATCAAGCTTTGAACCTGTAATGAATAAATTTCGGGTAAATTACATTGACATCTCTTGAGATTTAATTTTAATACAAATTTCTCCCTGAAATTTGGGAAATTACACTATCCTCCTTGAGGTTTCAAATCGTATTATAGTTTTGTCCATGCTATTCAGCTCCATTAGGTGAAGTAACAGTTTTGGATGACATCAGCACTAAAAATGGTCAAAATGTCAGTTTTAACCTTATAATCCCAAACCCAAACCCAAACCCAATCAAATAGCCCACCCCTGACCCATTTGTAAACCTAATTCAGAGCCAAAGACAGGAAATGAAAGGAAGAAATAGAAGAAGACCTCGACTCGCAAATTGCTTCTTCCATTATCGGTCGTTGTGATGCTGTAGCAATGGGGTATTGCTCCATGGTAGAAGAGGTGCTGGAACTAGAAAACCCAATGACAATAAATCTTAAAAGTCTCTGTATAGTGTGTTTTTGTAGTAAGTAGTAAGGGGTGAGTGTGCAACATAGAAGGTGTTGGTCTCTTTCTTTCTCTAGATTTTATTTTTTTATTTTATTATTATTATTTTTTTTTGGGGTCTATTGAATGTGGTAATAGTTAATTCGGTGGTGGTTCATGCTTGATTTGGTAGTGGCGTGGAGTGGAGTGGGGATGGATGGCAAGAGTAGAAGAGACAGTAGTAAGAGAAGAATCTCATACTTCAGATATTTGATGAATTGCTGAAATGAACTGTGAAGAAGAAGAGAACGGAGTTGCTAAACATGACTTTTGATATGAATTACCATTCAATTCAATGGGATTATTAATTGAGATGCCAAATGTTGCAAGTGAGATGTAACAGGTTTGCAAATTACACACAGAAATGCATCTCTATTATCTCTTTCCTTTTCTTTTACTAGGAATGGCAATTTAAACCTGACCCGACGCGGACCCAACCCCTCGATCTCAATTAGGACGATTTTTTCCCAAAAAATACCTCCGACGGGTCGGGGATGGTATTCGAAAATGCATCCCCGATCATGTTCGAGCCGGGGAAGTGATACGTTCCCCAGCCTCGGCCCGTCCCCATCTCCATCCTCGTCCCCGTTTTCCCGAACTAAAATTACTATTATACCCCTATATATATATAAACCAAACCCTAACATAACACAACCTCACACATACACACACACGCACCCTCTCCTTCACCGTCTCTCTCTCACCTCTCTCTCGGTTTCTCTCTCTCTCTCTATCTCTTTCTTTCTCTCTAAAATCCTGCCATCACGTTGATCTCCTTCCCTCCGATCTCCATCACTGGTTCTCGTCTATGTTTGCACTGCTCGCTCCTCCCTCACCGGCAGTATGTCTCTCTCTCTCTCTCTCTCTCTCTCTCTCTCTCAGGATTGATTTTGTGTAAGTTTGGTCTGGTTTGATGCCAAGATTCCTCTCTGTTATAGGGGCAAAATTCTGAGTGGTTTGACTTTGGAATATAGCATTCTGAACCCATCAATTGATGATTGGATTGGAGTATTTTCACCGGCAAATTTTAAGTTGAAATGATTTTTCTGAGATTAATATATATATATATATATATATATATATATTAATTTTGATAGTGTTAATCTGAACAAATCATTGTATTTTATTTATTTTACAGTGCTTCTACTTGCAGTGCTTCTACTATTGGATTTTTTTTCCCTGTTGCTGCTGTTTTTTTTTTTTTTTTTTGGGTGATTATTCCCCCTATTGCTACTTTTTTTTTTTTTTGTTTTTGGCCGTGGAATTTTTGAGGTCGGGAAAACCCAATCCCGTTAAGGGGCGGGGCGGGGGCGGTTATAGGTTCCTCCGTCGAGGATCGGGACTAGGGATGAGGGAATTTTCACCATCGAGGATGGGGAGTGTGATCCCTGGCCCCACTCCGGCCCGTTGCCATCCCTATCTTTTACCAACCATCATTGACGCCTATGACTTTTTTTATTTTTTATTTTTTTTTATTTTGGGTAAATAACGCCTGAGATCTTTAGCTCCACAATTTGGTTTTTTCTCTCACTTCCTCCACTTGTTTTTTCTTTATCTAAATTGACACTCCATGAACACGAGTGGTTTCTTCTTTATCTAAATTGACACTCCATGAACACGAGTGGTTTCGATTATGGAGTGATTCACCGAAGTTTTCATTCAAGTGAAGCGTTTATGCAATCACCAGATTTGTGAACACCTCTCTCTCTCTCTCTTATTCATAATTTGCGATTGATTTGTGTTGAGCTTGGGTTCAATTTTGATTTTGAAACCCACTTTGTTGATAGTGGTTAGAGGTGAATCATGGAAAGGAAAAGATGGTGGAAGATAATGATGTATATTGCATAAGGCGGAGATGAAGAGATTGTGTTGGATTGTACAAGTTGGGTAGATTGTGGGTGGGTAGGGAGTGAGATGAGGATGGTAATATACTAAATTCATATTTTTAATTGAGGATATTATGGTCATTACATCTTTTATGTTATCTAGGTTAAAAGTCAAACATTGACAGGGGGGTCAATGTAATTTTCAAAATGTAAGGAAAGAATTTGTATTAGAAACAAGCCTCGAGAGATGTCATTATGATTTACCCATAAAATTTTTTGTGCCAAGTTAACTAAGATGATGTTGATTTTTTATTTTATTAGCTTCATTTTGTATATGACATATAGGTTTATTGAGCAGGCTTGGATTTGTAATATAAGCTTAAGATATATTTTTGGCCCTGTTTGTTTGGAGAGTTAGAGAGGGGATTATGATTGGTAGTGAGGTGAGAACCACTAATATTGTGTTTGTTTTGAGAGATGGGAAGAGAGATTGATAGTGAACTCCGGATTCGGATGGACCTTCCCAAGGGGATTCGGATGGACCTCTAAGACTTGGTATTAGAAAATTAGTCCGGCGGACTAGAAATTTTTTATTTTTATTTATTTTTTATTTTATTTTTTACATGTCGGGCATTTTTTTAACATTAATGTTTAATTATTTATTATTTGTTAAATAAAAATCATTATTTTATTTGTTTTATTTTTTTTGGAAATTTTTATTTTATTTTTATTTTTTTAAATTTTTTACATGTTGAGCATTTTTTTAAAAACATTAATATTTAATGTTTTTGTATTTTTTTTGTTTATTTTATTATTTTATATAAAAATAATTTAACAATCCCTACACTAACAACTATCATCAAAACAAACACAATTTTACTTAATTCCCTCACTATCAGTCCCTTCACTATTAATCCTCTTACTATCAATCCCCTCCATTCAACCTCTAAAAACAAACGGGACCTTTAGGTACAATGTGTCGGTTGGGATTGGTCATGAATTTTTTTTAAACTATGTTTTAGATTAGGCCTAGTCTGATCAATGCCCACCCCCAAATAAAGTAACATCCGATTGATAATGTTACTATCTTGCTTAGTCTGTTTAAAAATAAATAAATAAATAAATAAAAATATCTTGCTCAGTTATTAAAGCCTTAAGTTGGTCAATGGATAATGAAAATTATTCCTAATTGTAATTGGCATTTGATTAACAGTATTACTTTTCCGGCAATCATTTTTATTTATTTATTTCACCATTGTCCACTCTTGCCCCTACCTCCCCAATTTACCACACACCCAATATAATTCGCAACGTAAAATATAAACGGTAATGATAAAGACTTTTACAAAATACAACTCTTATAATCTCTAAAATAATATAAAACTATTTATGTTACTATCAGAGATAGAAAAGAAAAAAAAAATTCAAACACATCAATGATCAATATATCAGTGGAGATCATGAAAGCCCTCCTTTACGGGATCCCAAACATTTTTCAACTATAAACCTGCCCTGTCCGGTTACCATCCCTACAGAAAAATCCATCTAAATTTTATTTTTTTTATTTTTTAATCTGTGATGGAATAATGTGATGCTCTCCATTTTAATTTGTGATGACAGTGATAACCATTCAACTAGTATAGTACCCAAAAAAAAAAAAAATCACTGAACTATATTAGTGCCTAATAGTAGCATTTAGCACCACACTGATACGATGGTTGACAACTGACTCAACATATTTTAATTAATTTAGGTATGTTTGAAATAAAATATTAGAAAAGACTTAACAGAGATTTTTATTGCATCTCACCCAATTAAAACACTAAAACAGTCTTTAAATTTAATTTAGACCCACAAATTTATCCATAATAATATTGTAAAGGAGATATCATTGGATTTATAATTAATTAAAAGTTGATACATATGATTTCACGCCATAAATTAAAAGTTGATACATATGATTTCACGTCATAATGGGTACAATTATGTGAGCTTTTTCAAGGGCTTAAACTTTTTTTTTTTTTTTGTATATATATAATTTAGACCCTAAACATATTTTACTAATTAGAGGGTGTATAAAGATGGGTAATTATTTATAGTTCCGGAACACCATGTCGCATTGCTTATGTCATACTCTAAACCAATCACATAGTGGAAACTATTACTAGGATGACTTACCTTTGTTGGAGAGTTCGGAGTCTCTTCGGTCCATTAAACTAGACTGTCTAGTTGGGCCAAACTTTGGTAATCCAATTAGTTCATTTTGTATATCCTTATGTGTCTATGAAAAATATTAAATTGATGTGATAATTATAATCATATTTTTTTTAATATATTTTTCTTCAAAAATATGGACAATAAAAATGATTTTGAAATTAAATTGTCTATTTTTTAAAAAACAAATATACCAAAATAATATAATTACAATTATCGGATGAATAATGTTAGGGATCCCAACTAAATTACTAAATATTTTACACAATACTTACATAGCTATGAGATCCACACCACCTGAGACTCACACCCATGTGAGTATTGTGTAAAATATTTAATAATTTATTTAGAATTTTTAACATTTTTGTTGTGAGATTCATATGATTTTTTTCATAAAAAATCTACACATAAAGACTTACAAAATAAACAAATTAAATTATTAAAATCGGGCTCGTGGTCTCATAGGCCCAACTAAATAGTTTTGTCCATAGTTGTGGCATGGACAGCAGCTATAACCTTTATTAGACAGTTAAGAAATAAAAAATAGCTTATTTAAAAATATGTTATGATTTCTTAAAGTAATCGCATGGATAATGACAAATAATACTCAGGAAGTATCTGATAGTTTTCTTATAAAGAGAGGCCTAATTTGTAATTAATTAAGCAAGGGTTAATTACGCTAACGGTCTCTATAGTTTGGGACTTGTGTCATTTTGATCATTGGCTTTTCAATTGTGACACATTTGACCCTGAATTTTAAATCTTGTTCCAAATAAGGACAATTGAAGATACCATTTGATTTTTCAAGGGCAAAACCGTCAATTTGATAAAATATAACTAATTTGATAAAAATAAATGTCAAAAAAATATTTTGAAATTTTTAAAAATTATTTCTGCCCACTAAAGATAAAATTATGTAAAATTGATAAATCTTTTAGACATTTATTTATTTATTTATTTTACCAAATTAATTTTTATTATGTGTTTGGATGATAATCATGTAATTGGTGGTTGTTTTTGTTTTCATTAAATTAGTTTCTATTTTTTCAAAAGTCATATAAGGTCACAACTTTGATATCATTATTAAACCAATCCATTAGATAAAAAAAAAAAAATCCAAAACTAAAACTATTTCATATATTAAATGTATCGATTACACATTAAAAGTTTAACAACTACCCATTATATAATCATCATCTAAACATATAATAAAGATTAATTTGGTAAAATAAATAAATAAATAAATGTCTAAAAATTTATCAATTTTACATAATTTTATCTTTGGAGTGTAGAAATAATTTTAAAAATTTTAAAATATTTTTTTGATATTTATTTTTATCAATTAGTTTATATTTTTATCAAATTGACGATTTTACCCTTGAAATTAAGTAATGATGTCTTCAATTGTCCTTATTTAGAACAAGATTCAAAATTCAAGATCAAATGTATCACGATTGAAAAGTCATGGACCAAAGTGACATGAGCCCTAAACTATAGGGATTATTAGCGTAATTTGCCCATTAAGCAAAGCTTGAGACTTCAATTACTTTGTTGATTGGAGGTGGGAAACTTATCGAAAAGCCAAATAGTCTTGTCTGCAATTGTAGTATGGAGAGAAGCTATAAACTTTATTAGATAGTTAAGAGATAAAAAATAATTTATTTAAAAATAGGGGTATTTTTTTTCAGGTCCTTGGTATTATGATTTTATAGCATAAAGGACACCAAATATTTTCATAATGTCTAAAGTCATCAACAATATTTTCATAATATCTAAGGTCCTCAACCTTGATCCAGAGAAATTTCAGTCCAGAGAAATCTGGCCAAAGAAATTTGGTCCAGAGAATTTCAGTCAGAGAAATTCTGGCAAAGAAATTTGGTCCAGAGAAATTCAGTCCAGAGAAAATTGGTTAGAGAAATTCTGGCCAGAAAAATTCTCTGGACCAAATTTCTCTGGATGAGTTTCCTTACTTTTCTTCTCATTTCCCCTAATTTCTCTCATTTTTAGCAATCCAATATTCTTTTCTTCCGAAATCACCCAATCCATGTAAAAGATACACGACCATTTTGGGGGGATAAAAAAACAAAACCAGTATAAAAATGGATAAGTTGAGCCAATCGAGCCAATAATGGTCGATCAAAACTGATTTAAGAATTAAAAAGCGTAAAATAGGTGTTTCATTGATGAATAGAGTTGCAATGAAAGATCAGATAAGAGCATTACTTGAAGCATACATTGTTACACAAATAGCAGAGACTATGATAGTGTATTATTCTCAAAATTTCTCTGGCCCAATTCTTCCTAGAATTTCTCAACATTTCTCTAATGCATTGGCTGAGTCCAGAGAAATTTTGAATTTCTCTGGTCATTTCTTCTTCATTCAGAAAGATGTTGACAATTGAACCACTTTTGGACAATGACTCCGAAGATACATTACTACAAACCAGAACTCTTCTTTGTAGAAGAAAATCCTCAATGAGAATAAGCAATTCACCAGAGAAGTATAATTCTGTAAAAGCGCTTCTTGTCTCCACATCAGACTTTCTGGAATTTGCTGTAAGATCATAACAAATTTATCAAACATTACCTTCCGACGAGTCACTTTAGATGCCTTCTAGCAAAGCAAGCTTCTTGATTTAGGTTCTAGTTTCCTGTAGAAACCAAGAAATATTAGAGCCATTTCAAAGTTCATGAACATCTCTGAGTTTAAGACTTTAAACATTCAAATTTCTCTAGAAAATTCAAAATTTCTTTGGACTCCCCAAACCCAGAAAAATTCCCAAACAAACATTTCTAGATATTCTCTCACCCAGAGAATTTCTCTGGACTCCAAAGCATTAAAGGGTTCATAATTTTTTTTTTAAAAAAAGAAAAGAAAAAAAGCAAACTGCATAATAATAATAAATAATAATAATAATAATTGTGGAAAAGAATCAACATGTGCTTGAATATTGTGATCTGAAGAGTATAGCATGTTCTTATTAATATCCCTCACATGGCAAAGCCCCATGCAAGCCCCTTTCAAGAAGAAAGTTAGTTACCTGATTCAAAAGTTGAAAAATTTTCTTTGGTGTAGGTGCTACCTCTTCTCCAGCAGCATTTCCTCCTGGCCTTGCAGTCATCTAACCAACTACACATGACAGACAACATAATGCAAGTGTTGGAAAAACAAGGTTCACCTTATAAAAGGCATAACAACTTATTTATATTTTCGTTCATTTTACATTTATATTTTTGCTTTGTTGGAAATTTCAAGCATACATTACAGGTATAAGATGTCACAAGAATTTTGGATGTATCCCCTTCCCTTTTACCCAAACCATCAAATGTTTCAGATTAGAATTTAAGCATTGATACTTATTCTACCAGATACCTATATAACATATGAAAATTATTTATGAAGAATATTCAACAACTGACTACTAAATATGTGTGTGTATTACATATCACCCAGAGAATTTCTCTGGACTCCACAACCCAGAGAAAATTCCCAGACAAATTTTTCCAGAGAAATTCTCTCAACCCAAAGAATTTCTCTGGACTTCACAACCCAGAGAAATTCCCAGACAAATCTTTCCAAAAAAATTGTTAATTTCAATAATTATCGCATACTCCTCCAAAAAAATAAGAAAGAAAAATAATGGATAAAGTTGCCATGGGCATGGACGTGATTGTTTGAGACGAGACCAATGATGATGAACTTGCAGAATTTGTAACCGAGTTCTTCGAATTGGGTGAACCTACAATTCATCAATTAATACTACAGTTAGGATAGATATGAAATTTGAATCGGAGAATCTCATGACTAAGAAATGGAATATATATGAATGACAAGTAAAAAAATTTGCCAAAAACAGTATATAATTTGCTGGTTAAATTCGAGCTCTCTTGATCATAACATGCAAAAAATGGATCGGTTATGGCGGAAACAGCTTACTCTCCTCATTTTCTTCCATCATCCAAAGCATGTCAGGAGGAGGAGGACAGTAGTTCCAAATTGGAGAAGCCATGATCGTTTCACAAACTGTTTTCATCCTGTCGCTTTCAGACAGAGCAATATCTTCCCATATGTCATCCATGGAGTACCCTGTTTCAGTACTCTCTCCCTCTTCAAAACCCTTATTTATTCCCTTTGGAGTCAACATCTGATCATGATCCCTACCGGTATCGTAGAAGCTTGTTCCTTGGTCTCCATGAAGGGCATCGAGTCCACCAGAGGATTGTTTGAGACCGAAGAAGATGAATTTGAAGATGAATTTCTCAAGTCTCCGCCGACTTCTTCTTGCAGATCATGCAAATGCCGTCTCCGCAAGGAGGTTGCTAGAGTGCGCCATTGGAGAAGGAGAGGTAGGCCGAGTCGTGGATCCGGCGGCGCGGAGGTCTGCGACGGTGGCGGAGCGCAGGAAGGAGTCGGAGGAGAGGAGAAGGTGTTGTGGTAAAGAATGGCGGTGGGTTTGACTGAAATTTGTCTGATATATGTTTAAGACCTTAGACATCAAAAAATAATTTTGTGGATCTCTTCCATTACGAAAAGGTGAGAGAGGAACCCTAGACCGATTTTCCCTTAAAAATATGTTACGATTTCTCATTAGCTGTTTCTTATAAAGAGAAACCTAATTTGTAATTAATTAAGCAAAGCTTGGGACTTCAATTACTTTGTTGATCGGAGGTAGGAAACTTACCGAAAAGCTATACACTGCTTAAAAATATCCCGAGAATAAATTATATGTTGTAAATATAAATTAAATGTGATGTGGGTAATATTTAGAATAAATTTAATTTGCACAAAAATATTTTTTAAAATATTTTTTTTAGAATAATTAAGATTTAGAATGTAAATTAAAATAATCATATTTTTTTTCTATTAACATATTTTTAATAGGTAGATTTATTGTCCAATTATAATTAATAATATTTTCATCACACACTATTAAAAAAATGTCACTAATCATTAATTTTTAGCGACAATTTAAAAATTGTCACAAAAAATATCATTACTTATAAGTTTTAGCAACGATTAAAAAATCGTCACAAAAAATATTACTAATTTTTAACTTTTAGCGACAGTTTAAAAAATTTGTCAAGAAAAATGTCACTATTTGTAAGTTATAGCGACCTTATAAAAATGTGATAAAAAAGTAATTAATTGTTAATTTTTAGTGATATATGTTAAACATCGTCACAAAAATAATATTATAACGATTTATTAAAATTTATTCTAAATTTAATAACAATTAAATCTAACTATTAAAATATCTCATTTTCTATTTGGAGTGCCTTATGTTGCATATTGGGCAAGAATCCATTCCAACTCCACACCCACTAGACGTGCACAAGTTTACCCGCGTTGCTTTCAACACAAAAGAATATGGGTACTTAAATCTATGAACATAAAGCCTTATGTTGCATATTGGGCAAGAATCCATTCCAACTCCACACCACTAGACGTGCACAAGTTCTACCAGCGTTGCTTTTCAACCACAAAAGATGGGTACTTAATGCTGTGTTTGGTTGAGAAATTTGGGGAAGAATTTAGAAAGAAAAAGGGAAAAGGTGTGTGAAACTATGTGAAATGTAGGTATATTTTTTTTCACATTTCACCTACCTTTTTTATTTCCCTTTCCAAATCCCTCAACCAAACACAGCATAAATCTATGAACATAAAGCAAATTCCTCTTTATGGCTTGGCTTCCCTCCAGACTGGAGGGTCAGTCTGGCTCATTGAGCTTATTTTTTTTGGCTTTTTTTTGATAATTTAAATTTGTTGTATATTATCTCTGTAAAAAATTACGTAGATCGGATAACGGATACCATGTATTCGGATCACTTTTTTATGAACTGTTAATTTTCTGACTGTTTATTTTTTTCAGACAAAAGTGATCTAAATACATAATATCCGTTATTCAATTGACGTGATTTTTGACAGGAATAATGTACTGAATAAATTTAAAATGTGAACAGTTTTAATTATTAAAAAGAGGCCCAAAAGTGAGCCTAATAAACCGAATTGAGCCGAACTGTCTCAGATGTGGACCGGGGATAATCCGTATATATTCCTTTTTTTAGGTGTTTACTATTCTCACTTTCCCAAGTAGTTACAATGCTATATGTACTCACAAAGGGTTATATAAAAAGGATCAATTACACTTTTGTCATCTTTATATTTGGTTACTTTCTCATTTTAATTTTTAAAGTTTATTTTTTTTCACTTTGTCCCTGTTTCAAGTAGTTTTTTTTTTTTTTTTTTTTTAAAAACTAACTTATGTTAAAAATTAGATAAAAAATGACATGATAACTATCATATATATAAAAAAAAATATTATTATATTAAAATTTAAGTTTGTATTAAATGAATGAGTTATATATAATAAAAATATTTTTATATCAGGTGACTGTTAATGTGTTATTTTTTAATCTAATTTTAACAAAAGTTAGTTTTAGGAGAAAAATTGAAAAAACTTAAAACGTGAAGGACTAAAGTGAAAAAAAAAAAAAATAGGAGTCAAAGTGAAAAAATAGTTAAACTAAAAGAATAAAATGTAATTTACCCTAATAAAAATGTCACAAAAGCTTAGTAACAAATCATATTACAAAATATTTGTAAAAAATTTAAAATTTGTAACCAATCATAAACGCTCCTAACTCCACCTTTGTTTATGGTACATACTTTCTTAACTATCATCACAAAAGTTCATAATTAACCTCAAAATGAATTTAAATCACATTATTTTAAGGAAAAATTATAAACCTAAATCATACATAGTGTTAAAATTTGAATTACATATTTTTATTTTTTTTGAAATTTCGAAAGTAATTTTTGAGTTCTCAATCCATATTTTTTATTTTTTATTTTTAGTGAATTTTTTTTAAAAAATTTAATTAATTTTTTTTAGTTTGTAAATTCACTTAATTTAATATGCTTAAGTGTATAAAATTTGAACAATTTTTTACTGAGTATAACAAAATACGAAATATATTGAATTTTGATTTTTTTTTTTAAATTTAATCCGTATTTTTTTTGAAAAACAGTTTTATTGATTTTTTTGAAAAACAGTTTTATTGATTTTTTTTTTTAAACAGTTTTGAATTTTGATTTCATGTATCGATAATGTTTTGAGTTCTCAATCCATATTTTTTATTTTAGTGAATTTTTTTAAAGTTTGGAATTTTGAAAAACAGTTTTATTGATTTTTTTTTTTTTTAAATGTAAACCTTCCACGTATTCTGTGGCCATTACCGATACATGATTAACTATTTGCACACAATATGTGTGCCAAGAGACTAGTGATTTTACTATCTAAAAAACAAAAAAGAAAAAGGGACTTAGTGAATTTGCACTCATTGTGTGTGTCAAAAGATTACCACTAAAATATACCACTAAATCATATTATATAAAAAAAAATGCTTCATTATACTAACTTAATACACTAAGCACCACTAAATGACATGGCATCATGTGGACTCCATTTTTGATGTGATAGTTTGGCTTTTTATTTTGTTTTTTTTTTTTTTTCTTACACTTGCCAACTCATTAGTGATACTTTTAGAACTTCCAATTTAGTGTTCTAAATTGAGACTGTTATTAAAATTCTCACTTCCTATGTAATTTCTTACGTGATATAATAAATTTTATTAACTTTTAAATATAGTAAATCTTGCATATACACATAACTTTTATTACATAAATACACATACAAATATAAGATAAAATAAATCTTCGTGAGTTGAATGTTAAAAAGAATTTTGAGTTGTGTGTTTAGTTATGAGTTATAAGTTTTTAAATTAAATTTTGAAAATTCTTTTTAAAATTCATAACCATGTAACTTTTCTCATTTCATATGCCACATTAAAAATTCAAAACTCTTTTCAAAACTCATAATCAAATTTTTTCTCTTTTCAAATCATAATTCCAAAACTCACAAACTCAAAATACAACTCTATTATCAAATCATAATTCTAAAACTCTACCAAATGCTATCATAATTTCTCTCATCTCCTATAAGTAGGAGTATAGTGGAATTTGGGTGCTGTGGTAGTCTCTTCTCTCGACCAAAGGCAAAGAGAGAGTGAATTGACATGAACATGAACATGAAGACGAAGAGTAGTAATTCAATATTGGGGTGGTCTTATTTGATGATGTTGATGAAGAACAATTTGCCTTATATATGCATGGTGGTGTGCAATATTGTATATGCAGGGATGGCCTTGTTCACAAAAGCTGTAATTTCTAAAGGAATGAACCCTTATATCTTTGGTGCTTATCGTCAAGCTTTTGGCACTCTTGCCTTGGCCCCTTTTGCTTTCTACCTTGAAAGGTCAGCTTTTATTTATTTATTTTTTTTTTTGTGTGTGCGTTTTGCTAGAAATGGTGTTTGTTTAGAGTTTAAGCGGAGTATATATAATTTTTCATCTCCTATAGCAAGCGAATATCGAGCCTTTTGTCCTGAAACACCTTCAAAAGGAACCCATAACCAAATTTTTTACTATTGCTCCATTCTTAAAATTTGAGTTTGTGATTTTGAGAGAGTTTTTTTTTTCTCCGCTTTTGTTTGCGAGGGTGTCCAGTTTCACCCGTATATGTAGTTTTTCATCCCATATAAAGCAAGTGATTACTAGGCCTATGTCCTCGTAGCATCAAAAGGAACGAAGAAAGAAGTTTTCTACTATTGGTCCACTCTTAAAATTCAAGTCCGTGACTTTGAGAAGTTTTTTTAAAACAAAAATTTTGCCTGCTTACTCACAACTTTGTCTATGTTAGAATAACTGTATAGATAAATAGAGAAAGAGAATTGTATGTATATTGATTTGTAATTCTGTGTGTATATTTACAAAGAGAACAAGCTCTCTTTATAGAGAGAATGGAGCACATGCACCGAAAGCATTACATTAAACAATGAATATAGGCACCGAAAGCTAAAGCTGAAAGGTGGTAGTAGGTGTTTACTTTACAGGTGATGTACAGCCTACAAGAGACCAATGTATATGATATATTATTATATTAACAGCCCCCCTCAAACTCAAGGAGGATAGATACTAACCAACTTGAGTTTGGAGAGAGGAACAAAACAGGAAAATAAACTGACAAATAAAATAAAAATGGATAGGAGACGCTGTATGGTCGTGTCAGACCGTTGTAGAAGACACTGTATGGTCGTGTCGGACCGTTGTAATAGAGGCTGACCGGAATCAATGTCGGGACAGTTTATGGGGTCATGTCGGACCGATGTAGCAGACACTGTGTGGTCGTGTCAGACCGTTGTTGTAAAAGCTGACCGGAATCAATGTCGGGACAGTTTATGGGGTCATGTCGGACCGTTGTAGCAGAAAAGATATAAATAGATAGATATATCGCTTCCTCAAAAGTCGTGCCTTAAAAGGCGTGTCCAAACCATCAAAAGGCGTGCCATCAAAAGGTGTGCCCGACAGCCATCAAAAGGCGAGCCATCAAAAGGCGCGCCGGACACGCGGAGGCGCGCGATGCGCGTGTCGGCCTTGGCTATTTAAACCAAGACGGAGGCTGAGGCTGAGGCAGAACAAACCAGCTGAAGCCTCTTCGTTCTCTGAGAGCTGTGATCTTTGAAACACTCTGTTGTCCAGAAAATGGCCTCGTCTTCCCGTCCTCTCTCTCTGTTTCCGGATCTGAATGGTCCATCGAGCTCCGCTGGGCCAAGTACCCCTGCGCTGACTCAACCTAGTCTTCCCACACTATCAGTTGAGCAAGTGATGGCTACTCAAAATGATATCGAGGCCAACCACTACACGTTGAGGTCCTGCATGGAGACAGTGGCGGCGGTCACTAACCTGTCTCACCGTCTGCAAAACAAGGCGTGTGAGGTATACCAGGTTAACGCCCAACTCTCCCTACTCCAGTGCATGCACAGAGATGCACGGGCAGAGATTTGTGCATTGAAGGCTGAAAACAAGGAGCTGAAAAGGCAAACCACCTCCATGGCTAGATTTGGGGTACCTACGTACCTCTCCTTTGATGGCCGGCGGGGAGCCGACTCGCTTGGCGGAAACACTGTGGTAGTTCTTGGCGGAAGTACTGGAGAAGGGCCGTCGAAGGTTGACGACAAAAAGAACGACAAAAAGCGGAAGAGCTCGGCGACGGAAGAGCCGAGTAAGTGAAGGTGGGACATGGCAGTCACCGGAGAAGAAAGAAGAAGATCCCTCTCTGTTGTTGTTGTTGTTTTTTTTTTTTTTTTTTTTTTTGTGTTTTGTGGTGTAAAATCGGGGTTGATCCCTGGTATAAATAAAATGAGGGTGTTGTGCAAACTCGGATGGTAGAAATGACATGCAGAAAAATCAAGTTTTTTTTTTTTTTTTTTTTTTTTTTTGAGGGAAGAGATTATAATATATAGATATAAGAAAAGAAAGTTGAGTGTGTGCTGGACTGAGGGGTGTGTGGGAGGGCAGTATACTCTGAGAGTGGGAAGCCCTTTGCAGTGTGAGGATAGTGGGTGGATAATAGTAAAACAAAAGGAAGGGAAAAGAGAGGGACAAAAAGTTGGGATGGGCGGTGGTGGTGTATCACAAAATGAAAATAAAATAAAAGAAGGTTGGGCGGAGACAGAAAGGAGAGAGAAAGCCATGTGAGTTGGGTCTGCTTTATCTTGGAATGTATGGGGAGAGTGGGTGTAAAGTGAGAGAGAACTAGTCAGTCTGTCTGTCACTCGTGTATTATGATGTTGGTGAAATCAAATGAGCTCTAACACCTACACAGCTTGAGTGTGGTGGAAGTGGTCTACAATGGCAATGGGAGATGTGCATTTTAGCAGTGGGTGGAGGAGCAGAAGAGTAGTTGGGACAGTGGTTGTATTCTTCTTTTGGGGTCTGATCTCGCTATCTGGCGCCGCTAGGTTGCCCATCTCAAAGCAGAAGCTTCAAGTCCAGAAGCATTTGAATCGCTTGAACAAACCCGCCCTTCAAACCATTCAGAGCCCAGATGGGGATATCATTGACTGTGTTCACATCTCTCAGCAACCAGCTTTTGATCACCCATTCCTTAAAGACCACAAAATACAGATGAGGCCAAGCTATCACCCAGAAGGGCTTTATGATGTGTTTGAGAACAAGGTTTCTACACAGAACAAAGAACAGAACATCCCAGCAAGTCCATACAAGGAGGCTCGTTGCTATACATATATGGGTATTCAGAACTGCGAGGGAGGCATCCACATTAGCAGCGAAAGGATCCCCTCCGTTGAAACCCGTCCATCCCATCCACAGAATACCAACTCCGGCCAGTGCAAGCAAGAGATTAGTTGGCGGAAACTCGTCCCGGTCTTCCTGTTGAAATCCGATTCTGTGGGTGGTGAGTCACTGTTGAAACACCTCCAGTTCTCTGTGTTGTATGTGAGAGAGTTGAGTTGTAGACATGAGTTGTAGACATGGTGTTCGACGAAATGTCCCAAGGGATTTTGGGTTTGCTCCGGCGAGGTGGTGAAGAAGAGTGGAGCAGAGGTGAAGAAGAGAGGAGAGTGAAGATGTGTTGCTGCCGTGGTGGTGTGGTGAGGTGTGGATGATGTGTTGCTGCCGTGGTGGTGTGGTGAGGTGTGGTGTGGTGAGCAGCGGAGTCAAGGATGTGTAGAGGTCCGGCGGGCGGTCAAGGCGAGGCTGCCGCCCGCCGGTGAAGCTGAATTACTAGGTTGTTAACCTAGCTCTGATACCATGTTAGAATAACTGTATAGACAAATAGAGAAAGAGAATTGTATGTATATTGATTTGTAATTCTGTGTGTATATTTACAAAGAGAACAAGCTCTCTTTATAGAGAGAATGGAGCACATGTACCGAAAGCATTACATTAAACAATGAATATAGGCACCGAAAGCTAAAGCTGAAAGGTGGTAGTAGGTGTTTACTTTATAGGTGATGTACAGCCTACAAGAGACTAATGTATATGATATATTATTATATTAACAGTCTAGAGTTTCACCTGAGTATATGTAATTTTTCATCCCACATATATGTAGGGATGGCAATTTAAATCCGGCCCAACGGGGACAAGGATCACCCCGTCACAATAAGACGTTTTTTTTTGAAAATTACCCCCCATACGACCGGGGCTGGTATTAAAAAATAGATCTCCGACAGTTTTTGGGCCGAGGACAGAGATAGGTTCTCCCGCCTCGGCCCCACCCCGAACCTATCCTCGAACCTATCCCCATATATATATATATATACTTTTCTATTCACTCAATCACTTCTCTTCTACACTACTCTCTCTCTCTCTCACCCTAATCTAGATTTCGTCTTTGTCTTGGTCTCGCTCTAAACCCCTCATCTCTCTCTCTCTTCTCCTCACCTCCGTTGTTGCCTTGTCACCGACTCACCACTAGTCGTCAATCGAAGAACCACCGTTTTTATCGGCGGCGGTGTTGATATCATTACCGCCTGTGACATTAGTCATCGCGATTGCTGAATTCACGATGTGAAGGCTCCAGATCTGTTGGATCTGTGATAGATCTGAGATGTGAAGGCTTCGGATTTACACCCCACTTTCTCTGACAAGTTTCTCATCTTCTGTCTCAAGTTGTTGTCAGTATCTTTCTCTCTCTCTAGGGTTAGGGTTTTCAGATACTGAACTAGAGACCACACAAACTGCCACCACCATCACCATGTCGACTTCGAAGACAATCAGGGCACTCTCTTCGATCTCATCCTGGTTTGATCTCTTTGGTAGTTGATCTGTTGTGTATGATGATTTTGTTGTTTTTTGTCTCGATCTATAAGTTATTCGTTTAATTGTTTTTTTAAAATTTTATTTTATTTTATTTTATATATTATTATTATTATTTTTTTTTATTTTTTTTATTTTTGTATTTGATGTATTGAATTGGAGCTTAAATTTGCAGATTTTAGGTTGTTTTATGTAAATTTATAGTTTTGTAATTAGGGGATTGGTGAGATCCCAGATCTTGATTGTTGCTCTTTTTGTCTCTTTTTTTTTTTCTTTTCCTTGCAATTATTATTATTATTATTATTTTGGTGGATTATATTGTTGAATCATGAACAAAAACTGTTGGAACAATTTTTTGTGTACAATAAATAAATTAAAACTAAATCAAACAAATAAAATAAATAACGTACCGAATTTATTTTATCGAACTGAATGAATAATAAAAAGATCAAGTCGAGTGTGTGACACTCTATCTTTAAGACAGATTCACCCCGCTACGGTGCTTATGGACAAGTGGCGTCTATCTCTCAAGATACAATGATCTTCACAAATTGTAGTAGCACTCCAAACAACTTGTACGGCGAACAAAACCTAGTGTTCTATACTCTCTTTAATTTTCTTAAAAATAATATGAAGAGAATTTATGCAAAGGAACAAAATCGGACAGCAAAATGATGATTTTCGGATCTGGAAAAATCTGCTGGAATGTCTAGGAATTTATAGGACTGAACAGGTTTAATTATTCAAACTGAACATGTGGAATTTGAATCCAACAGGTGCAAAACAGTTTAAACAGATAACTGCTGGGCAGTTTATATCTGTTGGAAAAACTGTTGGCAGATTTGAATCTGTCTGGCAGTTTTAAATCTGTTCGGGTTCTAACAGATCTGAAAACTGTTTGGACTGTTTAACCTGTTTGGAAAAATTGGACAGGAAGAGGAAACATTGAACAGGAAATCAAATTCAAGTTTGAATTAATTTTGTTAAGAATTTTTGGAAAAAAATTCAAATAAATTTCCTCTAAAAATTAATATTAGAATTGACCCAACTCACAATTGCGCCCGACATGGCCGGATGGACGACGGTAGCAGCACGCGCGTGTGTGGTGGTTTGGGCTAAGGTTCATTTTATCCATAACTTCTCCCTTCTATAAACTTGGGGTGCCCCTTGGAGCCCAACCCAAGTTAGTACACCAAGAGCTTATTACTTACAAAAACTCTCTTAAAGTTTCAATATAGGACAACTCATTTTAAGGAAATCCACATTTAAATTCTTTAAATATCCATTCTACGAACCTGAAAACGATGTCAAGTTCTCATTCACTTATAAAAAGTTTTGACGAACCGTCTTCACCGTGTGACTCGCCACGCGGCAAGGAACACGTCACCTCTTCGAACCCACCTTAAAAGACGTGTGGATCCCACTTAATTTTGGACTCAAAGTTAGCCCAAAATAAGCCTATAAAAAACCAATTATTTCCAACAAAAACAACTATAAACAATGAAATGTTTTCTTTGTGATGAATTGCTACTTGAATTGCCACTTGAATTGCCACAATCTCGGCCCTCTTTGGTGTAATTCATTGGGGTTGGTTATAGTTTTTTTTTTTTTTTTGTGGGCCGGGGAATTTTCAGGGTCGGGGAAACCCAATTCCCGTTAGGGTGTGGGGGCGGGGACGGTGATAGGTTCCTTGTTAGGGATTGAGGCCGAGAATGGGAGAATTTTCACCATCGAGGATTGGGGACAGGAGTGTGATCCCCGGCCCCGGCCCGCCCATTGCCATTCCTACATATAGCTGGTGATTATCGAGCCTTTTTCCTGGGTAACCTTAAAAAGAAATGGGAATTTACATATAGGTCTTAATATATAGACTTATTGTTTAATAGAGTATATGATAATTAATGACATTTTTCATCAAACACTATTAAAAAGTGCCACTAATTGTTAATTTTCAGTGACCGTTTAAAAATTATCACAAAAAATGTCACTAATTATAAGTTTTAGCAATAGTTTTAAAAAATCGTCACAAAAAAAAAGTCACTAATTTTCAACTTTCAACTACAGTTAAAACAATTTGTCACAAAAAAGTCACTAATTATAAATTTTTGCTACAATTTATAAATGGACATTTACACACAAGTCCTAATTTATGAACTTATACTCCATTAAATCATAACTAAGATTCTTTGGACATTCAAGTCCCATTAAATTTTTAATGGTCAGAATTACCCTTCAAACAATGATTATTCATCATTTATGATTATCTATAAAGGAACATGATGATTTGACAATTATTTTGATTTTCGAAACTTTAAAATATCAATTTTCAAATTGAAAAAACTAAAAAAAAAAAAATTATGTCTTTCAAAAAATTGAATTATTTTTTTGTGCAAAACTGAAAATTTTGTGTCTATAAAAGAGCATGATGATAGAACATTGATGTGCAAAACTGAAAAAAAAAAATTTGAAAAAGCTAAAACGTTCGCAGTTTTAAAACTGGAAAAAGCTGATAATGTTCTTAGTATTATTGGATAATTGAATCAAACCAATATATAGAAGGGTAAAAATGTTTAATCTCATGTTCTATTTTTTTTTTTTTTTTCATTAGTAGTTAGTGAAACAATTATTTGAAATATTATTATGCAAAATTGATAATTTTTTTAGTTTTAAAAATTAGAAAAAACTGATAATATTCTCAGTTTTACTAAATAGGATTAATTGGTTCCAAAAATCTTAAATAGAACCGGAGTTGCCATAACATTTGTAAATAGGACTTTTAAATAATTAACTCATTTATAAAAATCGTGACAAAAAAGTTACTTATTGCCAATTTTTAACGACATATGTAAAAAATTGTCACAAAAAATTATTTTTAGCGACGATTTTACTATGACTTATTTTTAATAGAATTTGATAGAAATTAAGTCCAACTATTATGACCTATTAATAGTTCAGGTTAAAAGGAAAATAGAGAATGAAGGTTTTACTGGTGGTCCACTCTTAGAGTATATTAAGATTGGAGGAGAGATTTACAGAAGTAAAGAAAAATATATGAAAAAAACAATAAAATATAAACTAAATTTGTGCCATTTTTTTCCTTATAAATCACTCCTCAAATTTTAAATTTAACTACAACCTTAAAGTCCGAGTCAGTGACTTCAAGAAGTTTTTTTAATATTGATCCAATCATAAAGTTGGACTCCATAATTATGAAAATTATAGGCCTTAACCAATTAGGACAACAACTTGGTAGCTAATTAACCCAAATGTTATTTTGTTGTCTTGTGAATTTATTTTTTTATTTATTCTTTAATTTTACTGGTGCAGAAAGAACTCTGCTCCGCTATCATGCAGCATACTCTGCAAGATCTTCTTGGTTTCATTGATTGGGTACGTGCAAGGTTAACACAGAAATATTTTGATTAAATTATACTTTGTCATTTTTATGATTGGTTATTTTTTTAATTTGGTCCTTAAATTTTTTTTCTTCATTTTAGCTAGGGGTGCAACTTGGGCGGGCTCAATCCGAGCAACCCGAGCCCAGCCTGAATTTTTTTAGGACTTGGACAAAATATTTTCAAATTTGGTACGGGCTTGGGAAAAAATTCAAAAATCCGAATTAAATTTGGGCGGGTTTGGACAAAGACGTCAAATAACCTGAGCAACCCAAAGCCCGAATTATATATATATATATATATAAATATTAAATATACATATAAAATTATTAGCCATTACATGATATTAAAGTAATTTATATTATTAAATCATATTGAATATATATTATATATTCAAATAATATAAAATCTTACTTTTTTTTCTTTTTATTTTTATTCATAAATTGTAAGGACTACTATAGTGGCATCTCTCTTACATTATATAAATTATTTATTTTGATAGTATTAATGATTTTCTATTAAAAAAAATTGTAAATAGAGTCAAATTTTAATAATTTAATAATGTAGCTGCAAAAAAAAAAAAAAACTGAAATTCATTTACAATTCGGGCAACTCTGGCAATTCAAGTTTAACTTGGGTCGGGCTTGGGCAGACAACCTCGGATTACAATTCGGGCTTGGGCGGATTTGGGTAGGTCTCAGCACAACTTGGGCTGGGCTTGGACAACCTCCAAACCCGGCCGAACCCGCTCGAGTTGCACTCCTAATTTTAGCCCTTTATATTTAAAGTTTTTTTTTTTCTTTTCTTTTCAATTTATTCCTAAAACAAATTTCTATTCAAAATTAGATATAAAAAACCACGTTAGCCCTACATAACATATATTTTATTATATATAACTTATATTTACATAAACCCAAACTTCAATATAATAATATATTTTTCGGAGATTTACGTGTAGTATAAATAAATTTATTATCTAATAGGTCATATGAGAATTAATGGCATTTTTTATTAAGCACTATTAAAAAATGTCATTAATTATTAATTTTAGCAACATTTTAAAAAAAAAGTCACTAAATTTCAATTTTCAGCGACAATTTAAAAAATTTGTCACAGAAAAATGTCATTAATTGTAAGTTTTAACGACAATTTATAAAAATTGTGACAAAAAAAAAAGTTACTAATTATCAATTTTTAGCAACATATGTAAAAAATCATCACAAAAAATTATTTTTACTTATTAGGACTTATTTTCAATAAGACTTTATGGAAATTAAGTCTAGCTATTAAAACCTATTGGTAGTTTATCCTATATTTCTATGTCACATGTCAAGTTACGTGGTATTTTATGTTTAATTTTGAATAGAAATTAGTTTTAAAAATAATTTGGAAAAAACTTGAAACATGAAGGGTCAAAGTGGGAAAAAAAACTTCAAAAGCCGAAGTGAGAAAATAACCAAACATAAAAAAGGCAAAGTGTAATTTACCTAAATAATTTTAATATTTTAAAATAAAAAATGTTCTTTACCAAATAAACTTGTTTTCTATTGGTTAGGAAAAATATTTTTCATTCATTTTCATTTTTCTGTCTTAAAAAAAACACTGTTTATTAAAAAAGAATGTTGGATCCAAACGTGAAATTAATTTACTCTTTAATCTAACCATCCATGTTAATTATATGAAAAATTCTAAACGTACATAAAATTATGTAGGGTTTATTTTATTTTATTTTTATAGTATTACTCTAATTATATTTAATGTTTTCAGGATTACACTGTGCATAAATCTCTTGAATGTTTCATTTTGTTACGTCCCAGCAACATTTGCTTCTGCCACTACTAACACAATTCCTGCTATTACCTTTATCATCGCCATTCTTTTAAGGTACATCAAGAAATAAAATCCTAAATAAATTATATTTTTTATTTTTGTAATCTAATCCAAATTTTACTTTTCATCTTATTGTTTTAATTTGAACCATGTTAATTACTTGTACTCCCATGTGACTCGTTTATGTCAAAAAAATTGTGATTTTTATTTCCATTTTGATCATAAAGGCCAAATTTAAACTTTAGGAACCAAATTGAATTTTGAAGCAAAATACAGTGTGAAAAGTATAATTTACACTAAACAAATAAAGAGTGATTTAGCGCACAAGCTCTTGGCACTTACTAAAGTCGATGTGATTCTCTCCTTTACATGAATAGAATGGAGATATATCTATTTCGTAATCAATAGTTGTAAAAGAGCTATATCAACATATTTTTATTTTAAATTCAAAAGCAGCAGTTAAGGGAGATTTAAAATTCAAATTGATGTAACAATTATAAACCCCTTGATTTTGGATTTTAATGACATATTGCAACTTTATGCATGAAATGAAAGTCTCAATTCCAATCATGCAATTGATAGAATATAAATCATGCTAAACCAAGGTCTGGAAAGATAAGATGTGTACACAATCTTATTATTATTACTAAAGAAATTGATTTCACTATTCAATCTTGTATTATCAGGACGCTAATAATAAATCTTATCGTTATTTCTAAAGGAATTATCTTCATAAGTACTACCAAGAAGCTAACGACAAACCTAGTGGTTGGTATTTTTTTTAGGATGGAAAGCGTTGCCATAACTGAATGGAGTGGAGTGGCAAAGGTATTGGGTACAATGCTATGTGTTTGGTGGCTGTGGTGTATTCTTTTGTGAAGGGGCCTCCTGTGTATCCACAGGCTACCCAAGATCAAAATTCACAATCATATACAGGGTGTGGCACCAAAGCACAGTGCCTAAAAGGCTCTCTTTTTGCCCTCTCTGCCCAGGCTCTTTGGTCTTTGTGGCTTATTATGCAGGTTCTCTCTCTCTCTCTCTCTCTCTCTCTCTCTCTCTCTGCCTAGGCTACTTGGTCTTTGTGGCTTATTATGCAGGTTCTCTCTTTCTCTCATGAATCAGTTTTGCTACAAATATAAAAATTATTAAACATAGAAAATATATGAACGAAAAAGATTTTATTGAATTTCTCCATCTGTATACATTTTCTGTCTAATCTTGTGATCAACTTTTGTATTCTTCTTAATCAATTTTGTAATGAGCACAAAAATTAGATACAAAATACACATGGATAGATAAAATTTTATAGAATTTATTGGTGAGATTTGAAAAATCTTGGCCATTTCTATACATTCTATTAGGGGTGCTAGCGGATCCGATTTGTGCGGTTTGCGGTTCGGTTTTGATCCGCCCACACCTATGCGGTTTGGGGAAAAGTCAAATCACAACCGCCCGCAGTGCGGTTTGCGGTTTGTGCAGATAAGGTTTGCGAATATGTAGGCGGTTTGCGGTTTGAATTTTTTCCTTTAAAATTTAATTTTTGAGTTTTTTTTCCCATTTTGTAAATATTTATTTTGGGTTATTTTTTTTCCAATTTTCTAAAATGCTTCAACATTAATAATTGATGAATTAAAACTTATAAAATTAAAAACACAACAAAATCAATTCAAAACACAACAAAATCATTTAAAATCCTAAAATCATTGAAAATTAATCTAGTACCCAACAATACAATTAAAGTAAATTCATCCACGATCCTAAGCTAAATCATCAATCTTATTCTCCAACTACTTTGTTAACATTCTCCATCTACTATTACTACCCAATAATACAAAATTAAAATAAAATCATTCCAAATCCTAAACTTACCTAAAAGTAATTCTTCATTAACTATTACATTCATCCAAAATGCAATAAAAAAAAATTAAAATTGTTGTCAAATAAAATAAAAACATTTGCAACACAATATTTCAAACTCCATCATCATGAATCACATCCAAGTTCCAAAAATTTCAATTCCATGCATTTGGTTGCTGAACTCTGCACAAAAACAAACTGAAAAATAAAAATTTTAATCTTTAATCTTCATAATTCCTTTGACAAAAAAAGTGTAAAAGAATAAAGTAATGAAAAAATAAACAAATGTCTATATATTGCATCTCAATATAATAAGAAAATGTGTTGAGTATATGAAAAATTTACCAATGAGCAAATGGATTAGAGTTCAATTATAGTATTAGCATCAACATTATAGGTTGAACTTGAAGATGAGCTTGACTCCAAAGTACCTAATTAAGAGTCAACAAAAGAAGATCAATAAAACTTACATTAGAAAATAAACAATACAAATAAAAATGAAGATAATAAATTCTCATATTACCCGAGTCATATTGCTCAAATTCCTCTACATCATCCATTGCCTTTCGAAGAGAAATTGGAAGGTTGCTTCGAAGCCAATTTTGAGCACATACAAAAGCTTCAACCATAGAAGGCGAGAGTGAACTACGAAATGGGTCAAGAATACACCCCCTTGTACTAAAAGCCGACTCCGACGCAACGGTAGAAGTAGGCATGGCCAATACATCCCTTGCAAGTTGCGATAGCACTCTATATTTAGTTGCATTCACCTTCCAATAATCTAAAATCTCAAATGTTTGATTCTTCGCAAAATGTTCAACCTCGGACAAATATTGCTCCAATTCCGACTTAGATCCACTAGTGCATTGCCTCTCCAAATAGGAATTAAATTGGGAGTCAACCAAAGAATAAGGATCATCATCATCATCATTTTCCACCATATTCACAACTTCACTCACACTTGGAAGTTTCTCATTTGAAGGATAAAGTGTGACATAATGACTATACAAATGACTCAAACAACCCTTAACCTTGTTTACCATATTTTCCACATTCTTATTATCTCCAAGAAATAAATTTGAAAAGCAAAACTCCAAGTATATCATTTTTTTTGGTAGGATCAAGAACAACTGCAACATACAATAACAAATTGATCTTACTTCCATCCCCCCAATACTTGCTAAACTTTTGTTTCATAGTCTTTGCCATTGTGCTCAAAGTATCATCCTCCTCCAAAATTAATTGGTTAATTTTTCTTTCAATAACAAACATTTCTTTGTAAAAAGCATTGGAAGTAACAAAGAGAGACCTTGAAAACTTCTTAGTTACAAGATAAAATAATTTTAGAAACCTCAAAAACAATCTACATTTTTTCCAATCCAACTCATTAGGACTTCTCCTTAAGCCACTGTCAACATCCTTGAAATAAGGTTCAAAATTAGAATCCACAAACTTCAAGCGGTTAAAATCCTTTTCATACTTTTCGGCTGCCTTCAATATCAAATAGGTAGAGTTCCACCTAGTTGGTACATCTTGGCATACAAGAGCTTTTGAATCAAGTTTGAGTGTGGCTGCACACTTCTTAAAAGCATCTGCCTATGAGGAGAAGACCTCACATATCTCACCGCAAGTCTAATGTTGGCAATAAAATCATCCATTTGTTTCAACCCATCACTCACAACGTGATTAAGAATATGTGCACAACAATGCATGTGAATAAACTCATGTTGCAAAATAGTCTCCTTCCAATCTTTGTTTATTGTTTTCAAATATTGAATGGTAAGATTATTAGAACTAGCATTATCAACTTTTAAGGTGAATATGCTATCAATGTTCCACTTAATCAAACACGACTCAATTTTCCTACCCAATGTTTCTCCTTTGTGATCTTCAACTTGTTGAAAATTTATGATTCTTTTTTGAAGTTTCCAGTTATCATCAATGAAATGAGCAATTAAACACATGTAACATAAATTCTGAATAGATGTCCAAGTGTCCATAATAAAGCAAATTCTACGACCCTTCATGGCCTTCTTTAACTTATTTCTTTCATTCTTGAATATGCTAAGCACTTCTCTAGATATGATATAACGAGAGAGGATTGGTGTGTATTTCGGTTGCATGACATTACAAATTTTAAATCCAACTCCCTCTTCAAATCTAAATGACAACTCATTAATGACAACCATCTTCACAAGAGACCTTTTTAAGCATCAAAATTAAAATTGTTACTACGACCTCAACACCCTCTTCATTTTGTTTCGGTTTGAGATTTAATGTTTGTTGACCATCTCTATCCCTATTTGGATATTCTTTACAATTGGGTGTATGACTCCTCAAATTGCTAGTCTCATGAAGTCTAGAGTCAGCCAAATACTCTTTCTTGCAATATTTGCATACGGCTCTACGCTTCCCATCGATCCCTATAGCCTTAACAAAATGATCCCAAACTGTGGATGGTGCTCTCCCCCCTCCACCCTCACTCTTTCTCTTTGGAGGTCTAGGAGGCTTAGGTTCAAGTTCGGGTTCGGCTAAGAGGGGATTGATTTGAGAATTAAAGGATTCTGGAGGTAAAAGATTGATTGCGAGAGATTGAACACTATCCTCAATTTAAATTGGATTACAAAAATTACAAATTCAGTTTCAATAACATAACAGATTACATATTCAATTTCAACAACATAATTACAGATTTAATAACATAATAGATTCAATAACATAACAGATTTAATAACAGATTTAATCACTCTCTAACAGATTCAATAACACATATTCCATAACAGATTTAATTCCAATAACACAGATTTAATTCTATTAGCACAAATTCAATTCTAACTCTCAGATTTACACAGATTAAATAACAGATTTAAAAAAATAAAAATAAAAACAGAAATGATAACCCTCTAACAGATTCAATAACACATACTCCATAACAGATTTAATTCCAATAACACAAATTTAATTCCTATAAAATTGATTCAATTCCAACTCTTAGATTTAACACAGATTGAATAACAGATTTAAAAAAAAAAAAATGTTAACCCTCTAACTGATTCAATAACACATATTCCATAATAGATTTAATTCCAATAACACAGATTTAATTCCAGTAACACAAATTCAATTCCAACTCTCAGATTTAACACAGATTGAATCACAATTGAATAACAGATTAAAAAAAAAAAACAGAAATGAACAAATAACCCTTTAATAGATTCAATAACACATATTCTATAACAGATTTAATTCCAATAACACAGATTCAATTCCAACTCTCAAATTTAACACAAATTGAATCACGGATTGAATAATAGAATTTTTTAAGAAAAAAAAACAAAAATGAACAAATAAACTCAAAGACAGAGATGAACAAAAAAAAATAAAAAATAAAAAATAAAAAACAAAGTTAGAGACAGAAATGAATAGAATGTCGGGGAGGGAACGAGAGAGAGAGAGAGAGAGAGAGAGAAAGAGAATCAAAGACAGAAAGGCTTACCTTTGTGAGTTACAAAGCAGATTCGATCTTGTGAAGGTCAATCAGTCTCTTCGCCGGCCGACACACACACACACACACAACACACACACACACACACAACCACACAACACACACACATACACACACAAACACACAGATAGAAGAACGAGAGAGTGAGATTAGAAGAGAGGCTACACACAAAGAGACATAGATCTGAATGTCCACATAAAAATAGAGATCGGGGACAGAGACAGAGACAAGAAGACACATAGCTGAAGAGAGAAATTCGATCTTGTGAGGTCGACCGGAGCGATGAGAGAGTAAGGTCAATCGGTCGATCTTATGATGAAAGAGTTGATCTCTTGCGAGGTTGATCGGTCCAAATGAAAAACGAGAGAGTGAGAGCTGCGCAGATGTGTTTTGAGAGTTTAGAGTAGGGTTTTTGTTTGTTTGGTTTGGGTATAGATGAAGTGAAGATGAATGGTCCAGATTTGAAATATAAAAAAAAAAAAAAAATGTTTAATGTGGGCGGGTTAGGAGGCTACGGTTCAAACCAGTGACCCGTCCGCAACCCGAAAATCAGCCAAAATCCAAACCACACCCGACCCTAATGTATTTGCGAAACTGCCCATATGCGTGCGGGTCGAATCAGGTAGGGCAGTTTGGGCGGGTCGGATAACCCTATGCCCAGCCCTACATTCTATTAGGATACTTACGTGCAAGTCAAGTCCTAATCAGTGGACTTACTATCCAATAAATCCTATGATTATTAATGGCATTTTTCATCAAACACTATTAAAAAATGTCACTAATTGTTAATTTTCAGTGATAGTTTGAAAATTTTATCACAACAAATGTCACTAATTATAAGTTTTAGTGACAGTTTAAAACAATGTCACTAATTTTCAACTTTTAGCAAAAATTTGAAAATTCGTCATAGAAAAACGTCACTAATTGTAAGTTTTTAGCGACAATTTATAAAAGCCGTGGCAAAAAAAAAAAAAATCGCTAATTGTCAACTTTTAGCGACTTATATTCAATAGAACTTGGTGAGAATTAAGTCTAATTATTAGAACCTATTGATAGTTTTTTCCATTCTATGTTTGGTTTTGTGACCCGTTTCTATGTTCCTAAACTCATTCCATGAACAATTTTACTTTAAACACAAAAGTTAAATATAAAATACACATGAATTGACAAGATTTTACAAAATTTGTTTTTATCTATATATATAATTTTGCAATCGATTTATTTGTTCCTAGACTTATTTTGTATGAATTGATTGGCTTTCAGGGTCCTCTTACAAAGATATATCCAGATAAACTAAGACTTACAACAATACAATGCTTCTTTAGCTGCATACAATCGGCAATATGGGCTGTGGCAGTTGAGAGGAAATATTAGCATGGAACTTGGTGGGATCTTAACCTCCTTGTTGTGGCCTATTGTGTAAGATATTTCTTCAACCTTTTTTTTCTTCTCTTTTTTAAATTCTTTTTTGGGTTGAATTAAGTGTTAATGAAAATGGCGGGTGTAATTTTCGTAGCGCTGACATACTGGTTGAGAATTTGGGTGATAGAGAAGAGAGGCCGGTTTTTTCAGCTGCATTTATCCATTAGCATTCATTGTTACAGCCATCTTCCTCAGCATCTTGTGGAAGGAGACCCCTCATTGGGGAAGGTCCATTTTTCTCCTCTCAACTCTTGTTTTATGCGTTTGTGCCCATGTAATGTCAATTGTTACTTATTTTATTTTTTGTGTTTGTTTGTTCGTGTTCGTGTTCATGTTGTATCAATGTAAGAGAAGTAAATTTTTCATGTTGTGGCAGTGTTTGTGGAGCTTTACTGCTAGTGGGAGGCCTCTTTGGTGTTTTGTGGGGGAAGCACAAAGAAGCAAAAGCCAAACCATTACTTGAACAAAATCAGAAACAAAAGAAGCCAAATCAATTGAACAGAAATTAGAAACAAAAGAGGAAAGCGTTTATAGCGGTGTACAATCAAAATTACCATGCACTCGAAGAAAAAATAATACGTCAAGAACTTGAGTGTTAGTCACACTATATTATTGACTTTTATAATTACCTTGTCCATGATTTCATGTTGAGGAAAAAAATAAAAAATTTACCAATAAATCTCATATAGGGGAATGTTGATCATTTAATCGTAAGAGTTTTCTTATGAACCAATGAATTTTTTTTTTTTTTAGAAAGTTGTATTTATTTGATTTGAGCCATATTAAGTTTAAGTGAATGTCCTTTTGTAATTCATTTTTCTAATTTTCTGATTCGTTTTTTAGATAGAATGGAAAAAGTGAGGTGTGGAAAATTCTTTTGGGGGTTGATTTTTTTTGTGTGACTTTCTGGTGTTAATTGGAAGTATTGTTATATTAGAGTGCTACGTTTGGAAAAAGTACATGAAAGAATTTTTGTGTGTTACATTGATTGGAGTGTTCTGTTTGCCAAAAATACACTAAGGAGTTTTTTTAGAATGTTATATTGTTATGTTTGAAAAAAATACACTATGAAATTTTTATAATGTGTTACATTAGAGTGTTACAATTAAAAAAATATATAGTAAAGAGTTTTTGTGTTTTGCATTAATTGAAGTATTACGTTTTGAAAAAATTACACGAAAGAGTTTTTTTGAAATATATATATATATTTATCAGCAAAAAAAGAAAACTTTATTAATGAAGAAGCTATATACAAGCGGGAGAACATACATCAATAAAGCAGGGGAGTGCAACAAATATCATAGTTAAACTCAACAACCCAACTAGGTTGTACAAAGAGCTAACCTAATCATATGCCAGCACATTGCCCAAGATTAGAGAGAGTCCAATCAAACAGCTGGAAAAAAAAAAACAAAAAACAAAAAACAAAAATAAAAAACAAAAACAAAAACACCCTCAACCAAACAAGCAAAAACAACTCTGCAGTAGCAACAACACCTAGCAACAGCTTTGCATTCGCAAAAAACTAGCAATAGCAGCAGCAACAGCAAAACTGAGTCCCTACTTCACACAATAACATACCTGATTCAGATTCTCCACAAAATCATGCACTGAATAAGGGATCGCAGGCAACCTAAACTTCACCCACAACCCAATCCTTACCTTTATAATTTCACCAAGCTTCTCCAAGTTCGGTTGCCTCTCATGAAAAACACGGTCATTTCTTAACCTCCATGCTAACCACAGCATTGCAACTGGTATAAGCCTTCTTAATTGTCTTCTTGAATTGTGTTCCCAGCCACCATAGCAACACTCCATCAACAGTAGTAGGTGTGACCCAAGATAAGCCCCACCAATTCAGCAGAGAGGACCAAACCTTCCAAACCATAGAGCACTACAATAGAATATGATCCACTGATTCTTCTTCCAGCTTACAGAAAGGGCATAGATTCTCTACACTGCTACTCACAGCCCTAAACCTCTTTAACGTACCAATTGTTTTCACCCTTTCTCTCCATGCCAACCAACTCAAGAATTGAGCTTTTGGTGGAGCTACACCTTTCCAAATCAACCTAGGGACCTGCAATCTTGGACCTTGATTCGACTCATACCATTCTCTTATTGCTGCCACAGTAAACTGACCATCCAGGGATTCATTCCACCTAAAAGTCCTTCAGCCCCACATTAAGCCCAAGAGCATCTCTTATCAATACTTGCAACCTACTAACCTCCTCTTCCTCCCAAGCAAGAAGTGGTCTTCTGAACAGTAACTTCCAAACCCCTAAGATATCCCTCACTTGCATGAAAGAACTCAATGACCTTTCTTTTTCCATAGATAATTGGAACAAGTTGGGAAATTCCACTTTCAATTGAAGGTTCCCAAACCATCTATCATGCCAAAAATCAATCCTACACCCATTGCCAATCACAATCTTACAGTTGGATACAAAATAAATCAAATAGTCCAAAGTTAGACCTTGACACACTAAGTATGTCACTCCAGACAATAGATTCATTGCCAATCTCTTCCATCACTGGTAGTCATCTACTTCCTACTTCCCTATACTTGCTTATAATTAATTTTTTCCACAGTGAATTATCTTCCACCCCATACCTCCACCACCACTTAGCTAACTTAAAGTCATTTATGTCTCTCACCCTTCTTATGCCTAGCCCTCCTTGTTCTTTGCTTAGAGTTACACTTTTCCAACTCACTAAATGAATCTTCCTTCTTATCTCTGAGCTACCCCACAGAAATGATGCCTTCAACTTATCAATTTCCTTTGCTACTCTTTTAGGGAGTTTGAAGATGGAAATGTAAAATCCCGAAAGGCTATCTAGAATAGATTTTATCAATGTTAACCTGCCAACAAAGGACAACATCTTTCTTTTCCATAGAGCTAACTTGGTCTTTACTTTCTCCACCACAAGTTGCCAAGTCTTCGTTCTTCTTGGATCCCAAGTGGTAAGCCCAAGTACTTGAGAGGCAACCTCTGACATAGGCACTTCAGTTTTGAAGCAAATGCTTGACCATTTCATCACAAATCCCAACTCCACACACCACACTTTTATGGAAATTTATCTTAAGTCCTAACATAAGCTCAAAGCATCTAAGGATTCTTTTGACAGTCACAATCTCCTCCCACTCTGCTTCGCAAAATAGGATAGTATCATCGGCAAACTAGAGATGAGACAAGTTCAAACCGGCTAGCCCAATAGTAGCTCCCTTTAATAATCCCAAAGCTTTTGCCCTTTCCAATAATAGGTTAAGTCCTTCAGCTGTTATATTAAACAACAAGAAGGATAAAGGATCACCTTGCCTCAATTCTTTTTGTGGACAGAACTCCTTGGTTGGCGATCCATTAACAAGTACTGAAAACCTTGCCGTTGTGACACAAGTTCGTATCCAACCCAACCATCTATCCCCAAGCCCAATATTTGCCATCATAGAAAACAAATACTCCCAGTTAACCGAATCATAAGCTTTTTCAAAATCTATTTTGAGCATTACCCCCTTCATTTTGGACTTCTTCCACCAATCCACCACCTCATTAGCAATCATTACCCCATCAAAAATGTTGCTACCTCCCAAAAAGGCAGTTTGCACTTCACTAATCACATCTGGTAAGACCTTTTGCAATCTTTTTGAAAGTGCCTTAGCCAATACGTTATATACTACACCCACTAAACTTATAGGCATGTAATCAGCCAAACTTGAGGGGTTGATCTTTTTTGGAATAAGGGTAACAAATTAGCTATTAAGCCCTATGACCAGCTTACTATTAATATAGAACTCCTGCATGAATTTGAATAGGTCACTCTTCATATACTTCCAGCATTTCTGAATGCACGCCATGTTAAACCCATTTGATCCCAGCGCTTTATTTCCATCACAACCTTTTACTGCATCCCATACTTCTTCCAATGTAAATTCTTTTTCAAGAAGCTCCACTATTTTTGCATTACTAACTTTCACAAACCTACCAGACAATTTTGGTCTAGATGGCCAATCCTCTGAAAATGCCTTTGTAAAATGCCTTAGCACTTCCTGTCTCACCAGATCTGGATCTTCAATGCTAACTCCATCAATTACCACTGAGTCCACCAAGTTCCTTCTTTGTCTTTGACTAGCAATTATATTAAAGAACCTAGTATTTCTATCCCTATTTTGAGCCCAGTTCAATTTAGATTTCTAGAACCAAATTCTTTGTCTTTGGAATATTACATTGTTACGTTGAGAAAAATACATTAAGGAGTTTTTTTGTGTGTTACATTGGAGTATTACGTTTGGAAACAAAGCATAATAAGGAGTTTTTGTATGTTACATTGATTGGAGTGGTACATTGAGAAAAGTACACTAAAGAGTTTTTTTTTTTTTTAATGTTACATTGTTATGTTTGAAAAAAGCACACTAAATTTTTTTTTAGTGTGTTACATTGGAATGTTACATTTTTTTAGTGTTACATTAAAGTGTTACGTTTGAAAAAATACACTAATTTTTTTTTTTTTTTTGAAGTGTTATGTTTAGTAATTTGAACATTATGATAAAACTCACATTTGTCCCTCAACACATAATACACGCACATTATATTTGGCCCATTATGTAATTCATACTAGAATGAGACATTTGGGTTTATCCAAGGGAAAAAAAAATTAGAATCAAACAGTTCATAAAATCACTATTTGAAATTTATTGATACTGCATCCAAAAAAAAATTTGTAGATACATTTAACATTACTACTGGAATCCAATATTGAAGCCCCGTATCGAACTATAAAACCCCAAATTTTGAGTCAACAAAGCAAAGCCTACGAGATTTCAAATTTTGAATTTTTGAAATCCTCACTCACAATGCTATAGAGACTAATCCAAAAATTCAAATTCTTTAGAAAATCCTCGATATTTTAGTTTCTACGTAGAGAAGTCATGAGACATCTACTATATAGCATTACAGAAACATCAAATTTCTTAACGATATGTTTGGTTAGGGGATTTGAGAAGGGATTTGAAAAGGAAAAGAGAAAAGAGAAAAGATAAGTAAAATGAGAATAAAATATACGTACGTTTCACCTAGTTTCACACACCTTTTATCTTTCCATTTTTAAATCCCCAACCAAACAGTATAAAAAAACACTCAATTGAACGAAAGAAGTTGAATTCAAATGGTTAAGTCACTACATTCAAGTTCGTGCTTAGGAACCAAAAACCAATATGTTGTGCATTCAAACAAATAGATGATACATACCAATGTTTTTAAAATCGGGCAGGCTGGTTTGACTAGTCCAAGATCCAGTCCGAGTACACCCTTAAATCCATTTCCTTTGAAAAACCGACTTCTTTTAACAAAACCAGTGAAACCTATGGATAAACTAGCTTAACTGCCAAACCAAAGCCGGGCAGAGCAAACTAGCCAAACTTCCATGCATCAAAAATAAGTTGCTGAGAGGGATCAAACTCAACACCTTGCATACTAATCGATATTTAAATGTTACACATTTGACTTGTTAATATACACTTTATTAGTCTATTTATTTATATTATTTTATAATTTTATAGGATTTTGTGTATTTATATATATTTTGAGTGTTTGTATATATTATAAATAATATATTTTAATTATATTATTAATATAAGAAAAATGTTTGTAACTCGAAACTCATTGCCTCGAATGGCTCGAATGTCAGAGACGACATCGTTTTGATTTTTTTTTCTTCCACTTTCTCGTTTCTCTCTCAAAGATTGAGAACCAAACCCAAACAAATAGAGAGAAAGAGAGAAATAGAGAAGGAGGAACAGAAGAGGAGGAGGAGAAGGAAGAGGAAGAGAGGACGTCGGAGATGACTTCGCAGACCGAATGGGAAGCCGCGATCTAGCCATATCAGAGACAGAGAAGGAGAATGGGTTTGATTTTTCTTTAAAAAATCACATCTCAGATTAGCTCAAAAAAAAAAAAAAAATGTTGCTGTTTTGGTCTTGTTTTTGCTCAAGTTGCTACTGTTTTGGTGTTGTTTTGTGAACCTCTCTCTCTCTCTCTCTCTCTCTCCTCTCCCTCACACACATATATTTATAGTAAGTGTTTAGGAAGTTGCTATTTTAGTAGGCTATGTTAATAGGCTAAAATATTTGTGTTTGGAAATATAGTTAGATTTTTTTGTAATTGAATGTTATGTTTGTGAGAGAAAAAGTGAAATGATTATGGGTTTGATGTGACATTTTGTCTTATTGGCTATTTTAACCTATTTTGTCTTTTTGTGAATTTTAGTTCAAAAAGCAAAAAATTAGCCTTTGCAAACAAGGCCTTAATGTGCGATTGATTTGTGTCCAGCTTGGGTTCAATTTCGATTTTGAAACCCACTTCGCTGATAGTGGTTAGAGGTGAATCATGGTAAGGGAAAGGTGGCGGGAGAGAATGTTGTGTATTGTGTAAGGTGGTGATGAAGTCATTGTGTTGGAGTGTACAAGTTGGGTAGATTGTGGGTGGGTGGGTGGGTGGGTGGGGAGTGAGATGAGGATGGTAACATACTAAATTTATATTTTAATTGAGGATATCATGGTCATTACATCTTTTCTGTTACTTAGTTAAAAGTTAAACATTGACAAGGAGTAGGTGTAATTTTCAAAATGTAAAGGAAGAATCTATATTAGAAGCAAATCTCAAGAGATGTCATTGTAATTTATCCACAAATTTTTTTGTGCCAAGTTAACTAAGATGTTGTTGATTTTTTTATTATATAAGGTTTATTTTGTATATGATATCTAGGTTTATTGAGCAAGCTTGGATTTGTAATATAAGCTTGAGATAGATTTTTAGGTATAATGTGTCGGTTGGATTGGTCATGAATTTTTTTTGAACTATGTTTTAGATTAGGCCTAGTCTGATTGATGCCCACCCCCCCAAATAAAGTAACATTCGATTGATAATATTACTATCTTGCTCAGTCTGTCAAAAAAAGAAAGAAAGAAAAAAAAATCTTGCTCAGTTATTAAAGCCTTAAGTTGGTCAATGGATAATGGAAATTATTCCCAATTGTAATTGGCATTTGATTAACGTATTACATTTCTAAAAATCATTTTTATTTATTTATTTCATCATTGTCCACTCCTGCCCTACCTCCCCAATTTACCACACACCCAAATATAATTCGCAACATAAAATATAAACCTGCCCTGTCCGGTTACCATCCCTACAGAAAAATCCATCTAAATTTTATTTTTTTATTTTTTAATCTGTGATGGATTAAATGCTCTCCATTTTAATTTGTGATGATATTTTGTTGCAGTGATAACGACTCAACTACTATAGTACCAAAAAAAGCATAATCACTGAACTGTATTAGTGCCTAATTATAGCATTTGGCCCACACAGATACGATGGTTGACAACTGACTCAACATATTTTAATTAATTTAGGTATGTTTGAAATAAAATATTAGAAAAGACTTACAGAGATTTTTATTGCATCTTACAGTCATTAATTTTAATTTAGACAGTCTTTAATTTTAATTTAGACACTAAAAACTAAAACAGTCTTTAATTTTAATTTAGACCCACAGATTTATCCATAATAATATTGTAAAGGAGACATCATTGGGTTTATAATTAATTAGAAGTTGATACTTATGATGTTGGACAATCTTCACTATATTTAATGAAATAAAAATGATTTTGAAATTAAATTGTCTATTTTTTAAAAAACAAATATAGCAAAATAATATAATTACAATTATCAGATGAGTAATGTTAGGGATCCCAACTAAATTACTAAATATTTTACACAATGCTCACATGGGTATTGTCTCACCACCTGAGACTCATGCCCATGTGAGTATTGCGTAAAGTGTTTAATAACTCATTTAGAGTCTTTAACATTTTTGTTGTGGGATTCATTTGATTTTTTCCATGAACAATATACACATAGGGGCTTACAAAATAACAAATTAAATTACTAAAATCGGCCCAACTAAATAGTCTTGTCCACAGTTGTGGCATGGCGGGTCTCATAAAAAAATAACCTACTTAAAATATGTTACGATTTTTCATTAGCCGAAATAATCACTTGGATAATGACAAATAATACTATGGATGTATCTAATGGTTTTCCTTGTAAAGAGATACCTAATTTGTAATTAATTAAGCTTGAGACTTCAATTACTTTGTTGATCGGGAGTGGGAAACTTACCCAAAAGCTATACATACTGCTTAAAAATATCCGAAAATAAATTATATGTTGTAAATATAAATTAAATGTGATGCGGGTCATATTTAGAATAAATTTAATTTGCACAAAAGTATTTTTTTATTCATTTTTTGGCTCTTGGGACTTACGTGTAGATAGAATTAATGACATTTTTCATTAAAAATCTATTAAAAAATGTCACTAAATTTTTATTTTTAGCGACAATTTAAAAATTTTATCATAAAAATATCACTAATTATAAGTTTTAGCGACGGTTTAAAAAAATCGTCACAAAAAATATCACTAATTTTTAATTTTCAGCAACAATTTGAAAAATTCGTCACAGAAAAACGTCACTATTTATAAGTCATAGCAACAATTTATAAAAACTGTAGCAAAAAAATCATTAATTATAAGTTTTTACTTTTTAGCGATATATGTAAAAAAAATAAAAAAATAAAAAATAGTGTGCACAAGCTCTACCACAGTGTTGCTTTTCAACCACAAAAGATGGGTACTTAAATCTATGATCATAGAGCAAATTCCTGTTTATATATTCCTTTATTTTTTAGGTGTTTACTATTCTCACTTTCCTAACTAGTTACAATGATATTTGTTATCACAAAGGGTTACAATAAAAAAGATAAATTACACTTTGTCCTCTTATATTTTGTCACTTTCTCATTTTAACTTTTAAAATTTATTTTTTCTAACTTTGTTCTTTTGTGTTTTATGTTTTTTTTTCCAGTTTATTTCCAAAACTAACTTATGTCAAAAATTAGATAGAAAATGATATGATAACTGTTACATAATATAAAATTATATTATTATATTGAAATTTAAGTTTGTATTAGAAGTGTGAGTTATATATAATAAAATATTTTTATGTAAGGTGACTATTAATCTGTTATTTTTTATTTAATTTTTAATTTTAAGAATAAATTGAAAAAAACTTAAAACGTGAAGGGGCAAAGTTTAAAAAACAAAAAAAAAACAAAACTTTTAGAAGTCAAAGTGAAAAAATAGTCGAACATAAAAGGAATAAAATATAATTTACCCTAATAAAAATGTCACAAAAGCTTCGTAACAAACAAAAATGAGTGAGACCTCACCACCTCCAATGAATGCTGATTGGTTCAAATTTTTTTTTTTTTTGTCCTCCTCTCTTTGAGCCCCACGTGTATGTAGCGGTGCTAGGGATCACCCCAACTGGGGTCTGTATCAATGCTGCATAACAAATCACATTGCAAATAATTTATAAAAATTTAAAATTTTGTGACCAATCATAAATGCTCCTAACTCCACCTTTGTTTATGGTACATACTTTCTTAACTATCATCACAAAAAGTTCATAATTAACCTCAAAATGAATTTAAATCACATTATTTTTAAGAAAAAATTATAAATCTAAATTATACAAAGTGTTAAATTTGAATTACATATATATATATATATATATATTTTGAAATTTTCAAAAATAGTTTTCTGAGTTTTCAATCCATATTTTTTATTTTTTATTTTTAGTGAATTTTTAAATATTTTAATCAATTTTTTTAGTTTTTAAATTCAATTGATTTAAATATACTTAAAAAGTATAAAATTTGTACAACTTTTTTTTAAAAAATTCACTGAGTACAACAAAAAACGAAAATGTATTATTTTTTTTTATTTTTTTTGTATTCAATGAATTTTTATAAAAAAAAAGGGGGTAAATTACATTGACACTCCTTGAGGTTTGGTCCAATTACTACCCATCCCCTGACGTTTTAGAAATTACATTCTCACCCTTGTGGTTAATAGTCTCATTTTACAAACCTCCTTGCTTATATAAAATGTAACAATTCTTAGTAGAATAGCAGAGGACATCACATTTTAAAAAAAAGTAAAGGAAATGGGGAAAAAAAGAGAAAGTAAAGCAAAGCAAAAAAAGAAAAAGTGCATGAGTTCAATATCTTCATTCCGTCTAAATAATTACCATGAAAGTGGGGTTAGTGTAATTTTCCAAACGTCAGGGGGTGATATGTATTAAACCCAAATCTCAAGGGGTATAAGTGTAATTTATCCAAAAAAAATTGCACAACTTTCATACATTTTAAGTGTATCTAAATTAAATGAATCAAAAAAAAAAAAAATCGGTTAAAATGTTAAAAAAATCACTAATGACAAAAAATACTGATTAAAATTCATAAAACTGTTTTTAAAAATTCCAAACTTTTAAGTGTAGACCTTTCACATATTCTGTGGTCATTACCGACACATGATTAATTATTTGCACACATTATGTGTGCCATGAGACTAGTGATTTTCCTATCTAAAAAACAAAAAGAAAATGGGACTAGTGAATTTGCACTCAGTATGTGTGTCAAAGATCAAAACATACCACTAAAATATACCACTAAATTATATTATTGAGAGGGCAATTTATGTCTAAATAAGGGCCGAGCTAAGGCCATCTATTGCATGGACGAGCTAGGTTCACTCTTGGCCATTGGGCCGCGCTGTGGATGTAAATAAGAGTGGATTGAGCTCGATCGTGGACTGGACAAGTATTTGGCCCAAGGCTTGAACTGAGGTGGTTATATCAAAGTAGGACCGGGGTGCGATGGTGTAAACTTCCAGAAGTTGTTATCTCGGTCAAGGACTACTAGTTCTGTCTAGCGTGGGGCAAGGCCTTCCTAGCTCGGTTGAACTACTACCGAGCCGAAGTAAAGGGACTTGTGCCATCTCACTTGGCTTGCAATGAGGAGAGTGTTATAGGATAGGCATTATCTTTTTAGTAATGTGATTCCTAGGAGGACTCTACATTGGAGAATTAGAGTCCTATTAGGATTGTACCAGGTGGAATCTACGAAAGCTCATAACAGGACCTATGTAGAAGTGTGACAACCCTCACCTCTGATTAGTGCTAATCTGTGATTAAGCATGATAAGTAACTGATTAGAATGAAATCTTGAATTGATTGTAGGAGTGTATTGTTTTAAATGCATTTCTACCTGTTTGATTTTTGAATGAATCTGTTCGTGTTTTAATTTCGAACTACAAATTGAAGGCCTTATCGGCGGCCGAATCAGAAATTGATTAGTGTTATGTGTTAACTAGAATTTATGTGATTTTATGGTAGATTTAATTGAAATTTGATTTGGAATGATTAAATTAGATTAAATAATCTTAAATCGCATTAGTTCAAGTAAATTACCTTATTGCCACTTAGTGGACAATTCTAGGCATTGTTTATTCTCCTTGTTAGATGTTGGCATCATTTTCATCTATCTTCCTAGGCCAAAACCGACAAGAGAGAGAGAGAGAGAGAGAGAGAGAGAGAGAGAGAGAGATAGGAGAAAACTTGAGTTCATCAAAATTGGCTTGGAGAATTAGGAGTATTGAAGAGCATTTGCATTTTTGAGCTCTCACACCTTGAATTCAAGGCCTAAGTTAGAGAATTCATCCTTTTAATTATGAATTTAAGTTGTATCTTGCATGGTTCATGGAAATATTGGAGATTAGAGTTAAGTTTTAGCTCAAAGTGTTGAATTATGAGGCATTGTGTGCATGCATGTCCATATCATAGTGTTTTGAAGTCATTTTCATGAAATTCCCACATGCATGTTTCTATTTTGGGTTTGATCCATGAATTGATCATATTCTTGAGCTCAATCTTGCATTTTATCATGTCTTAGAGCATTAGAGTTCTTGGGAACTCATGCATGTATGATTTTGAATTGTTCTTCATATTTACATTTGAATTTGTGTTCAAATTGGCTTACCTTTGGGCTTAATTTTACAAATTGATCTTCAAAGACATGTTATACTATGAGTTTTCAAGTGTTTTTCCAGAAAATTGGCCCAAAAGGTTGAGTTTTGATGTGTTGAATGCCTGGTTTGAGCTTGGGAGGCAAATCTGGAAATTCTAGATTTTGGCTTCCACGCTTGAGCGACCATCTTTTGTTCAGAGCTCCGCTCGAGCGAAGAATGCTGGCTCGAGCGTAGATTGCAAGCTCTTAGGTTTTTGGTGCACGCAGACGCACGCTCGAGCGATGAGACCTACGCTTGAGCGAGGACTGTGTCTCACGCTCGAGCGAGCATCGAGCGAGCGTCGAGTGGAGATTTTCAACATCCAGCACTTTTTGCATTTTTACAGACCGCTCGAGTGAGGAAGTCCACGCTCGAGCGACCCTACTGTTTTGGCAAGCTCGCTCGAGCGAAGAAAGCCACGCTCGAGCGAGACCCCTGTTTTCTGAAAAATTCTGAAAAGTGTTTTACAGTACATTTTTGCATCATCATTCCATCTTAGGCATTCCTAGGCCAAGTTTATGGCATCTTAATGAGGATAATGTTATAGAACCACACCAAGTATAATTAGGGGCTAAGTTATTAATCCTAAGTGTGTGTTCATTCTGCAACTGTAGGGTTGGCATCTGAGGACGCTCGTTAGCTTGTCTATAGCCCAGTGCTCTGTGAGTAACAATGTTGTAAAGATATGTTCAATCATGAATATTTTCTGAATGATCAACTGTACTGCTTTCTGAAAAGATATTTCTTACTGAATGAATGTTTGTCCTATTTGTGAACTGTATTCATGGCATCCATAGCAAATTACTATTACTGTACTGTTACTGCTACTGTTACAGAGATCTCTGTCGGTTCCAATGTTGGAACCACTACTGTTTACTATTATGATGGCCATCAATTGACTGTTCGGTCTGTTAAGACCCACTGTACTGTTTTGCTATTGGATGTACCACAAATAACTGCTATGGTCCTAAGTGATTGATATGACTGTTTAAATACTGAAAGGACATTCATTCTTAACCCCTTTACGCATATGTTATTCACTGGGCTTTAGCTCACTATTTATAATTATATGTAGGTGTCCAGGCACCGGACCGAAGCTAAGAGCGTCAGGCCAAGCTCCCGTTTTGTCAAAGCCAACCATTGTGCCTCACCTCGAGGTTCCGAGTGCGTCAAAGCTAAGGCTTTTTAGGGTGTCAGCTCACCCTTCTGTCTCTGTTTTGTTGTACTATTTAAGACTTGCACTGTACTGTTATGGTAGGGATTTGGTCCCTAACCTGAATGTCTGTATATATTGTTTTGGTTTTGAATGTGAATATGTTCAGAAAAGTCTTTTTGCATTCAGACTGTTACAGTTCATTGGACATCGTTTATTTACTGTTTTGGCTTCCGCCAGCCCCTTTACTCTGTATTACTATCATTACTGTTAAGCAGGCCTTTGGTAATCACGGATTACTGGCCGGTTACGATACTAAACCGATAGGGGCGGGTTTGGGTCGTGACAAGAAGTATCACAATTCTGATTCTCAAATACCCAGAGCTTTTGTGTCTATTGTCTATTTGCTGACTTAGGCATCGGAGAAGTTTCTGGCACACACTCACCGGCTAGCTCACGTCTGTGTTTTCAGGCATTAAAGCGACGACGCTTGGAGAAGTGCAAACTTGATCAACAGGATTATATGAGAAGATTATTTCATGCTCGTACAATTGGCACCGTCTGTGGGAATCGATCCCACGACCACGTGAGAGATGGGAAAAACACACAAAGAACAAAACCTGTTGATCAAGCTTCCTCTTTAATTGAGATCAATGGCGCATAACGAAGACTTACTACATTTTGCCATTAATGGACAGATCCCAGAGGGAGGTGGGAGACGTGAAGGATTACCTTTTGTACCACCTATGGCAGAATTAGACCCCCAACGACGGAACCCGCGGAGAGACACACGAGAGATATGGGGCTCAAGCCCTCGTCGCTCTCAGAGCCTTGACAGGCAGAGGCGAAGGTTGGATCCTCAGATTCTGGAGGATCGTGTAAGGGAGCAAGATGAGTTGATACGGAAAATGGCGGCAGATTTGGAGACAATGAAGCGCTAAATAAAGGGCAAATGGGTGGCAACGGAAGAGGGGCGCAGAGGCCACACACTCTCTTACCACTCAGAAGATCGTAACAGACAAGTCACACCGTCACAAACTAAAAGTAGGAGCCTCAGGACAGGCGATACACAATCAAGGACTTCCAGGACTCGTTACTCCAGGTCTGAGAGAACGAGAACTAAAAGGTCCTACACGAAAGGAAGCAGTTATAGGCCCTCGCACTTGCACCAAACGACGTCTAGGCACACGGAGTTGCCTAGGTCGGTGGACTTGCGAACAGTACTTGAGGAAAGGGCTCAAAGGAGACAACGCACTCGGGCGTGAGACCCCCGCAGAGTCTCTGCACTACAACGATTGGCACTAGGACGCATGGGAGTGTCGAGGTTGGAAAGCCAGAGCCTCGCCTTGCCTATGAACCAGCTGACAAAGTATTAGCAAGGTTGGAGAGCTCGCTATTCGTTCCAGCAATACAGAATACACAGTTACCCTCAGGCTTCCACCAGTCCAAGTTCACTACTTATGAGAAGAAGTCAGACCCCTACATGCACCTAAGCCACTTTCGCCGGGTTATGGCCGTATATCAACGACATGAGGCCTTAATGTGTATCATGTTTCCTTCCAACCTTGGCGACCTGGGTTTAACATGGTTCGAAAGGTTGCCCAAAGGTAGCATAGCTTCATGGGCGTAACTAGCAGAGGCATTTGTGACCAAATTCAGAACAAATACCAAGACGCAAATGGAGATAGACCAGCTACTCTCCATTGACATAGGCGAGAAGGAAACATTGAAGTCTTACAATAGTCAATATTGGAAGACTTTCAATTAGATTGGGGATTGCCTTACAAACCTCGCCATCGCACAGCACAAAATGGGGTTTACTGACAGGTAACAAGTTGAAGGATTCAATGACGATGATGCCACCCCTCACAATGAAGGCCCTAATGGAAAAAGTCTATCAGCACATCCGGGTAGAGGAGGATAGCGCCCACGCTAAAGCAAAATCTGGCACAACAGCGGTGTCGGATAGAAAGACTGCAGCAAAAGTCAATACGGTAGAACAATCGAGCAAGAATGGGTGGGGCAGACGAGTCAACAGAGAGGACCCCCAAACAAAGAAGTTGAGAGTCCACACTACCATTACCATGGTATTCAACAAACCTATCTACCAGATTCTTAGCGAGATATGCGACGAACCCTTCGTTCGACGGCCAGTCAAGTTGGGAGAAGCACAAAGGGGCTACGATGAGAGGTACCGTTTCATCTTCCATGATAAAAAAGGGCACCGAACTGAAAATTGTACACCATTGAGGCAACATCTGGAGGAGTTAGTGGCCGTTGGTCACTTGGACCAATATATGGAGGGGAGAACACAGCCTGCCCCCTAGGATCGTAACAGGCTGAGTGGGATGCCGATCGACGGTCCATCCCAAGGTGTAATCAACGTGATACATGGGATCGTCGAACCCGAGCGGGTATGTGAGCTCAGAGAGATGATCAAAAAGGTTGAGCACTTGAGGGAGGTACTAAGTGCACAACCTATCGTCAAAAGGGGAAAAAACGGAGGCAACGAACATCATCTTTTTTTCTGACAGGGATCTAGCAAGGTAACATTGCCCTCACAATGACGCGCTAGTAGTCACTCTGCGCGTCAAGAATTTAGACATCAAGCGGATTCTGATTGACCAAGGGAGCTCGTGTGAGATAATGTACTACAAGACCTTCAGGCAACTAAAATTGGAGGACAAAGACTTGGCGCCCTCAATATCTCCCATCGTCGGCTTTAACTCAATGCCAGAATGGCCAGTAAGCAAGATAATTCTGCCAGTTAAGGCAGGAACAATGACAAAACAGGTGGAATTTTGGGTATTAAAGGTCCCTTCCACCTACAACATAATCTTGGGAAGAGCATGGTTGCACGCCATGCGATCGGTGGCATCAACCTACCATCAGGCATTACGGTTCCCCAACAAAACCAAAGAGATTGAAGAAGTCTTAAGAGACCAAATCATCTCAAAACAGTGCTTCGTCACAGTAAATGGCAGCCGGGCTGCAAAAGGGTTTGTACAAATGATAGAGGAACCAAAAAGCAATGAACTATTTGCAGATGTCGGCAAAGCAGCCGAACAGAAGGCAGTGGAAGACTTGGTAGAGGTAAAAATAGATTAAAAGAACCCAGAAAAGTTCTTCTTGCTCAGCCCGTCTCTGTCCAGCACCAAGAGAATAGAGGTCGTAGAATTTTTGACCTCTAACATCGAAGTGTTCGCCTAGACGCCGTACGACATGCCTGGCATTGACCCTAATTTCATCTGCTATCAACTTAATGTCCATCCAACTACCAAACCAATTATACAGCGAACACGCTGATCGGTACTTCACCACGCAGAGATAGTGGCGGAGGAAATGGAAAACTTGCTGGAGGCAGGATCAATCCGAGAATTACACTATCCCGGGTGGATCTCCAACACTGTAGTAGTGCTAAAAAAGAACGGCAAATGGCGTGTTTGTGTGGACTATAAAACAGTTAACAAAGCATGCCCAAAGGACAACTTTCCCCTACCACGGATAAACCAACTGGTGGACCTGACAGCAGGGCATAACCGACTTAGCTTCTTTGATGCGTATCATGGTTACCATCAAATCGTTATGTATGAACCGGATCAAAAGGTCACATCGCCTAAAAAATGCAGGGGCTACATTCCAACGAATGATCACCAAAATGTTTGCACCATTGTTAGGCAAAACGATGGAAGCTTACATAGATGATATGGTGGTCAAAAGCAGGGATGAGAGGGACCATCTCTAGGACCTAGATGAAATGTTCCAAATTTTGAAGTCCCACAAGTTGCGCCTGAACGCATCTAAATGCGCATTTGGCGTAGGGTCAGGCAAATTCCTGGGCTTTCTAGTGACCAACTGGGGTATAGAAACTGATCCCTCGTAGATCAAAGCCATCCAAGATCTAGAGAGGCCCAACACAGTCAAGGACGTACAACATCTCACTGGCCTAGCAGCCGCACTAAACCGATTTATAAGTCGGTCGTCAGACAGGTGTCGGCCGTTCTTCCAGGCACTAAAGTCCAAGTTTGAGTGGGATGATGAGTGTAACCACGCCCTGGAAAGCTTGAAAAACTACATGACCTCTCCTCCATTGTTGGTGACTCCAACACCAGGAGAGGAGCTCTTTTTGTACTTAGCAGTATCCCAGCATGCAGTTAGCGCAGTGTTGGTGAGAACTGAGGGAATACAACACTTGCCTATCTTTTATTTGAGCAAGACCATGCTGGGTGCCGAAACAAGATACCTGCCATTGGAAAAGCTGGCCTTACCATTGATGATGGCCTCAAGAAAATTGTCACACTACTTCCATGCCCACACCGTAATTGTCTTAATGGCCTTCCCCTTAAAAGCCTTATTTGGGCAGATTTCTTTAGACGAATTTTGAAGTGGGCAGTGGAGTTGGGGCAGTTCGACGTTAAGTTTCAACCAAGAACCGCAATAAAAACCTAAGCTTTAGCAGACTTCGTGGCCAAGTTCGCGCCAGGAAGTCATTATGTTTGCCCAATCGATTTGACAGGGGCAACCAAACGAAGGGGGGAAAGTGCCGTAGGAATAGCACAGCCCCCAAAGTAGGACGCCCAACGGCATAGCAAGCCATTCAGGCCTGAAGAAAGGGAAGAAGGAATAGACCACAACACTGCCAGCAAGGACTCACCCAAAAATATAATCTCGAGACAGTCAGACAGCGAGGATCAAAGCCCAACGGCAGACATTAACCTAGATGAAGGCATTAGCAACGCCCCTGATCCCAAGACATCATCAAACCCCTCTACTTGCTAGAAGCTGTTCGTCGGAGAGATGTGGAAACTCTTCATAGATGGAGCATCCAACAGGCACGGTGTAGGACTAGACATAGTCCTCATCTCACCGAATGGCCTAACAATTGAATAGGCAGTCAACCTTGGCTTCCCAACATTTAACAACAAGGCGGAGTATGAGGCATTGCTAGCACGTTTAAAATCAGTACTTTGCATGAAAGCCACCGAGTTGATGGTATACAGTGACTCCTAGCTAGTAGTCAACCAGATTTCAGGCAATTACGAGGCAAAGGATGATAGGATGGCTAAATACCAAGACTTGGTCAGAAAGGAGATCATGAAGTTTGAAGTAGTCCGAATAGAGCAAATCGGCTGGGAAGAAAATAGTAAAGTAGATGAACTGGCCGATTTTGCATCAATGGCAAATACATCTATCCCGCACCCATTGTTGATTGACTTCCTACCCAAACCAAGTATTGAAGAACCCAAAGCAGCCGAAGCATGTTGTACCAAGCTAGGTCCTTCCTGGATGGACCCCATCATAGTATTTTTAAAAGATGGCATCTTACCTGAAGAAAATAAAGAAGCCAACAAAATTAGAGCAAAATCACAACGATTTTGGCTCTCCCCATCACTAGTTGTACAAAAAAAAACTTTCATAGGACCTTACTTGAAATGTGTCCATCCTAGTAAGGTCGAGGTTTTTTGTTCAAAGTACATGAAGGCGTCTGCGGAAGCCACCAAAGGGGAAGATCGTTGGCCTACAGAGCAATTTCACAAGGATATTGGTGGCCATACATGCAAGCAGATTCAGAGAAGTATGTCAAGAAGTGCGAGAAATATCAGAAGTTCGCATACCAAATACATCAACCAGCCACAGAGCTTCTACCATTGACTAGCCCGTAGCCCTTTGCAATGTGGGGCCTGGATATAGTAGGACCACTCCTAACTGCGCTCGGCAACATAAAATTCTTTCTCGCAGCAACAGACTATTTTACAAAATGGGTAAAGGCAAAAGCACTCGCATCTATAAAAGAAAAAGTCGTTAAAAAATTCATCTAGCAGAAACATCATAACTCGATTCGACATACCCAAGGCTCTAATATCCATAACAGCACTCAGTTTGATGGCAAAATCTTTAGGGGCTTTTGCGAAGAATAGAAGATAGAATTCTACAACCTCTACACTGGTGTACCCCAGCTAATGGCCAGGCTGAGGCTCTAACAAAGTAGTCTTAGATGGTTTGAAGAAGAGGTTGGAAAGAGCAAAAGCAAGTGGGCTGAGGAACTTCCCATGTTTTATGGGCTCATCGTACCACACCTGGCGGTCAACTGGCGAAATGCCCTTCTTTTGGCCTATGGCATGGAGGCAGTAATCCCCCTAGAAGTGGGCCCCCCACTATTAGAAAAAAAATTTTGATCCAAACTGAATCGTGAGGCCATAGCCCTAGAACTTGACCTCACAGAAGAAAGAAGGGAAAGGGCATTGTGCACATTGCCTCATATTAACAAGAGTTATCCAGAAAATACAACAAAATAGTGCACCCAAGGCAATTCAAGATTGGAGATTGGGTACTGCGCAAAATGATGACAACACTTTGGTACCTGGAGATGGAAATTAGGACCTAACTGGGAAAGACCATACAAAGTGATCGGTTTAGCGGGAAAAGGGGCATATCACTTGGTAGATTTGGGCAGCAAAGCTGTTCCCAGGTCATGGAACACGGCCAATCTCAAACTATTTTATTTTTAGCTTTTTCTTAAAGTACTTGTAATTTTTCTTTTTGCAATAAAACAAGTAGTTTTTTTTTTCAGTGAAAATCTTTCCTTAGTAGAAATTATTCATAGTTATTACCGACTGGGGGCAATCAAGAAGGTTGGCAGGTTTGATATCATGACCCGAACCCGCCCCTATAGGTTAAGGTCATAACCGGCCAGTAATCATGAGATTACCTACGGCCTCAAACCTGATGTCAATTAATAATTAATAATATGGGGCCAGATGCGGAAGCAAACTTAGAAATTTTGTCCAATGAGCTATGCCTACATGGCATATCAAAACATTTCACATATACTTAATAATAACTCACACCACATATCAGTAGTTAACATCTTGTATACCCAGGATCATTCAAACACATAGTCAGCCATGCCAAAAGCTTATACACATAAATGGTCTATCATGACCAATATAAGTAGTAAAAGAAATACAAAAGATCATAAACAAAGCCTCTTGTGTGAGACACCTGAGCTGACTTCACAAAACTCGGGTTCCTTTCTTAAATTCCAGTAAGGCTGGGGTTGAACGTCCCTTTGCTCACCTACATACATATAAATAAGAGTGAGCTAATGCCCAGTGAATAATATCAAAATAAAGAGGTTAATGAATGAGGTTTGTTCATAAATGAATCAGACTTATAATGTACACATTTGAACCACTATTCTCATTCACACCAGATTTACAAATCTCAACAAAGCAAAACGACCTTGGGTCCAACACATCATATCCACATGCAAAACGACCTCAGGTCCAATTCTTACATAAAACAATACAACCTCGGGTCCATTTATACGAAACGACCTTTGGTCCAGCCAACTCTTTATTCGAAACGACCTTTGGTCCAATTCAAACACATCAAACGGCCTTGGGCCCAATTCGAATATATCAGGCGTATCAAACGGCCTCGGGCCCATTCTCTTTATATTCATATCCATGCATATTTCATATTCATGATCATGATCCCTTTCATTCAAACGGCCTTTGGCCCATCACGGTATTCCAACATATCAAATGACACATTCAAACGGCCTTTGGCCCATCTTTGCATTCATGTCTAACGGCCTTTAGCCCAATTGTTCATATCCGGCGGCCTTTGGCCCAATCATTCATGTCCGACGGCCTTTGGCCCAATCATTCATGTCCAACGGCCTTAGGCCCAACCATTCATGTCCAACGGCCTTTGGCCCAATCATTCATGTCCAACGGCCTTAGGCCCAATTCAGATATATCAAACATATCAACGGCAAACGGCAAATGGCAAACGGCAAACGGCCTTAGGCCTAATTTAAATATATCAAACGTATCAAACGGCCTTATATAAATTAGGTATATAGAATACTCATTCATATTTCAAATCAACAAATCCATGGAGCTTATACAGAAGTAGCATTTGGAAAGTGACATACTTGAAAATATCTTTACTAAGATATTACTCACAGTGTTCTGCCAATGGATTTGCCCTTGAGCTCGACCCTACACATTACATAACACACATGGGTCACAAACGATTCAATCCATTCTTAACTTGTGCATTCCCCTTAGGCCTCTTTATTATCTTCTTAATCCATTTACAAAGTTCAATGCATGCCTGAGAGTGCTCAGAAATGGAAGAACGGAAAATGAAACACAAAACATCTTTACAAACTTTCTGAAACAGGGCTCCCCGCTCGAGCGTGGCTTTGGCTGCTCAAGCGGACCCTTTAGGTCTGCAAAAGTACTGGTTGCCTCATTTCTACGCTCGAGCGTGAATTCGGACACTCGAGCTGAATGTCACACTACATGGCTCCCCGCTCGAGCGGACATCAATGTCTGCAAAAATTCTGGGAGCTCGCATTTCACGCTCGAGCGGCACTTTCCCCGCTCGAGCAGACATGCCAAATTCTGGGTTTTCCAACAAGCTGACTGAGCTTCAAACTTGTATTCAAACTTATGTTTCTTGCATATGATGACTTATAACTTCTCATGTACATTTACTAACATGCTACAAACACCAATTTACTACATTATGAAGCTCAAATCTTATGAATCAATCACATGCAAACCCAAAATATACCAAACTTACTTCCAATACATTAAATTCATGCATTCAAACTTCATATCTTCATTAATCATGCATGCATGTCAATTCTTGACTCCATTTCTGTTACAAATGGTACAAATGGTGCTTATAACCATGAAACTCAACAAAACCAGATAAGAATCTGGGTTGAAGAAGAGAACTGAGTGTTGGCTAAACCTGCTAACCTTCTTCAGCCTTATAGGCTGAAGAAGAGAACTGAGTGCTGGTCAAACCTGCCAACCTTCTTCAGCCTAGATCCTTATCTGGGTTGAAGAAGAGAACTGAGTGCTGGTCAAACCTGCCAACCTTCTTGAGTCTAGATCCTTATCTCGGCTGAAGAACAAAAGGTGTTGGTCAAACCTATCAACCTTCTTGAGCCTAGATTCTTATCTGGATTCAATGCCTAATCTTTCATAATTAACATGTTACATGCTAGCTTATGCAAATTCATGGCAATTCTAAACATGCATGCATTCATTGACTCCAAATTCATCAATTACAACTTAATTCTTGCTCTTGGTTACATGTTCTCTTTGAATTCACAAAATTACAAACTTAACTTATGAATTTATGCTCAAATACTCACCTAGGAGCTTCAATCTTCACAAATTCTAGCTAGATCTTTGAGTTTAGCTTCCAATCCCCAAGCTTTGAGCCAACATTCATAATTTGAGCCCCCCTCTCTCTCTCTAGAGCCGTCTCTCTCTCTCTCTCTAGAGCACATTTCAGATTTTGAGTTCACAAAAATGAGGGACTTAAGTGTATATTGGCCTATTTATAGGCTTGCTTAATCACATTGATTAAGTTTAAGTAATGGCACTCTAATTAACCATTCTGAATCTAATTATTTTTATCCGAATCAATTTTCAATTAAATTTTACCATAGGCTCTAAAAATTACACTAATCACAATGACGTAATCAATTTCAGGTTCTGTGGCCGAGAAGGCCTTCAATTTTCAATTCAAAGCACAGATTCTAACAGATTTTCCTACGGTGAACAGATACAATGCCAAAATCACATATAATCATGCAATTAACACCCAAATTCAAATTAAGCACATAATTACAAACATAATCATGATTAATTAACATAGTACAGGACATGGTTATCACATTTGACCAACACCCTTTGTTCTTCAGCCCAGATAAGGACCTAGGCTCAAGAAGGTTGGCAGGTTTGACCAACACCCTTTGTTCTTCAGCCCAGATAAGGACCTAGGCTCAAGAAGGTTTGCAGGTTTGACCAACACCCTTTGTTCTTCAGCCCAGATAAGGATCTAGGCTCAAGAAGGTTGGCAGGTTTGACCAACACCCTTTGTTCTTCAACCCAGATAAGAATCTAGGCTCAAGAAGGTTGACAGGTTTGACCAACACCTTTTGTTCTTCAGCCGAGATAAGGATCTAGACTCAAGAAGGTTGGCAGGTTTGACCAGCACTCAGTTCTCTTCTTCAACCCAGATAAGGATCTAGGCTGAAGAAGGTTGGTAGGTTTAGCCAACACTCAGTTCTCTTCTTCAGCCCAGATAAGGATCTAGACTTAAGAAGGTTGGCAGGTTTGACCAGCACTCAGTTCTCTTCTTCAGCCTTATCTAGGCTGAAGAAGGTTAGCAGGTTTAGCCAACACTTAGTTCTCTTCTTCAGCTCAGATAAGGATCTAGGCTCAAGAAGGTAGGCATGTTTAATCAAATCTGTTTTCTTTTAACCGAGATAAGGATCAAGGTACACATATCGGTTACAAAAGTTTTGTAGGTTCCTAAAGTTGTTTTTTAGCCAGGATAAGTATATCGACCAAACAAGGTGGGCATGAGAGGGCATGACTGAGCTAACTAGGTCGGCTGGGCATGCAACAAAACTAATACACTACAAAGAGGAAAAATGATGTGAACCGAACAAAAAGATGTAAAAAAGAAAGTTTCTTTCATTCATTTGTAAATAAGTACAAGAGGAGGGGCTTGTAGCCCGATTACATTTTGTTAAAGAGAAAAAGAGAAAGAAATTAGGCAAACAAGTCATCTAGCTCGGCGTCCAAATCGACTCGGACTTTGCCCATAGGAAGGCTAGTTCCAGCATCAGCACCCTGGTTGGGCTTGGTCACGGGCACTTCGTCAACTGCACTGCGCAAGACTTGGCTGGAGTCCACTGGAGTAGGAGATAAGACTGGCGACCGAGCTGAGTGTTGTAATAAGGGGCGTTAAGTGGAGTAGGGACCTCACTCCCCCTCCTGAAGGAATTTCTGTTGGACCGCATTAGCATAGTCCTTTATATATCCCGGTATGAAGTGGGGAAAAGGGATTCAGGAAGATCTCGGAGTCATGTCCATGACCGAGCTGTTCAGCAGCAGCTTTCCAATCGCATTTAAAGAAAATGTCCTTGGCGTCTTCACATTATTGGACATAGGTCTCATCTCCTTCCTTGAAGCCTCGGTCCTCTGCGTCCTCTATCTTTTTCCTCATTTCCTCCAGCTCGACATTCTTTTTCCTCTCTAACTTAGCCAGCTCTTGCAAGTAGCAATCTTTTTCTCGGCCAAAGCTTTTTGTTTGTCAGCCTCTACCGTGCTGACCAGTTCAACTAGCCTTGCGTTTTCGGATTCTAGCTTAGTCAGCTTGGCCTTAGCTTCTTTTAGTTCGGCTGCCTTGGCATCTGCATCAGCCACGGCTGACTATGCCGTCTTCCGCAGCTTAACCATTCGTTTTTGAGCCACTTGGCTCTTTTACAGGGCCTACACAACATTCAAAGAGGTTACAGGAAAACTAAGCATTAGGTCCATAATGGTATCAATTATTGAGTTATAGGGATTTCAGAGCTTACTAGTATCACAGACTTGGACGCCGAGCGAATGGCCTTCAACGCGGTCAAACTCTCGTGCCGCTCCATATCGGTGGGCAGGCAGACGCTCTTCGCTAAGTTGAAGGCTAGAAGTGATCCTTCTCAGCACTAACAGAGTTAGAGGCTGTTACTGCCCGACCTCTGAAAGACACGGTTGGTGTCCACATCGGAGTGGATGGAGGATTGGAAGGGCCAGGCCGGTTGCGACGAAGGGGCAGACTGGCCTCTGGCAGTTCGGTCTCCGACGGCTCATTGTCATCTTCGTCTGTTAGGCACTGTAGTGCAGAACCAGTGCAGGGCCATTTGTTTGGCCGAGATGACGAAGCTCGGGTAGTGGGGAGGGTCACCACAGCCTCGCATGATTGACCGGGCCTGTGGTACCTTGGTTTGAACCTCGATAGTGGGAGCTGTGGTTTGCTTGGTGATTAGGGCACCAACGACTCGTCGCTTGGCCATTTCTTGCTCTTCAGTCAGAGGAATGAGGTTGATTTAGGATAGGTTTGGCTATAGTTCAAGTGATAGTTCGAGAAGAAAGTCAGTAACCCTAGTCTTTCTCCTTTCGCTATACCGATAGGTCGACTTAAAGTTTAGTAGCTTGGCCCAATCGCGATGGCAGTATCGAAGTGCAGCGTGAAAGACGTCATGATTGGCGTAAGTATAAGGTGATTTAAGCTGGTTTAAATCTGCAGAAAAGAAAGACAAGAAACGTAATGGGTTAGCACGGTGGTTAATTGGAACAACAAAGAAAAATTGAACCGAAAATGTAACAGCAATCTTTTTATTCCAGTTTATATTATAGCCCAGTATCTGGGTTTAATCTTCAAAATTGCTAGAAAACCCAGAAGAAATCGAAATCATCGTATAAGTCTTTGTCCGGTGTATTTTTATAATTTTTCTCGGCCTTTTTTTACTCTGAGGTATACACCCAACCGTCATCATTTTGGCCGCGCGAATACTGGTGGAATAACTCGGCAATCCGAGGTTGAGGCCGAGCTGAGTTTAGCTCGGCGATACCATTTATTATTCTATAAGTTTTTGTGAAGAGTTGGGTTGGACACAATCTTGTTTTCCTAAGAAACTCGCATATAAGGGGTTGTACAGGGAACCGGAGCCCAACTTTAACAATCGATATCACTGTGAATGGGATGAAGCCCGGTTTGCCACAGGGTGTGGTGTCTAGCTCGGCTAAAGAGAGGTGGACGTCATCAGGGATATGGTAGTCTTTTCAGAATTTGGCCATGGCCCCAGGCGAGTTTACCAGGAATCGATATTTACCCATTAAACTCAAGCCTAGCTCGACATTGATGTGACTTTGGATGGCTCGGTTGAGCAATGACGCCAAGGGGCAAAGTGCAAGGGTGTGCCTGGCCAATCTAGTCAAGTCTGCAAAGTGGAAATAAAAAGTGTTATGCCCAGATGACTGGACCCGGCTAAGTAAAAAGGCAAAATAACATAACCCTAGATCGGCTACAAACTAGGTTACAGTCCATTCCTAGTTTGGCCATAAAGCAGGACGGGCTCAAGGTTTTTAGCTCGGTTATTAAGCAAACAGGTTCCTAGTTCGGTCATAGTACGATTTTGGATCGAAGCTTGTGTTCTAGACTGATTCAAAATCCTGCTAGTATGTTCTTAGGTCTGAGCGTGTGGTTTTGGGTTTCTGGTATTTTCTTAAAATTTTGGTGGTCGTAACACGCATACATGGAGCTAAAGTACTGCATTTTAGAAAAAGAATAAAAAGGAGAAAGAGGCATAAGCAACTTACGGATTTAGAACGAGAAGTCGAAATCCAATCAGCAAGAGTGCCAGTCAGAAAACAAGAGGAGCAGGTGCTATGGTTACTTGGGTTGAGACTGGAGGTGCAGATGTGGAAACTCAGGAGGCAAGGGAGAGAAGATGAACAGTAAGGATATTTGATTCAAAAATATATAGGCGCGAGAATGGGCGGGACTATTCAAATTTCATGGTACAAAGACGGCTGTAGCAGGTGTACTTGACTAGTAGGGGCAAGCCACGTGTCCAAAGGAATAAATAAACGTTTCAAATGTGCTTGAGTAGTGAAACAGCATGCAGAGCAACTGACAAGACATTTCTGGACCGAGCAAATTAGGAGTCCGATAATATTTGAGCTCGGTTGGAGGCTTGTACATCTAGCTCGGCTGGAAAAGAATAATCCCAATCATGCACTGCAGATACAATTAAGGGGCAATTGAGAGGGCAATTTATGTCTAAATAAGGCCGAGCTAAGGCCATCTATTGCATGGACCGAGCTAGGTTCACTCTTGGCCATTGGGCCGCGCTGCAGGCGTAAATAAGAGTGGATTGAGCTCGGTCGTGGACTGGACGGGTATTTGGCCCAAGGCTTGAACCGAGGTGGTTATATCAAAACACGACCGGGGTGCGACGGTGCAAGCTTCCAGAAGCTGTTATCTCAAACAAGGACTGCTAGTTCTGTCTAGCGTGGGGCAAGGCCTTCCTAGCTCGGTTGAACTACTACCGAGCCGAAGTAAAGGGACTTGTGCCATCTCACTTGGCTTGCAATGAGGAGAGTGCTATAGGATAGGCATTATCTTTTAGTAATGTGATTCCTAGGAGGACTCTACATTAGAGAATTAGAGTCCTATTAGGATTGTACCAGGTGGAATCTACGAAAGCTCATGACAGTGCGTCATCAACTTTATCCATAGGCTCTGTCAAGACAACATATATATATATATATATATTTGGGACGTGATGCGAAGGAGGGCCGAAGAAATGACAATATGCCCGTTCGAGAAATTTAAAATTTCGCATACACGTAAGGGGCAAATGTAAGAGGAGCTAATTTGAGTCCGCTAAATTAATTAGGCCCAATAGCCCAAGATTGGTGGGCCGAATTTATCGCAAGTCCAAGATTGGTGGCCCAGATTTATCTCCATCAAACGGGCTAAATGGCTTTAAGCCTCGAAAAGGTTCGGATCCACGAACTTAGAGACTTACTCGGGCCCGGACTCGAAAGGGTATTAAGCAAGCCTAGAGATTCGAGGCACTCGAACTCGAAAGGGTTTGGATCCATGAACCTAGAGGTCCGAAGCACTTGGCTTCAAACGGATTCAGACGCAATCTAGAAATCGCTCCGTTAATAAGTCCTAGAACACTTGCGGGCTCGGAGCTTTCCGGGATCTACGCACCAGAACCATGGGCGTAATGGAGTTCGAACAAAGGACCCGATCCAAGGACGGTGAGTGGAGATAAATTCACTCTTCAGTTAAACTAGCCTATACCCGGGTCAAGGTGGCACGATCTGGGGGGTCCCTGAGCCTCGGCAATATTTGCGGCAGGGCATTCTCTTGAACTACCCCTGACCCTTTTGCGGCAGGATGTCCTCTGGGACTACCCCTGACCCTTTGGGATGATTGGAGATCATTGGTTAGGTGTGGCTAAGAATAAGGGTTCGCCGAGAGGTTAATCTCCTCTTCGAGGGTTTTCCTCATCCTCAGAGAGATCACCTCCTCGGACAAGGTGGTTAGAGAGAATATTCCCCATGTGCCTTGCACATGGGCTCCATCCTACATCATGAGGTGCCTATAAATAGCACACACCCATAGCTTTACAAGGGTGGATTTTAGAGAGAATTTTTGGGAAAGAACTAATTTCCCTTTTCCATTATCAACCTTGAGAGTGAAAGTGGGAGATCCATGGGAGAGCCTTGCCAGTATTCTCTCTCTAGCTACTTTGCCTTCTTCTTCTTCACCCAATCTCTTATCTCCATCATCTCCTTTCTTTTGGGTTCTTAGTTGAGACTATTGAAGAATCTAAGCCTCTCCCAATTTCTAAAGGAATTCAAGTCTTCTTCAAAGATCTTCGAATATTCCAACAACGTTCTTGAACCCTCTCATACATTTGGCGACTCCACTGGGGAGGCGGATTGGTTAATGGTCTCAATGAGATCTGGAACCCACACAACTCCAACAAGGATGGTAGAAGAAGATGAAGTTCACCAAGAAGGATCCTCTAATGGTGGTGATGACAGGAACATGGCTCCAGATCAACCACTTTTGCTTGAAGCCATTCAAGGACTTCAAAATACTCAACAAGAGATTCTTACCACTCTTCAGAATCTCACTCACACCATGTTGGTGATGAGTTCTAATTTTGCACCGGCGCCAAACGGAAATCAAATTGGCGGTGGAGTTATTTCCGCCGGAGTGCAAAATCAAATCCAAGGAGAAGTAGGCCCCAGTCAGCCTGTGGCTCATGGCAACGTGGCCACAGTAACACATGCTCAAACCACAGTAGGCGGCAGCAGTTTGCCCATGCCCGGGCTCCATGGCATGCCAAGCCAAGATCCAATGGTAACTAGGGGAGGTTCTGGTGTAATGAATGGCACTCCGGCGACTGTTGGTGTCTAGGAAAATATAAGGAGCATAATGGCATAAAAAGGAGCTCTGCCCGTACCTAATCTTGTTACACCACCAGTAAATGTTGCTCAAGTACCAAACGGGCCTCTTTTGGTGCCGACAACAAATTTGCAAGCCCAACCCGGTATAGCTGCGCTGTGCGGTGGACTTTACGGGTCTTAATTCAATGTCCCATCACCAACTAGCTTGTCCATAGGCGCTGATGGCCAGTATCGTTAAATGTCCTCACCAATGATGAATTTGCAACACCAGAATAGCCAAGTCACCCGTAGCTCAGTCTTCGGGTCCATAAGCCAAGTTCCGGGAATACCACCATTAAATTCTCTCCCTCAACAGTTTCTCACTCTCGCCAATGTGTAAGCCATGTTCGATCTCGAACGGGGCAAGAGAACTTTACCCTCTTTGCCTGATCCGGATGTCGAGAAGCCTTACCCTATTGAGATGCTGAGCTATCCATACCCTGAGGGGTATACAGTGCCGAAGTTCATCAAATTCGTTGGCAAACAAGGAAATGCTCGAGAACATGTTGTGCGATTCATCGAGACTCTGGATATTCATGGCTCAAACCATGTCCTCCGGCTGAGAGAATTTTCTAAGTCCCTCACTGACCGAGCATATAGCTGGTATGTTAATTTGGCCCCAAACTCTATCCGAAATTGGGAGGAAATGGTTAACAAATTCCACTCCAAGTTCTTTCAAGTGGCAGAGAAGATGACCACACTTACATTGTGTAAAGAAAAGCAACAAGAAAGTGAAGACATCCTTAACTATGTCAAAAGGTTTCAGGACAAGGCTGTGGATTTCCATGAAGCAGTGGATGAGAGTTATCTGGTTCAAATCTGTCTAAAAGGGGCATTGAGCAGGTACAAAATGTTTCTAGTTAATCACAAGCTACCCACCTTCTCGGCACTAATAGAAGCAGCTCGGAACATTAGCACTCCTCAGGCTCAGGAGTCCGGATTTAAGGCCAGTTACAAGGCTAGCTTCAAATTGTCTCGTGGACCTATTGTTGCTGCTGCCTCCGCCCCAGATACCCGAAAGTCACAAGGATGGGGTCATAGAGGCCAGGAGAGGAAGCAATATAATGGTGAAAAGGGGAATGTTTCTTATCCATGCGGAATCGAGGAGGTAAAAGCTCTAGTTAAGGAATGGGTGGCTGATGGAGAGCTAAAATTGCCTTATGTCGAAGAAATGCCATCAAAGAAGGACCGCGAGAGCCCTAAATTTTGCGTCTATCATCGCACATTGAAACATCCAATAGAGAAGTGTTGGACTCTTAGGAAAATCTTCAAAGATAAAGTTGAGGCAGACGAATTGAGGTTCAAAAAGCAAGGGACTCAAGACATCCGAGAACAACCATATCCTCAGCACCGAGACAAGGGCAAGAATGTTCCTATGATAGCTTATGAAGGCCCGATGATTGAGGCTATTGCCAATCTCGATGACGGTGATTGTTATATGGACGACATCCTCGAGCCCAAGGGTGAGCAAGTTTACTATGGAAGTGCTCTCGATCCAGAGGGCAGAACATTTATGACTCATGTCGAAGATCCCTTTGATCCAAAAGGAGGAAAAGAGTACTACGAAAGAGGAGGACACCATGTTTATGTGGCATCTTATTTTGAAGAGACCAAGGAGATGGTTAACTACGAGCCTCCAAAAGTGGAAAAAGATCCGGATCACTATGCCAAAACCCTGCAAGACTGTGTAAAGTTCAAGCAATTCTTCGACCAGCTTGGACTTTCCAGGGAGGCAAGAATAGAAATCACAAGTCTATCATCAATATAGCCGAGGCACACCATGAGGAATGCATGTCGACTGAGGGATCTATCCCGAGGAAGGCAAAAGAGCAATCTAGTGCCATTACTTTCTCCGAGACTAATCGGAAGTATCCATTTTCTCACAACCGCCCACTTTATGTGACTGCTTTTACGAATGGGGTTGAGTTCAAAAGGGCCTTTCTAGATAGTGGAGCCTCTATCAACATTATGACTCGTGCTACTCTAGAAAAGGCCGGAATCTCTGAAGAATGCATTGTGAAGCAGCCGATAGTCATCACTGGCTTTGGTGGAGAAAGGAGAGTTACTATAGGATGCATAACAGTTGATTTAGCTGTCGGAGAGATTCGCTTGGCTACCAAGTTCCATATTATCGATTCCGAGGCAAATTATCATATCATTCTAGGGAGGACCTGGATGCATAGATATGAGGCTGTACTGTCAAGTTATCATCAGTGTGTTAAGGCTAAATGGGGAAAGAAGACGATGACAATTCAGGCTACAGAAAGGCCTTTCGAGACCCATGAAGCTCATTATTTTGATGCCATCTACTTCACCGAATTGGCTGTCGAAGAAATTCCCACCACCTCTAAGTCTCGTGGGGTCAAAATTCCTCACTGGGAGGATATCAAAGATGACAAGGAGCCAAGGGCAGAATCAAGTAAACGGGCGATATCTCGACCAAAAAATCTGCCTATTCCTTAAAAGGTGATGAAAGTCCGAGAAGGGGGCAAGATGGTGTACTTTGCGAAGGTGCGGGGAGTCGGTTTCTTCAGCCACCGACTCCGAGTCAAAAGAAGAGCCTTCTGACATTGACATAGTGATAAAGCCTGAAGTGGATTCAGAATGCATGTAAGATGGACCGAAGCCTCAGCCCGAACAACTTATTGAAATAGATCTGAGTGATGGACAAGATGCACCGAGGCTGATATTCATAAGTTCGAGCCTTAGCCTAGAGAAGCGGGAACAGTTGTTAAAATTGATAAGTTGGTACTCAAATGTGTTTGCTTGGTCATATAAACAAATGCCTGGACTAGATCCTGACCTAGTCTCCTATTATCTTGATGTGTTCCCAAACTCCAAGCCAATCAAGCAAGCTGCTCGAAAATATCATCCAGATCTCGAAGAAAAGATTAAGGAGAAGATTGAAAAACTTCAACAGGCTGGTTTCATCTGGCCAATACAGTACCCCACGTGGTTGGCAAACATAGTACTAGTAAAGAAGAAGAATGGTCAAATCAGAGTATGTGTAGACTTTCGAGATTTGAACAAATCTTGCCCGAAGGACAAATTCCATCTTCCTCACATCGATACCCTCGTGAATGCCACCTCAGGACACCAGATGTTCTCATTCAGGATGGATTCAGCGGATACAATCAGATCAAGATGGCTGAAGAAGACGCAGAAAAGACTGCTTTTAGAACACCTCGGAAACTTCTTCTATACAGTCATGCCTTTCGAACTCAAGAATGCCGGAGCAACTTACCAAAGGGCTATGTCTGCAATCTTTCATGACATGATCCATCATGAGGTGGAAGATTATGTTGATGATCTAGTGGTGAAATCCAAGAAAGAAGAGGACCATCTTCGATACCTTGAAAAAGTATTCAAGAGGTGCCAGAAATTCAAAATGAGGATGAATCCTCTCAAATGTGCTTTCGGGGTGACGGCTAGGAAGTTTCTTAGGTTTCTTGTACATAGGCATGGTATTGAGGTAGATGAAGACAAGGTCAAGTCTATCAGAGCAATGCCTCCCCCGCATTCTCAGAAGGAGTTAAAGAAGTTCCTCGGGAAGGTGTCTTACATTCGGAGGTTTATCCCAGCACTTGCAGAGATCTCTGCCCCCTTTGGCTCTTTGTTAAAAGGAGATGCCAAGTTCGAGTAGAACCAAGAGCACTAAAAGGCTTCGAGAGAATCAAGGCGGCCTTGACCTCGCCTCAGACCATGATAGCCCTGCAGCCCGGGGTACCATTAATGTTGTACCTAACCTCAACCCCAAGTCCATAGGGGCATTATTGGTCCAAGATGTAGATGGAGCAGAACGCCCGGTGTATTACATCAGCCGGAAGATTCGAGGAGCAGAAGTCCGATATACTCCGGTAGAGAGACATTGTTTAGCTTTGGTATTCACCGCCCAAAAGCTTAGACATTACTTCTTAGCACATCAAATTCAGATTGTTACTAGAAGTGATCCAATCCGATACCTCCTCAGCAAGCCTGCTCTAACCGGGAAAGTGGCAAGATGGTTGTTAGCACTGGGTGAATTCGAGATCACATGTGTAGCTCCCTAGGCAATCAAAAGCCAAGCCTTAGCCGATCTCCTCACCCAATTTCCAAGTGGTGACTATGAACCAGTGAATGAAGAATTAAGAGGAGAAGTTAGGGCTGGGCGTAGGGTTATCCGACCCGCGCAAACCGCCCTACCTGAACTGAACCGCACGCGTGTGGGTGGTTTCGCAAACACATTAGGGTAGGGTGCGGTTTGGATTTTATATAAATTTCGAGTTGCGGGCGGGTTGCGGGTTTGAACCGCACTCGTCCAACCCGCTCGCATTAAATTAATTATTATTATTATTATTATTATTATTTTCCCTCTTTCAAATCTAACTGTCCATCTCACCATCTCACTCACCTCATCTATAATAAACAAAACAAAAACCCTAATCGCTGTCTCCCTCACTCTCTCAGTCTCATCTCATCTCTTATCACTATTTCTCTCACTCTCTCGTTTCGTTGTTCATCTTCATCTTCTGTACCGATCACTCTCTCGTTGTTCATCTCATCGCATCGATCGTTGATTTTTTTTTACAACAGGTAAGCCACTCTCTCTCAATCTCTGTCTCTGTCTCTCTCTCGCCCCAATCGTTGATTTTTTTTACAACATATATATATATATATATATCAGATATCTCTCTGATCTGTCTCCCTCACTCCTCATCTCATCAGTCTCACTCTCTTTTGCATCTCTGCACCGATCGACTCACAGGTAAGCCTCTCTCGCTCTCTCTCTCTCTCTCTCTCCTCTCTGATCTCTCATCTCTGCACCGATCGAATCTGTGTGTTTCTTTGGAAATAAATCTGATTTGTTTTTTGGACCAACATATCTGATTTTTTTTTGAAATTGAATCTGTAATCTGTGTGTTTGTTTTGGAATTAAATTTGTTCTTAAGAAATTTGTTCTGTTTGTTTTGGAATGAAATTAAATTTGTTCTTAAATTTGTTTTGGCCTCTATGTTTGTTTTGTTTGATCTGAATCTGTTTTGTTTTGTTTGATCTGAATCTATTTGATCTGAATCTGTAAATCTGAATCTCTGCACCAAACAAATTTGTTTTGTTTGTTCTCTGTGTAGAGGGATGGCCATTGAACTTTGTGGTAGGGCAGCTCAAGCTGATAATGATTGTACTGAAATAGGGTTGTTGAAGTTGGAATACAAAAGAAGGAAGTGTGATGTTATATGCATTCTCTATTGCAGCTATATATAGCCAATATGGATAAACTTCAAGTAAGCTTTGGCCATCTCTAGTCTTTTTATAATGATTATTTCTAACATACTTGTGAGGTTGATTGTACTGACCATTTTTTGTTAAAATTATGTATGTGGAATTATATATTGGTCTTAAATTCTTTTATGATTCAGTGATATTGTTGAGTTCCCTTTATGACTGCTGAGTTTGGCATTTGTTGTTGAATCTGACTTTTTACATAACTCGGATAGGGTTATGTTAACTCAGGGTTGATTTAGTTAGGTGAAAGCTTACTTGTGGGGTTTCATTCTTTATGAGCATGTTAGAATAATATGTAATCCATGTCTGTGATTGGCCTTCCTGGTTGTTGAAACTTCACATGACAGCCAATCTAATAACTGGTTGGCAGTCCAATGTAGTATAAAAATGGTAACATAGTAATCAAAATGACGATATATTTAAAAAAGTTTGAGAATCCCACGATGTTTAGTTTCTTCTGATTCCAGCATTTTGCTCTTAAAAATTATTTTAATGTAATTAACAAAACAAATGCATGGAATTAGAATTGGAATTAAAAAAAAAAAGGGTTTAAAAATAAATTTTGAGAAAAAAGTTCAATCCGTAAACTGCCCGCAACCGCCCGCACATCCGCGAACTTTATCCGCACAAACCGCAAACTGCATTGCAGGCGGTTGTGGGTTGACTTTTCCCCAAACCGCATGGATGCAGGCTGGTCCAAACCGAATCGTTAACCGTCCCAAACCAAACCGCGGACACCCCTAGGAGAAGTGCATACAGCTATGGCTTCCGAAGAAAGCTTTTGGACATTGAGCTTTGACGGAGCATCAGCCGAAGGGAAAGGAGGAACCGGGATAGTCCTTACAAGCAAAAATGGGAAAATTTTATATTTGTCTTATAAACTGGATTTCCATTGCTCGAATAATGAAGCCGAGTATGAGGCTCTTATTTTAGGCTTGATAGCAGCTGAGAAGCACAGTATCAATAAGATCCGTATTTGGGGGGACTCAAAGCTGATAGTAAAGCAAGTTTCAGGACAGTTCGTCTTAAAGGAGCCTGCCTTGGCCACATATCGAACAACAGTCCAAAGGCTTCTTGAGAAATTTCAGAAAGTTGAAATAGAGCATGTGTCTCGCTCCGACAACAAGTTTTCAGATGCCCTCGCAACATTAGGAGCAAGAGTTGACATTCCAGAGGAGGAGGTGACAATTGTTATCAAGAAGAGAACAGAGCCTTCAATAATACCCGAGGACAAAGACCTTCCGGAGGACTGGAGAAAAGAAGTCTTCGAACAACTCAGAAGCAAAGTTGGAAAATTGACTATGGCCAAGCTTGCTAAATTCATAATTATTCAAGGTGAACTTTACTTCCGAGGAGGTACCAGATTCCTAGCCCGGTGTGTTGGCCAACAAGAAACGAGCTTTCGACTACAACAGATTCATGAAAAGTCCTGTGGGGATGGGGATATTAGTCCGTACAGAAGGATCCAAAGACAAGGCTATTATTGGCCCGAGATGGAGAAGGCCTCGAATCAACTACAGAGAGAATGCCCCAAGTGTCAGTCATACATCTGGGAGGATGAGAGTTGCTTTGAAATTGATACCCCTGACTAGAGACAAGTCTACATTGACTATCTCAGAGGGGGGACACTACCTGAGAGCCCGAGGGACATTGCACACCTTAAGAGGAGGGAGAAAGGCGGTACTTTCTTGATCAGAATAAGCTTTACAGAAGAAGCATTGAGGGCACTCCCTTGAGATGTCTCTCCAAGGAGGAGTCGGATCTAGTTCTCGGAAGAGCCCACGAAATTGAGCATCAAGGAGGGGCTCAGCTGTTCGAGCAACTTATACACCTTGGGTATTACTGGCCGACCATGGAGTCAGATGCGTCCCATCACGTGAAGAGGTGCCAGACTTGTCAGAAACACAGAAATTTGATCCATGCTCCAGCCGTAGACCTGCATAGCATCCGAACGCCATGGCCGTTCCATACCTAGGCTTTTGATCTGATAGGGCCCATCTCCACACCTTCCAAAGGGTACAAGTGGATTCTTGCAGCTACAGAATTGAGCACGAAGTGGGTCGAAGCAATCCCTCTGAAGAACGCTACGAGGCCCACGATCGCGAACTTCATCAAGAAAAATATCATTTGCCGGTTTGGAGTACCAAACACCACCCTCTCGGACAATGGCACTCCCTTCATAAACAAATATGTGAAGAGCCTCCTAGATACTTACCAAGTGAAGCATCACAAATCCACACTCTACTATCCAAAAGGGAACGGGCAAGCAGAGGCCACAAACAAGACACTGATAAGGATTTTGAGCAAGATAATGGATGCATTTGGGGGGACTTGGTCCGAACAGTTGATAGTAGCTCTATGGGCGTATCGCATTTCAAAGAGAATGCCAATCAAGCAACTCCTTACTCCTTTGTGTGTGGTCTGAGGTAGTGTTACCTATAGAGTTGGAAACACCATCTGCTCGGATGCTCTCGCCTCGGGATGGTACTGGAGCCTCAAACCACCAGATTGGAAGCATTAGAGGAAAAGCATGACAGAGCTGCAAAAGTCATGGAAAGGTATCATGAGTCCATCGCCCGAGCCTATAATCAAACTGTGGTGCCAAGAAAGTTCGAAGAAGGTGATCTAGTATGGAAGATCATAGACCCAATCATACGAGGACAACCCTGCGCAAGTTTTCTCCAAGTGGGAAGGGCCTACAGGGTGGTTCAAGCAAGCTCAAAGCGGGTACTACAGGCTTGTAAGGGTTGAAGATGGCTTCTGAACTGGCCCGCTCATGCAAAGTTTATCAAGCGTTACTACTCGTAGATAGGCTCATCTATGTTGAAATTCATTTTCATTTTTCTTACTTTGTCTAAAAGTTGTGTTTTCCCTTACATATGAAGAAGCTGGTTTTCTTTATGGTGTATGTTTATCCCATCACTTGCAGTGAATTTATTATACTTTTGTCAAGAAAGTTGAAGAATTAATGAGAATATTTCAGCTTTATAAACATGTGCATATGATTGTTCTTTCCATTGCATCATTCAAAATAAATATTTTATCAAGTAGAATGAGAAAACAATGCAAAAAATCTCCAAACAGCAAAGATTTTGTCATTTCATTGCATTGTTCTAGATAAAACATTTTTTATCGAAAGGGGCAAAAAGTAATACAAAAAAAAAAAAAAAAAAACTCAATCTCTCTTAAAAACACCCTCGAAGAAACTGCCCGTCACATCTACATCCGGAGGACAAACAGCAAGTGTGCCTCTAAAGTCTCCAAGGCCCGAGCATAGCCCGACTCAAGTTCACGAAGAGTTGCCTTTGTCTCATCTATAGAGGTCTGATAAGAGGCAAGCACAGACAAAATTTCCACCCGATGACTGGCGTTCGAAGCTATATCTTAAGCGCTTCCGAAGCCATGATAAATCACTTGGTGACGCTCATGTCGAGAGATCCCTGATACGCTGTCTTGACTACTTCCCATTAAGGTCACACAGCTTTGCATGTCCAAGCTATATAGATAGTGGCAAAAGACCGAGAAGAGCAGTCTGAATGAGTGGACATTGGCAAGCAAATGAAGCAAAGGTTTCAGGGTAACTCGAATGCACAAGCTGTAGAACTGAAGCAAACACAGGAGCTACCCAATAATGGAGAAATGATACTTGCCAGAAGCCGAAGAAGGATTTGGGGCCGGAAAGCTACTAGTCTCAAGAACCTCCCCAATGTCTATCAGGTTAGATAAACCACCCGGAGGGTAACTTCCGGTAGAGGTCCCGAGCCTGAGAATGCGGAGCGATAAGGGAAAAGACCAAAAGCATCACTATCAAAGTGGAAATCACTAAGATTCAGATCCAAAACATTCGAAGGCACTTGTGATGAAGAACCTCTAGCAGTTGTCTCAAAGGCAGGTGTCTTCCTTTGAGAAGGAGAACCATGAGGAGTCACAAAGAGAGTCGGAGCAGAGTCTGAAGCAAGTGAAGGTAGGACCCCCGTAACAGCTAACACTGAAGAAAAGATAAGGAAGTTTGTTAGGGGTAGGGAACAAGAAAGCCCATTTGAGTAAGATTTCTCACAGATAGAAGTAGTGACAAACTCAGAAAAAAAGATTATGAGAGGAGAATCATTATGCAAAGCCGGAGCAACTGAAGGGCTCCTAGCATCAACAAAGTCACTTGCCGTACAGGAGCACCTGATCGATTTCAATGTCTAATGAAGCCTGAACAGTAGCAATCATCCCTGAAGAAGGAAGGAATGCCGGAGGATGAGAATCACCATAAGTGCCAGAGCGAGTCTCAGAGATTTCTAGCACATCCACCTCCACACCATTCCCTGAGGCGCACCTCATCTCTACATTGCTTCTAGAAGCATGGCTTGCGGCATCAATTTCTGTGGCATCAGTCCCTTCAGCAATCTCAACATCAGAACGGTGACCCCGATAACCTCGTCACCAAGATAGCGCTCCTCCTCAGTTACGGTAGGACGGTGACTACGCATGCGTGGGATAAGGTCACAAAAATGATCGGAGGACTCAGCCTCATCATCATCATCATCTATAACTGCTATACGAGGGGTGCGCATCTTCACAAGTCTTGCAGACAAAGGGAGGGTGTCGTCCAAGTCTGAGTCCGGCCTGGTGGAAGCAGCATGGCCAGTAGCCACGGTACTGAGAACGTTAGCAACCGCAGGGTCCTACACAACAAGGGAAAATAAAAAAGTGTTCATTTAAGAAGGTATAGTCGCAAGAAGGAAAGTAACTTCAAATCAAAAAAATTTGGGTACCTGATGGAGCCTTTTGGAAAGGCGAGGAGTGGAAGGACTGGCATTAGAAACCCTCTTGTGAGCCATCTTCTTAAGGTGGGTCGTCCGAGGACTAGAGGCCTTGTTCAAAGAGACTGGCTCTGGAGAAGCAATTGCCAAGCTAGAAACAGACGCCCGAGCCGAAGGGTCAGTTGGAGTAGATGAAATAAAGAAACTCTCGTACATGTGATTAGATTTCCGGCTCTCAGGCAGCCGAAGAGAAGAGTCCTTCTTATAGATCGGCGGAGGCAAACATATGGTCGGTCTGCTCTGGACAAATTCAATAAACGCATCGATATTCTTCCGCCAATATCACCTGAAAGAGGTGGTGAAACCCCCTACTCAACTCAAGCCTAGCATCGTCAAAGAGCCGACTATAGGAAGCATGGTGTGTACGAGTCCGCGCAGTCGTAGGGGTAAAGAGTAAGGTAAAGTGCCCGTAGCTCTCCGAGAAAGATAATGAAGGAGGTGCTGGGCCCGGGGCACACTGGTCAAACTCGAATTGGCATGCCACTGTCAGGTCTGTAGACAGCTCTATCAACGTCCTCCTCATGCCATACCAGTAAGAACTCGGACGAATCATTATCAGCATATCAACAAGGCATGTCGAGAGCCCTTCGACAAAGGAAAGGACACCAAGCGGGAGGAACCATGATAGATAAGCGCGTGTTGCCACACCCACCGGTGGGAACATAAAGGTATGCCACAAAGCGGGGATCATCCACCAAAGTATTCAAGGATAAGGTGGAAATGGCACGTGACCAAATGTGATCAACGGCTGGCAAGACCCGATTTCTCATATGTGCGAGACCCGTAGTACTGAGCACAGGATACCATCTTTATCCACTATCTCCCGAAGAACCTCTGCCTCAAATACAGTCAGAGTAGGGGCAAACTTTGGGAACCTCGAAGAAAAAAACAAGCAGGAATGACTGTGGTGGATGAAGGAGAACAGGCTCATATCGACCACAGAATGAACCATGTCTTGATGTAGTAGATCCAGCCGATAATAAGATTCCCAAGAAATAGCGGAGCCAAAGGAATCCGATCCCCTTTGAAGAGCCTAACTGCCAAGGGGAAGACAAAAAGATTAAGAGAATCCGGAGGTGTGCTTAGAAGAATGAAGAATGAAAAGAAGCAAGCCATAAATCCCAAAAAATAGAGCCTAGAGCCATACATCGGGCCGACCTCATACTCCCGAGAATCAGGGTCAGCATCTTTAGCCAAGAGCTGAAGATCTCTAAAGAAGTGGCGGATCCATGCGGTGTAGGAGGCACGGTTTGTCCTTACTCGATTTTCTCCTTGCTGAACTATCAAATACGGAACTCCACCGACCACAAGCTTGAAGATTTAGCTTTAAAGATTGGATCAAAGAATCATCCTCGGAGGGTGTCCGCTCAGGGTAGAAGGCATCAGGGCCGGTCACTTCCAGACGCAGCAACATGAACACATCCTCGAGGGTGGGCCCCATCTCGTGCTGGCCAAGTATGAAGGTGTGTGTCTCGGTGCTCCACCGAAGAGCCATGGCTTCAAGGCTAGCATTGTTGCGACGGATGGATAGGGATCGAGATATTTTCACCGAGACCAATAGCCAGGCCTCCTGAGGTCACTGACAGAGGCTCCTGTCCGAGAGGACATTATCAACCCACTCCTGCCAACCAAAATGAGGGTTTGAGAAGGCCTTGAATTGGGGATAGCAGTATGGAAAATCCCCTTGCTCAACCCTAAAGCGTAGCACCGAAGAAGGGGAGATGAGGGCCTCATGACTGGAGTCAGTGTCCTTAGAGACACATAATGGAGCCCCCTTCGGAGACAGAAGAGAAGTGGTAGAGGTAGCCGCTCGCCAGAACGGGTCTTTCCGACCAAAAGAAGGAGATTTTCTCCACTCAGATGCCGGAGGTACATCCCTCTCTTTCATGAGAGCCGGTTCTGATGACCCAGAGACAACATATTTCTTTCAAGAAGACATATAGCTGAAATAACAAGTATAAATAGCAAGGAGTCGACCGTGTCAAAGTTCAAAAAAAAAATACCGGTATTGAAGCAATATAAATTCGTAGGAATTCAAATGAAAATTCGGCATCAACTATTCATTTTTCAGAAAATCCATGAATTCAACAAATTCTACGAGGAATTTTTACACCAAGAATTCAGGCACGATGTCTACTATTCTGAGGGTTACAACAATTAGTCATTTGATAATAAGATTTACAGGCAACATGATGGGTTTACCAACAAATTCACCTCGGTCGTCATCAGCAATTCATTTTTCTCGGGTATCATAAGATCAACAAACAGCAATATATAGCCCTATTCTTACTGCTTTTTTTTTATTTCCTCAAGTAAAGTGCCGAAATATTACAAAGATTCAAGTGCAGAAATATTATTCGTCAAAATATATATGGTTTGAGTGTAGCATTATCTTCCTCAACACTATAATGATCAATTGCTCGACAACAAAATTTATGTTCAACATTATGAGTTTCATCACTGAAATCACTCCATCGGGCATCAACAACAACAACATCTTTGTTTATTCTACTCTTTTCGATATTATCAACGTGGAGTGGTATAAATATATATATATATATATCAACAACAAAAACTACAAAGTTCAAATTATGAGTTCAAGATTTAAGAGCACTAGTTCAAGATTGAAGTCAAAACTACCACCCGAGTCCACAAATTCAAAATGAGCTTCCACAAAAAATATTAAAATTCAGAGGGCTTACTCACAGATTTACGCCAACAGAGGAAGAGCACGGCTAGTCAGAGTTAATGTGGGAGGCAGAAAATAGGCCACGAATGGGTGGAACCAATACCGAGGATAGCTAGAGTAAATCAATAACAGTGGGCAGTGGGCGAGAAAGAATATAGGTAGACCGAAGCCGCGTTGAGTGGGCGCGTGGTCAATAATCAGTTACGTGCATGAGCTGGACGTGAAAAACAAACCACGCAAGTTGAGTGGTCGGTGCTGGATAGTCGAAGCCGAAGCAAGAGTGGTGCCACAAGGAGTCAGGCAACCACACGTCACGTTGATGGGCAACGTGTGTGGTCTGCATTGGAAAAGTTGAAGCCTACGGCGGAGTTCTAGCAAGAGAAACCAACAGCAATCGGAGGTGGAGCAGAGAGAGGCCGATAGCGCTTGACGGAGCTGGAACAGCGAGAGGCCGACGACAGCTTGGGCCACAGGAATATAGTCGGTGTTGGTTGGTCACGACAGGAACCAGCGGTGTTGGATTTCAGTGGTTGTGCAATCAAAACCAAGTTCTGAGTAGTCCGAGCTCTAAAAAAATAATAATAATATATATATATATATATATATATTTGAAATGCCTACCAAAAGCAAAGGTGAGAAAGAAAACCAGTGGCCACGGCAATCAATAGCGAGCTGTGCAGGTGTGGTGCCGGTAATGGCAGATTGGGTCGCGTTGCCGGCAGTACCTAGAGCTATGGCGCAAACAGGTGGTGGAGCAGCTGGGCAGACCTACACACGTTAGTCGGCGTGTAGTCGGCGTTGAGGTCACGACAGGAACCAGCGGCGTGGATTTCAATGGGTGTGCAAGCAGAACTGAGACCTGGATGGTCCTAACCTTGAAAGAATGTCGTCGAGACCGCGCTAGGCAAGACCACACACAACACGTTGAGTGGGCGACGTGTGTGAGTGGCGTTGGACAATCCAAGTCGGCGGAGTTGGCAACCACGCATGCCACGTTGAATGGGCAACGACGTGATCAGCACTGGATAGTTGAGACAAAGACAACGGGGGTGTCGTAGCGAAGTCAACATCGGTTGGTCTGCAAGAATAGAGCTCTGGTGTGTCTGGGTCTTTGAGGAGCTGCTCGTTACACTTAAGAGAAGCACCGAAGGTGAGTGGCAGCTTGGGCCGCGACGCCTACGGCTGTCGGAGCTGTGACAAGTTGATGGTTGGGTCTTCGACAGTGTTGCTTGAAGTCGCGATGAAGGTCTGTGCAAATGGCAGCAGCTCTGGTTTGTCGAATAAGAGGGCTGGTCTCTCGATCTAGAGAGAGAGTAGGCTGAGAAATGGGTTTGGCGGCTGAGCAAAAAAGTTTGTGATGTTTAGGGTTTTGGCCCTTTCTTTAAATAAAAAAAAAAAAAGGGAGGGGGTATTATTCTTTGAATATTCCTATTCCCTCAGATATTCTATATACATGTATATACACGTGATGAGTGTGCTGGCTTGCTAAACAAGAAAAAAATGTATGTGTTTAAGCCTCATCTTTTTATATTTGTTTAAGAACAAAAATAGGTGCTTTATTATTCTTTGGTTAGAATAAAATATATATATATATATATATCTCATGTGTTGTAAAAATATATATATATATATCAGTGGGCCCAAAAAAAAAAAATATATTTTGCTTGTCAATTTTATCCGTAAATTACAGTGTGTCATCAACTTTATCCATAGGCTCTGTCAAGACAACATATTTTTATATAATATATGACGATGCGAAGAGAACCGAAGAAATGACAATATGCCGTCCGAGAAATTTAAAATTTCTCATACATGCAAGGGGCAAATGTAAGAGGAGCTAATTTGAGTCCACTAAATTAATTAGGCCCAATAGCCCAAGATGTGGGCCAGAGTTTATCGCAAGTCCAAGATTGGGGCTGGATTTATCGCCACTCAAACGGGCTAAATGTCTAAGCCTCGAAAGGTTCGGATCCACGAACTTAGAGACTTACTCGGGCCGGGACACGAAAGGGTATTAAGCAAGCCTAGAGATCCGAGGCACTCGGACTCGAAAGGGTTCGGATCCACGAACCTAGAGGTCCGAAGCCCAGACGCAATCTAGAATTCGCTCCATTAATGAGTCCTAGAACACTTGCGGGCTCGGAGCTTTCCGGGATCTACGCACCAGAACCATGGGCGTAATGGAGTTCGAACAAAGGACCCGATCCCGAAGATGGTGAGTGGAGATAAATTCACTCTTCGGTTAAACTAGCCTATACCCGGGTCAAGGTGGCACGATCTAGGGGGTCCCTGTGACTCGGCAATATTTGCAGCAGGGCATTCTCTTGAACTACCCCTGACCCTTCTACGGCAGGACGTCCTCTGGGACTACCCCTGACCGTTTGGGATGATTGGGGATCATTGGTTAGGTGTGGCTAAGAAGAAGGGTTCGCCGAGAGGTTGATCTCCTCTTCGAGGGTTTTTCTCATTCTCGGAGAGGTCACCTCATCGAACAAGGTGGTTAGAGAGAATATTCCCCATGTGCCTTGCACATGGGCTCCATCCTACATCATGAGGTGCCTATAAATAGCACCCACCCATAACTTTTCAAGGGATGGATTTTGGAGAGACAATTTTTGGGAAAGAACTAATTTCCCTTCTCTATTATCAACCTTGAGAGTGAAAGTGAGATCCATGGGAGAGCCTTGCCATTATTCTCTCTCTAGCTAGTTTGCTTTCTTCTTCACCCAATCTCTTATCTCCATCATCTCCTTTCTTTTGTGTTCTTAGTTGAGACTATTGAAAAATCTAAGCCTCTCACAATTTCTAAAGGAATTCGAGTCTTCTTCAAAGATCTTCGAATATTCCAACAAGGTTCTTGAACCCTCTCATACACTAATACTGTGTTTGGTTGGGAGATTTGGAAAAGGATTTAGAAAGGGAAAAGAAAAAGGTTTATGAAACTATGTAAAATTTAGGTATATTTTATTCACATTTTACCTACTGAGAGGGTAATTTATATGTAAATTGGGCCGAGCTGGGTAATGGGCCGTTCTGTGGGCCGCAGTAAAAAGGTCTGAGTAAAAGGGCCTGGTAGTTACCACGGTTCGGAAAGAGCCTTGTTGTTAGCTCGGTCACTACGGCCAGAGTAGTAGCAGTTAGCTTGGTCATACCATTAAGGACCGGGGTATTTTGGGCTTTTACTCAGAACCTTGCTATTGAATAGCTCGGTCCAAGCACGCTGTGGGTAGCGCGGTCTCAAGAAGTGAAACCGAGGTACAAGCTGTAAAAGGAAGAGCCGAGTTAGTTAAAGCTCGGTCGTTTCTGCCAGTTTAGCATGGCTATGTTATCTCGGTCGTTTTGTCACACTACCGAGGTAAAACCATCTCACTTGGTTCAAGCAAGTGAGGGGGTGTTGAAGGATAAGCATTATCTTTCAGGAGAGTAATTCCTAGGAGGACTTTACATGGAGAGATAAGAGTCCTACTAGGATTGTGCCACGCAGAACCTATAAAAGCTCACAACATAACCTATGGAAGAGGTAACACAACTTTGATCCCCGAATACACAGAGCTTTTGTCTATTTGTCCATTTTGCTGACTTAGGCATCGGAGAGGTATCCGGCACACATCCGCCGGCTAGCTCACGTTTGTATTTTCAGGGAGTAAAAGCGACGGCGTACGGAGGAGCGCAGACTTGATCAACAGGATTATACGAGAAGAATATTTCGTGCTCGTACAATTGGCGCTGTCTGTTGGAAAACCAGAAAGAACAAAACCTCTTGATCAAGTTTTCCTCTCTAATTGGAAGTGATGGCGCACAATGAAGATTTGCCGCAGTCCGCCATCGACGGACAAACCCCAGAGGGGGGTGGGAGGCGCGAAAGTTTGTCTTCTATCCCATGACAGATTTAGAGCCCTAGCGATAGAACCCCGGAGGGATGCAAGGGGAGGCGGACTAACAGCCCCCGTCGCTCTCAAAGTCCAGAAAGACAGAGGCGGAGGATCGATCCTCAAGTTCTTGAGGATTGCGTAAAGGAACAAGACGAGTTAATAAGGAAGATGGCCGCAGACATGGAGTCTATGAAACACTAGATCAAAGGAAAAGGGGTGGCGACAGGAGAGGGGCGCAAAAGTAACATGCCCCATCGTCACTCAGAAGATCATGGTAGGCATACCACGCCATCGCAAGCAGAGAGTAGGAGCCTGAGAATAGGCGACACTCAGTCAAGAACTCCCAGGACTCGTTACTCCAGGTCTGAGAGAACGAGAACTGAGAGGTCACATACTGAGGGAAGCACCTATCGGCTCTCGCGCACACACCAGACGTCATCCAGGCAGACGGAGTTGCCTAGATCATCCGATTTGCAAACTGTGCTAGAAGAAAAGGCACAATGGAAGGAAGATAACAGGGTGCGCGACCCGCACAGAGTTTCAACCCTTCAGCGGTTGGCTCCTCAGACACATGGGAGCGTCCAGGTAGGAATGCCGATACCACGCCTTGCTTATGAACCAACAGACAAAGCATTAGCAAGGCTGCAGACCTCGCCGTTCGTTCCGGCGATTGAGAACGCGCCCCTACCTTCAGGCTTCCTTCAGCCCAAATTCACCACGTATGAGGGGAAGACAGACCTCTACATGCACCTTAGCCACTTTCGCCAGGTTATGACAGTATACCGGCGAAATGAGGCTTTGATGTGCATCCTATTCCCATCCAGCCTTGGTGACCTAGGTTTAACCTGGTTCAAAAGGCTACCAGAAGGCAGCATAGCCTCCTGGGCGCAATTGGCAGAGGCGTTTGTGACAAGGTTCAGAACAAACACCAAGACGCCAGTGGAGATCGATTAACTACTCTCCATTGACATGGGCGACAAGGAGACGTTGAGATCCTACAACAGTCGTTATTGGGAGACCTTCAACCAGATAGGAGATTGCCCCACAAATCTCGCCATCGCACAGTACAAAAGAGGTCTTCCAGTCGGAAACAGGTTGAGGGACTCAATCACCATGACGCCACCCCTCACGATGGAGGCCTTAATGGAGAGAGTGCACCAACATATTCGGGTGGAGGAGGATGGTGTCTACGCTAAAGCCAAATTTGGTGCATCAGCAGCACCAGATAAAAAGACTACGGCAAAAGTCAACGCGGTGGAACGTCCAAGCAGGAACGGGCGAGGCAGGCGGGACAACGGTGAGGACCAAGACAAAAGGTGGTCGAGAGTCTGCACTGCCATTACCACAGTGTTCAAAAAACCGATCTATTGAATTCTCAGTGGGATACGTGATGAACCTTTCGTCCGATGGCCAGCTAAGTTGGGAGAAGCGCAAAAGGACTATGACGAAAGATCTCGGTGCACCTTCCATAAGGAAAAAGGGCACCGCACTGAAAATTGCACGCCGTTGAGACAGCATCCAGAGGAGTTAGTAGCAGCTGGGCACCTGGACCAGTACATAGAAGGAGGGACACAGCCAGCCCCCCAGAACCACGATCACCCAGACAGAATGCCGATCGACGCCCCACCTCAAGGCGTGATAAACGTAATACATGGGGTATTCGAACCTGAGCGAGTATGTGAGCTCAGTGGAATGATCAAGAAGGCTGAGCACTTAAGGGAGGTACTAAGTGCACAACCTACCATTAAAAAGGGGAGAACAGAGGCCACGAACGTCATGTCTTTTTCAGACAGAGACTTGGCAAGGATATATTACCCTCACAATGATGCACTGGTCGTCACTCTCCGCGTCAAGGATTACGACATCAAGCGAATTTTGATTGACCAAGGAAGCTCATGTGAGATAATGTATTACAAAACCTTCAAACAACTGAAACTGGAGGACAAAGATTTGGCACCTGCCGTATCTTCCCTGATTGGATTCAACTCAATGCCAAAGTGGCCAATTGGCAAGATAATCCTCCAGTCAGAGCAGGAAGCATGACAAAACAAGTGGAATTCTGGGTATTGAAAGTCCCTTTCACTTACAACATAATCTTGGGAAGGACATGGCTGCATGCCATGCGATCAGTAGCGTCAATCTACCATCAAGTAATGCGGTTCCCCAACGAAGCCGGAGTAATTGAAGAGGTCTTTGGAGACCAAATCATGTCCAAACAATGCTTCGTCACCGTGAATGGCAGCCGCGCTGCCAAAGGGTTTGTTCAGATGGTGGAAGAACCTGAGAGCAATGAATTGTTTGCGGATGTTGGCAAAGCCGCTGAACAGAAGGCAATGAAAGACTTGGTACAGGTAAGAATAGATGTCCAGCACTGAGAGAATAGAGGTCATAGAATTCTTGACCTCTAACATCGAAGTGTTTGCCTGGACGTCGTATGACATGCTTGGCATTGACCCAAACTTCATCTGTCACCAATTGAACGTCCACCCAATTACCAGACCAATTATACAGTGCACTCGCAGATCAGCACTCCACCACGCCGAGATAGTGGCGGAAGAAGTGGGAAATCTTCTAGAGGCAGGAGCTATCAGAGAAGTGCACTATCCCAAGTGGATATCCAATACAGTAGTGGTGCCCAAGAAGAATGGAAAATGGCGTGTCTGCGTGGACTACAAAACAGTCAACAAGGCGTGCCCAAAAGATAGTTTTCCCCTACCACTGATAGACCAACTAGTAGACCTAATAGCAAGACGCAATCGACTTAGCTTTCTTAATGCGTACAGAGATTACCATCAGATTGCTATGTATGAACCAGACCAGGAGGTCACATCCTTTACAACACCAAGAGGACTGTATTGCTACAAGGTCATGCCCTTTGGCCTAAAAAACACAGGGGCAACATTCCAGCGGATGATCACCAAGATGTTTGAACCATTGTTAGGCAGAACAATGGAAGCTTACATCGATGATATGGTAGTCAAAAGCAATGATAAGAATGACCATCTCAAGGACCTAGGTGAGATGTTCAGATCCTGAAGAAACACAAGTTGCGCCTTAATGCATCTAAGTGTGCGTTCGGCGTAGGATCAGGCAAATTCCTAGGCTTCCTGGTGACCAACCGAGGTATAGAGGCAGACCTTTCTCAGATCAAAGCAATTCAGGATCTAGAAAGGCCCAACTCAGTAAAAGAAGTACAGCATCTCACCAGTATGGCAGCTGCGCTCAACCGGTTCATAAGTCGGTCGTCAGACAGATGTTGACCATTTTTTCAAGCATTAAAAGCCAAGTTTGAGTGGGATGAAGAATGCGACTGCGCCCTTGAAAGTTTGAAAGAATACATGTCTTCTCCACTGTTACTAGTGACCCCAATACCTGGAGAAGAACTATTTTTGTACCTGGCAATTTCACAGCACGCAATTAGCGCAGTGTTGGTCCGAGCAGAAGGAATCCAACATCTGCCCATCTTTTATGTTAGCAAGACATTGCTGGGCGCAAAAACTAGGTACTTACCATTGGAAAAACTGGCCTTAGCCTTGATGATGGCCTCAAGGAAGTTGTCGCATTACTTTCACGCCCACACCATAATCGTCCTCACAGCTTTTCCATTAAAAGCTTTGTTTAAGAGGGTGAACTTTTCTGGGCGAATCTTGAAGGGGCAGTAAAGTTGGGACAGTTTGACATCAAGTTTCAACCCAGAACCGCGATAAAAGCCCAAGCTTTGGCAGACTTTGTCGCAGAATTCACACCAGGAAGTCATCACATCTGCCCAGTTGACTTAACTGGTACAACCAAAATGGGGATGGAAAGTGTCGCCGGAATAGCGCAACCCCTGATACAGGATACCCAGCCACATCCCAGGACAGACCAGAGTGAACAAAGCGAGGCAGAAGCCAACCATGCTACGCCAAGCAAAGACTCATCAACAAGTAAAGACTTGGTACAATCAGATAATGAGGGGCAAACAGTAAGTGTGGACTTTGAAGAAAATACCAATAACACTAATGACCCAAGGCATCATCCGATCCCTCCACTTGCTGGAAGCTGTTCGTTGGAGAGATGTAGAAGCTCTTCGTAGATGGAGCGTCCAACAGGCACAGTGCAGGACTTGGCATAGTTCTTATCTCACCAGACGGCCTAATAGTGGAACAAGCAGTCAACCTTGGCTTCCCAGCATCAAACAACGAAGCGGAGTATGAAGCGCTTCTGGCAAGCTTAAAATCAGCACTCTACATAGAGGCCACCGAGCTAATGGTTTACAGTGACTCACAGCTGGTAGTAAACCAAATTTCAGGCGACTACGAGGCAAAGGATGGCTAAGTACTAAGTGTTAGTCAGAAAAGAGATCATGAAGTTCGAAGTAGTGTGGATAGAGCAGATTGGCAGGAAGAAAACAGTAGAGCAGATGAACTAGCAGGCCTTGCTTTGATGGTAGATCATCCATCCCACATCCGTTACTGATTGATTACTTACCAAGACCAAGCATTGAAGAACCCGAAGTAGAAGAGGTATGTTGCGCCGAATTAGGCCCTTCATGGATGGATCCCATTATAATGTTCTTAAAAGACGGCGTCTTACCTAAAGAAAAGAAAGAAGCCAACAAGATTAGAGCAAAGTCGCAACGATTTTAGCTCTCCCCATCAATGGCCTTGTACAAGAAATCCTTCACAGGACTTTACCTAAAGTGTGTTCATCCCAGCAAAGTTAAAGCATTCTTGTTCGAGATACACGAAGGCGTATGCAGAAGCCACCAAGGGGAAGATCATTGGCTTACAGGGCAATCTCTCGAGATATTGGTGGCCTTACATACAAACAGATTCAAGAAGTATGTCAAGAAGTGCGAGAAATGTCAGAAGTTCGCACACTAAATACATCAACCGCCAGAGAGCTTCTACCATTAACTAGCCCATGGCCCTTCGCAAGTTGGGGCTTGGACATAGTAGGACCACTTCCAACGGCACCCAGTAACAGAAAGTTCTTCCTTGCAGCAACAGACTACTTCAAAAGTGGGTGGAAGCAGAAGCACTAGCATTAATAAAGGAGAAAGATGTGAAGAGTTCATCTGGCAGAATATCATCACTCGGTTCGGCATACCAAAAGCTCTAATATCCGACAACGGCACTCAGTTCGATGGCAAATCTTTAGAGGCTTTTGTGAAGAGTACAAGATAGAATTCTACAATTCTACACCGGCATACCCCCAAGCAAATGCCAAGCGGAAGCATCAAAACAAAGTTGTCTTGGATGATTGAAGAAAAGGTTAGAGAAAGCAAAAGGCAAGTGGGCGCAAGAGCTCCCTCATGTTTTATGGGCTTACCACACCACACCTCGGCGGTCTACTGGAGAAACACCTTTTTTCCTTGGCCTATGGCATGGAAGCAGTAATCCCACTAGAAGTTGGCCTCCCCACAATTAGAAGTGAAAATTTTGATCCAGACTTAAATGGAGAAGCCATAGCATTGGAGCTCGATCTTACAGAAGAAAGAAGAGAAAGAGCACTGGTTCACATTGCCTCGTACCAGCAAGAGTTATCCAGAAAATACAATAAGACAGTATATCCAAGGCAATTCAAGGTTGGAGATTGGGTACTGCGCAAAGTAATGGGAAACACCCTGGTACCCGGAGACGGCAAGTTAGGGCCCAATTAGGAAGGACCTTACAAAGTGGTTGGGTTAGCAGGAAAAGGGGCATACCACTTGGAAGACGAGGACAGCAAAGCCATTCCCAGGCCATGGAACACTGCCAATCTCAAACTATTTTATTTTTAGCTTTTTTTAAAACATAGTTGTAGTTTTTTATTTTTTTTCAAATAAAACAAGTAGTTTCTTTTTCAGCATATATTGTTTTCCTCTGTATAAATAGTTTTAGTGAACTAGGGGCAATAAAATCAGAGTTGGCCGGAATAATCAACTATGAGCTCTCTTCAGCTAGGATTAGGATCTGGGCTGAAGAGGTTGGCTGGAAAAACCAACACTTCTCTTAAGCCGAGGGTAAGGATCCAAGCTGCAGGACGCTTGGCTGGAAAAACCAAACACTTCACTCAGAGTTAGCCGGAATAACCGACTTCGAGCTCTCTTCAGCTAGGATTAAGATCTGGGCTGAAGAGGTTGGCTGGAAAAACCAACACTTCTCTTAAGTCGATGAGAAGGATCCAGGCTGCAGGACGTTTGGCTGGAAAAACCAAACACTTCACTCAGAGTTGGCCGGAATAACCAACTTTGAGCGCTCTTCAGCTAGGATTAGGATCTGGGCTGAAGAGGTTGGCTGGAAAAACCAACATTTATTGCTCTTCAGTCGAGATAAGGATCTAGGCTGAAGAAGTTGGCTGAAAAAACCAACACTTAGTACTCTTCAACCGGGATAAGGATCCAGGCTGAAGAGTGGTTGGCTGGAAAAATCAACTTTTAGTACCCTTCAGCCGAGATAAGGATCCAGGCTAAAGGGTGGTTGGCTGGAAAAACCAACACTTAGTACTCTTCAGCCGAGATAAGGATCCAGGCTAAAGAGCGGTTGGTTGGAAAAATCAACTTTGAGTACTCTTCAGCCGAGATAAGGATCCAGGCTGAAGAGTGGTTGGCTGGAAAAACCAACACTTAGTATTCTTCAACCGGGATAAGGATCCAGGCTGAAGAGTGGTTGGTTGAAACAAACACCTTTTTGTGATCTTCAGTCGAGGTAAAAACCTAGGCTGAAGAGGTTGGCAGGTATGACCAGGTAGATTTCAAGGTTAAAACCGAGATAGGTATCTCGGCCAGAAAATGTTATGATGCATTCATATAACAATTGGAAAGTAGAAGCATGAAAGTAAACCGAACAAACAGTAGAGGCAAACAAAAGAAGATTTCATTGGTAGTGCAAATCAGAAATACAAAAGGGAGGGCCTCAGCCCGGTTACAAACTCCTTTGTTAAACAAAGAAAAGTAAAATCAGGAGAAGAGGTTGTCCAAATCGGCGTCCACAACAACTCAGTCTTCACCTAGAGGTAGCTCGGTTGTGGCAAGCACTTCTAGGTCAAGCTCGGTTGATGGCGCTACAACAGTTGCAACAGGTGAAAGTGGGACGGAGACCACTGGAGTTAGGGAGATAGACCGGCGCCGAGCTGGGTGTTGTCTTCTGGAGCAGGATCTTCGTCCTCCTCTTGCAGAAATTTTTGCTGAATGGCAGCAGCGTACTCCACCATAGAGCTCGGTATGAAATACAAAGGAGGGTTAAGGAAGACCTCGGTCTCTGGGCCATGACCGAGCTACACCGCAGCCGCCGTCCATCCACATTTGAAGAATAGATCTTTTGCAAATTCACATTGTTTGATGTAAATGGCCTCCTCCTCCTTGTAACCGCGGTCTTCCGCGTCCTCAACCTTCTTCTCGAGCTCAGCTATCTCAGCGTTCTTTTTTCCCTCGAGCTTGGCCAGCTCGCGAAGATATTTATCTTTTATCACGGCCGCCGCTTTTTGCTTGTCTGCTTCAGCCGAGCTGACAAGATCGGTCAGACGAGCCTTCTTGGTTTGTAGCTCGGCTATTTGCTTCTTCGCCTCTTCTAGCTCGACGGTTTTGGCATTGGCCTTTGCCATGGCCTGCCTTGTTGTCTTGCGCAGTTCCAACACACGCTTGTGAGCGATGTGGTTTTTCTGCATGGCCTGTAAAAGGGTGGTAAGAAACTTTTTAGTAAAACCGAGCAGAAAGATGAACAAATTGGAAAGACAAGCAAAGGGGCAACTTACCAGCACCATTGATTTTGTGGCCGAGCGAATGGCCTTCAGCTCGGTAAGATGGTCGTGGTGCTCCATATCGGCTGGAAGGCAAACGCTTTTGGCAAGGTTGAATGCCATCAGATGGTCTTTTTCAGCGACCACTGAATCGGAGTCAGTGATAGCACGGTTCTGGAATGTAATCTTTGGTGCCCACTTAGAAGAGCTAGCTCGTTGGGAGCGCTCAGGTTGTGGGCTCGGTGGAGTGGTTTTGGGGAAGTACTGTTTCATCCTCGTCGACAAGACGTGGCTCGGTTGTGGAAGTTCGAGCACGCTTGCTTGCCCGAGAAGATGAAAGGCTGATGGGTTTGGCAGGGCTACCACGGTCTCTTTGAGTTTGGCCAGCTGGTGGTACTCGGCCTGGTTGTTTTCGGTAAGGAGGGCCCGTACTGCTCTCTTATTGGCCATCTCTTGCTCCGCTGTCAATGGGATCAAGTTGACCTGAGGAAGTGTTGGATCAGGCCAAGGCGAGGGTTCTAATAAGAAATCGATCACCCTGGTCTTCCTGCGGCTGTTGTATCGGTATGTTGGTTCAAAATTCAGTAGCTCGGCCCAACTTCTGTTGGGATATCGTAGTGCAGCGTGAAGTGCGTTCAAGTTGGGATAGCTGTACTGGGACTTGAGAAAATTCAAATCTGCATGAAGTAAAAAAGACAACAGTTAGTACGATTCAAGATAAGAAAACTGAGGTAGAAGAAAGCAGAAAACTAAGCCGAGGTAATTATACCGGCGACTCCTTTATTCCAGTTTATTCGGTCGCCCGGGATCTGGGCTTCTTGGTCTTCGAAGTTCCCAGAAACCCAGAAAAATCATCATCGTTTACATCCTTGTCTGGGGTATTCTTTATTATCTTCTCACGCCGGCGCCTTATTCTTAAATAGTAAACCCAGCCATCTTCATTTGAACCTATGGAATATTGGTGGAAGAGCTCGGCTAAACCGAGATTAAGGCTAGCCCGGCGGTTTAGCTCGGCGATGCCATTTATTATGCGGTATGAATTTGTGGAAAACTGGGTAGGGCAGAGGTTGGTTTGTCTAAGGAACTCGCAGAGAAGAGGCTGTCCAGGGAATCTAAGTCCGATTTCTACAATGGAAAGAAGGGTGAAGGGAACAAAGCCCTATTTTCCCCAAAGAGTAGTATCTAGTTCAGCTAAACTAAGGTGAACATCATCAGGGATGTTGTAGTCCCTTCGAAACTCGGCCATAACTCCTGGTGAGTTTACTAAAAATCTATATTTACCCATGTGGAAATAAATTATGTATAAATTAGCCTCAAGTGCTAGCTCGGTGTTGAGATGAGGTTGGTTATCTCGGTTGGACGGTCAGAGGAATGCCTGGGCAACCTAGTCAAAGTCTGCAAGTGAAAAGGAAAAATGTTAAGCACAGACCGGTGGACCGTGCTAAAAGTAACAAAGGTAAAATATATGATATCTTAGCTCGGCTACGTGGGATGCTATCTATTATCAGCTCGGTTTGAGCAAGGGACTTTTGCCCGGTTGAGGCTTTTGCGGGCAGCATTCTTAGTTCGGTTTTGACTAAGGAAGCTGGTTTAGCCCTAAGTCATAGTTCGGTCGGTGGTTAAGGCTTTTGGGGTAGCATTCTTAGCCCGGTTTTGACTAAGGAAGCTGGTTTAGCCCCAAGTCATAGTTCGGTCAGTGGTTGAGGCTTTCTAGCGCGGTATTGCACAAACCTAAGGCAGTTCGCTAGCTCGGCTAATTGAAACAGAAGGTACTTAAGATCTATTGAAACTACAAGTATGGCGTCAAGTTTTAGTTCGGTTGTTTAGTTCGGCTAGGGCCGTACATAGTACAAACAAACTTCCTAGTTCGGTTGAAGTATTATTTTGGATCAAAAACATCGTTTCCCAGGTTATTCTTGTATACAGTGGTTGTGTTACAAGATTTTTTCCAGAAAAATGAAAGCCAAAGTGGAATATGTGTTTTGAAAAACATACAAATACACATGCTGTGTACTGCAAAACAGATGCAAAATCAATAAAGAGGAAATAAGATTGGGTCACTTACAAGAATGGAGGCAAGTTGATGAAGATCGAAGTCGCAAGAAAGAACACGCGCTTTGCAAAAAACAGTGGTTGTAGAAATGGAGGCTCAAACGAGAGAGAGAGAGAGAGAGAGAAAGAGAGAGAGAGAGAAGGTGAATAGTACAAGTGAATGATTCAAAAAGTAGGGTTTTTGCTTTGTGTAAGGCTTTTAGGCGGGACCGTTCAAATATTGCGAAGTACGAAGACGGCTGGACAACTGCATTGGGCCAATAAGAGTTTGCTACGTGTCCTTGGAATGAGAAGCGATTCAGTTACAGCAACTGAAGAGACGTTTTGACCGGACAGATGGGTAGCCCGGTGTGGATTTAGCTCGGTTGAAAAGGTAAAGCTTTTAGCTCGGCTGGTAACAGGTAATCCCTATTATGCTGCGCAGATGGAATTAAGGGACAATTGAGAGGGTAATTTATATATAAATTGGGCCGAGCTGGGTAATGGGCCGTTATGTGGGCCGCAGTAAAAAGGTCTGAGGGCCTGGTAGTTACCATGGTTCGGAAAGAGCCTTGTTGTTAGCTTGGTCACTACAGTCAGAGTAGTAGCAGTTAGCTCGGTCATACCATTAAGGACCGGGGTATTTTAGGCTTTTACTCAGAACCTTGCTATTGAATAGCTCGGTCCAAGCACGCTGTGGGTAGCGCGGTCTCAAGAAGTGAAACCGAGGTGCAAGCTGTAAAAGGAAGAGCCGAGTTAGTTAAAGCTCGGTCATTTCTGCCAGTTTAGCATGGCTATGTTATCTCGGTCGTTTTGTCATACTACCGAGATAAAACCATCTCACTTGGTTTAAGCAATGAGGGGGGTGTTGAAGGATAAGCATTATCTTTCAGGAGAGTAATTCCTAGGAGGACTTTACATGGAGAGATAAGAGTCCTACTAGGATTGTGCCATGCGGAACCTATAAAAGCTCACAACATAACCTATGGAAGAGGTAACACAACTTTGATCCCCGAATACACAGAGCTTTTGTCTATTTGTCCATTTTGCTGACTTAGGCATCGGAGAGGTATCCGGCACACATCCGCCAGCTAGCTCACGTTTGTGTTTTCAGGGAGTAAAAGTGACGGCGTACGGAGGAGCGCAGACTTGATCAACAGGATTATACGAGAAGAATATTTTGTGCTCGTATACCTACCATTTCCATTTTTATTTTTAAATCTCTTTTCAAATCTCTCAACCTAACACAGTATAAAGGAATGAACCGTTATATCTTTGGTGCTTATCGTCAAGCTTTTGGCACTCTTGCCTTGGCCCCTTTTGCTTTCTACCTTGAAGGTCAGCTTTTATTTATTTATATTTTATTTTTTGGTGTGTGTTTTGCTCACGATCCTGTTCAAAGTTTAAACAGAGTATATTTTTCATCCCACATATAGCAAGCGAATACTGAGCCTTTGTCCTGAAACACCTTCAAAAGGAACGCATTACCAAATTTTTTACTATTGCTCCACTCTTAAAATTCAAGTTTGTGATTTTGAGAGAGATTTTTTTTTCTCCGCTTTGTTTACGAGGGTGTCCAAAAGTTTCACCCGTATATGTAATTTTTCATTCCATATATAGCAAGTGATTACCAGGCCTATGTCCTCGTAGCATCAAAAGGAACGAGGGAAGAAGTTTCTTTACTATTGGTCCACTCTTAAAATTCAAATCCGTGACTTTGATAAGTTTTTTAAAAAAAATTTTGCCCGCTTCTCACAATGTTGTCTAGAGTTTCACCTGAGTATATGTAATTTTCCATCCCACATATATAGCTGGTGATCACCGGGCCTTTATCTTAAATAACCTTAGGGTATGTTTGTTTGGACGGACTAAATAAGAGAGGATTGGAATCTATGAAATTGTAATCTTGGGATTTATAGTCTTGGAACTATTTGGTTGGATAGGATATGTATCTTATATTTGTTTAATTATGAGATTAGATTTCAAGAAATAACTATTTGGTTAGATAGGATATGAATTCTATATTTGTTTAGGATATTATGGAAATGATAAATGCTCAAACGACTATTTTACTCTTTTCAATTATTTATCAAGTATAAAATATTAAACATATCTTTAATATTTTAATTATTTTAAGCAAGATTAAATAAAAATTTATTTTATTTTTTTAAAAATTAAATAAATTAAATATCAATAAAAATATATGTTATTTTTTAATTAAAAATTTAAATAAATTTATTTAAAAAAATAATAATAATGAAATAATGAAATTAAATAAACATCAATTAAAATTTAAATAATGAAATTAAATAAAATATAAACAAAATTTTAAAATAAAACATCAATAAATATCTATAAAAATTATTTTAAAAGATTAATTAATAAAACATCAATAAAAACTAAATCAAATTATTTATTTTTAAATTGAGACATTTAAATTTTATTAATTTTACTAAATATAATACATAATTAAATAGTAGATGGTCAAAATTGTCATTTCACCACGTAATCTCAATATCCCCTTATCCTCCCCATTTGTGTCCGCCCTTCCCCCCGGGAAACAATAATCCAACACATTTGGGACTAATAGTCTGGAGAAACTATTAGTCCGAAGCAAAATTGGAAAATCAAACAACGAATTTAAATCCTATCCCACCTTCCAATCCTTCCAAACAAACAACACCTTAATGACAGAAAGGGAAAATGTGGATGAAATGTAAATAAAATATATTAATATTTCACATAGTTTCACACATTTTTTTCTTTTTCCTTTTTCATTTTTTATTTTTCCTTTCCAAATCCCTTTCCAAATCTCCAACCCAAACACAGCATAAAAGAAATGGAAACTTATGTGTAAGTTCCAATAGGTGAACTTATTGTCTAATAGATATTATGATAATTAATGGCGTTTTTCATTAAACACTATTAAATAACATCACTAATTGTTAATTTTGTAGCAACAATTTGAAAATTACATAAAAAAATGTCACTAATTATAAATTTTAGCAACAATTTTAAAAAATCGTCACAAAAAAAATGTCATTAATTTTTAACTTTCAGCGACAATTTGAAAAATTCGTCATAGAAAAACATCACTAATTGTAAATTTTAGCGATAATTTTTAGCGTCACTAATTGAAAAACATCACAGAAAAATTATTCTTAGCAACAATTTTATTATGATTTATTTTCAATAGGACTTGATAAGAATTAAATCTAACAATTAAGACTTATTGAAAGTTTATTCTAAAAGGGAATAGAGAAAAATGGATTTTACTGTTGGTCCACTCTGGATTGAATTAAGATTTGAGAGAGATTTACGGAAGTAAAGAAAATATATGAGAAAAATAATGAAATGTAAACTAAATTTGTGTCATTTTTTTTCTATATAAATCACTCCACAAATTTTAAATCTAACTACAACCTTAAAGTCCGAGTCAGTGACTTCAAGAAGTTTTTTTTTTACTACTGATCCAATCTTAAAGTTGGACTCCATTATTATGAAAATTATAGGCCTTAACCAATTGGGAAAACAACTTGGTAGCTAATTAACCCAAATGTTAATTTGTTGTCAGTCATTTATTTATTTTTTAATTCTACTGGTGCAGAAAGAACTGTGCTCCGCTATCATGCAGCATACTCTGCAAGATCTTCTTGGTTTCATTGATTGGGTACGTGCAAGGTTAATACAGAAATATTTTGATTAAATTATATTTTATTCGTTTTATGTTTAGTCATTTTTTCATTTTGATTCTTAATTTTATTTTTATTTTTTTCATTTTAGCCCTTTATATTTAAAGTTTTTTTTTTTTTTCAATTTATTCCTAAATCAAATTTTTATTCAAAATTAGACATAAAATCTAATGTTATACATAAACCCAAATTTTAATATAATTTATGTCATATGTCAGGTAACATGGTAATTTATGTCTAATTTTAAATAGACATAGTTTTCAAGGTAAATTGGAAAAAAAATTGAAACATAAAGAGTCAAAATAGGGGGAAAAAAAAACTTCAAAAGATAAAGTGAGAAAATAACCAAACATAAAAGAGACAAAACCTAAATATTTTTCATATTTTTAAAATAAAAATTTTCTCTACCAAATAAACTTGTTTTCTATTGGTTAGAAAAAAAAAAATATTTTTCATTCATTTTCATTTTCATTTCCTGTCTTAAAATATATATATATATATATATTGTGTATTAAAAGAAATCGTAACATGTCAAAGAATGTTGGATCCAAACGTGAAATTAATTTACTCTTTAATCTTACTATCCATGTTAATTATATGAAAATTTTTAAACATATATAAAGTTATATATGATTTTTTATTTGTATAGTACTACTCTAATTGTATTTAATATTTTCAGGATTACACTGTGCATAAATCTTTGGAATATTTCACTTAGTTACATCCCAGCAACATTTGCTTCTGCCACTTCTAATACAATTCCTGCTATTACCTTTATCATCGCCATTCTTTTAAGGTACATCAGGAAATATAATCCTAAAAAAGTTATATTTTAATTTTTACAATTTGATCCAAAATTTACTTTTTTAGTCTTATTTTTTTAATTTGAACCACGTTAATTACTTGTACTTCCATGTGACTTGCTTATGTTAAAAAAAAATGTGATTTTTATTTCCATTTTGAACATAAAGGACAAATTAAAACTCTATGGACTAAATTGAATTTTGAAACAAAATACAGTATGAAAAGTGTAATTTACCCTAAACCAATAAAGTGTGATTTAGTGCACAAGCTCTTGACACTTAATAAAGTCGGTGTGATTCTCTCCATTACATGAATAGAATGGAAATATATCTATTTCGTGATCAATAGTTGTGAAAGAGCCACATCAACATATTTTTATTTTAAATTCAAAAGCAATTAAGGGAGATTTTGAAATTCAAATTGATGTAACAATTATAGACCACTTGATTTTGGATTTTAATGACATATTGCAACTTTATGCATTGAAATGAAAGTCTCAATTCCAAGCATGTAAGTGATAGAATATAAATCATGCTAAACCAAGGTTTGGGTATGGTGTATTCTTTTGTGAAGGGGCCTCCTGTGTATCCACAGGCTACCCAAGATCAAAATTCGCAATCATATACAGGGTGTGGCACCAAAGCACAGTGCCTAAAAGGCTCTCTTTTTGCCCTCTCTGCCCAGGCTACTTGGTCTTTGTGGCTTATTATGCTGGTTCTCTCTCTCTCTCTCTCTCTGCCCAGTCTATTTGGTCTTTGTGGCTTATTATGCAGGTTTTCTCTCTCTCTCATGAATCAGTTTTGCTACGGATGTAAAAATTATTAAACATAGAAAATATATGAATGAAAAAGATTTTATTAAATTTCTCTATCGGTATACATTTTGTGTCTGATTTTGTGATCAATTTTTATATTCTTCTTAATCAGTTTTGTAACGAGCACAAAAATTAGATACAAAATACACATGGATAGATAAGATTTTATAGAATTTATTGGTGAGATTTGAAAAATCTTTGGCCATTTATATACATTTTATTGGGAGATTTACATATAAGTCCTAATAGGTGGACTTACTGTCTAATAGGTCATATGATAATTAATGATATTTTTCATCAAACACTATTAAAAAATGTTACTAATTGTTAATTTTAAGTGACAGTTTGAAAATTTTAGACACAAAAAAGTCACTAATTATAAGTTTAGCGACAGTTTAAAATAATGTCACTAATTTTGAACTTTTAGTGATAGTTTGAAAAATTCATCATCGAAAAATGTCACTAATTGTAAGTTTTAGAGATAATTTATAAAAACCGTGACAAAAAAAAAAGAAAAGAAAAAGGGCTAATTGTCTACTTTTAGCGACTTATATTCAATAGGACTTGATGAGAATTAAATCCAACTATTAGGACCTATTGATAGTTTATTCCATTCTATGTCTAGTTTTGTAACTCGTTTCTATGTTTCTGAACTCATTCCACGAACAATTTTACTTTAAACACAAAAGTCAAATATAAAATACACATGAATTAACAAGATTTTATAGAATTTGTTTTTATCCGTATATATAATTTTGTAATCGATTTATTTGTTCCTAGACTTATTTTGTATGATTTGATTGGCTTTCAGGGTCCTCTTACAAAGACATATCCAGATAAACTAAGACTTGCAACAATACAATGCTTTTTTAGCTGCATACAATCAGCAATATGGGCTAAGGCAATTGAGAGGAACATATCAGCATGGAAACTTGGTTGGGATCTTAACCTTCTTGTTGTGGCCTATTGTGTACGATATCTTCTTCAACTTTTTTTTTTCTTTTGTTTTTTAAATTCCTTTTTTTGAGTTGAATTGAGTGGTAATGAAAATGGTAGGGTGTAATTTTCGTAGCGCTGACATACTGGTTGAGAATTTGGGTGATAAAGAAGAGAGGCCCGGTTTTTTCAGCAACATTTAATCCATTAGCATTCATTGTTACAACCATCTTCTCAGCATTCTTGTAGAAGGAGACCCCTCATTGGGGAAGGTCCATTTTCTCTTAACTCTTGTTTTATGCGTTTGTGTCCATGTAATGTCAGTTGTTGCTTATTTTATTTTTTGTGTTTGTTTGTTCATGTTTGTGTTGTGTCAATGTGAGAGAAATATATTTTCATGTTGTGGCAGTGTTTGTGGAGCTTTACTGCTAGTGGGAGGCCTCTACGGTGTTTTGTGGGGGAAGCACAAAGAAGCAAAAGCTAAACCATTACTTGAACAAAAATCAGAAACAAAAAAAGCCAAATCAATTGAACAGAAATCAGAAACAAAAGAGGAAAGCGTATAGCGGTGTACAATCAAAATGCTGTGTACTCGAAAAAAATAATACGTCAAGAACTTGAGTGTTGGTCACACTGTATTATTGACTTTTATAATTACCTTGTCAAGCTTACTGTTAATATAGAACTCCTGCATGAATTGGAATATGTGATAACCCTATTCCGTTTTATGTTAATTGGTCCTTATTATAAATGTGATTATGTGTTTGATATGATTTTGTGTGCCATTATGTGAAAATATATGGTTTTGAATTTCTATCTGTTCACCGTAGGAATATCTGTTGAATTATCTGCTTTGGAAATTAAATTGAAGGCCTTATTGGCCATGAAACCCGAAATCGATTACGCCATTGTGATTGGCATAATTTTTAGAGCCTATGGTGAAATTTAATTGGAAATTGATTCGGATCAGATTAAATTGATTAAAATAATGACTTAGTGCTCAAATCATTTAATCTTAAAATAATATGACTAAAGGAGCTTCTTATTAAGGGCATTATACACCCAATTCTCCCTTTTGGTATTCATTTGGCTGATTTAACTCTAAGAAAATGAGAGAGGGTCGGCTTACAGAGAGGAAGAGCTCACAATTGAAGTTTGATCTTAAAAGCTTGGAAATCTTGAAGATTACTCAAGAATTTGCTATAGATTGGAAGAATTGAACCTCTAGGTAAACAAGTGAGCATGAATTCATGAGTATATGTTTGTAGATTTGTGTATTCAAGCTAGTTGGGTAATCAAGAGCAAGAATTAAAAAGAAATTGAGTTGGTTTTGGTGATTTGGAGATCAATGGATGCATGCATGTGTGTAATTGCTTTGAATTTGTATAATTGAGCATGAAAGGTATGATCCATGTAAGATTTTGGGTAGAGTTTATGCTTGTGATCACCATTTGCACCATTTGAGTTGGTAATGAGAGTTATACCTCACATGCATGTACAATTTATAAGAATATGAGTTTGAATGTATGAGTTTGTTATGTTGGAAATGTATTTGATGTGAATTGGGACATGCATGTGACTAAATTGTGAAATTGAGCTTTATAACGTTGTAATTTGGTGTTTGTACCATGTTAATACATGTATATGTGAAGTTGGAGCCAAAATCATCCATTTAGAGCCTTTGAATATCGAGTTGAAGCTCAAGCACATGTTCTGGATTTTCTAGAAAATTTGATGTTCGCTCGAGCGGGAGAACCTCCGCTCGAGCGTAAAATTCGTGCTCCCAGTATATTTTTGCAGACAAGGTGTCCGCTCGAGCGGGAGAACCTCCACTCGAGCGTGAAATTCGTGCTCCCAGTATATTTTTGCAGACAAGGTGTCCGCTCGAGCGGGGCAGTTCACGCTCGAGCAGGGCGCTATGTAGACAGACCTTCAGCTCGAGCACCCGACTTCACACTCGAGCGTAAATTTGATGCATCCAGTACTTTTGCAGACCTCATAGGTCCGCTCGAGCGGGGAAGTCCACGCTTGAGCGAGGACCCTATTTTTGAAAATTTTATAAAGGCATTCTGTGTTTCGTTTTCTGTTCTCTTTCACTTCTAAATACTCTTGGGCATACATTGGGCATTATAATTGAGTTAAAGAGATAAGAATGAAGCCTAAAGAGGAATATGTGAATTAAGGAACGGATTGAATTATTTGTGACCTGTATGTGTTATGTGATGTGTAGGGTCAAGCTCCAGGGCAAACCAACCAACCGATCACTGTGAGTAATATCTTGACAAAGATATCTGAAAGATGTTGTTGTCCATATTTTTGCAGACAAGGTGTCCGCTCGAGCGGGGAGCTATGTAGACAGACCTTCAGCTCGAGCACCCGACTTCACGCTCGAGCGTAAATTTGATGCATCCAGTACTTTTGCAGACCTCATGGGTTCCGCTGGAGCGGGGAAGTCCACGCTCGAGCGGGATCCTGTTTCTGAAAATTTTATAAAGGCATTCTGTGTTTCATTTTCTGTTCTCTTTCACTTCTAAATACTCTTGGGCATACATTGAGCATTGTAATTGAGTTAAAGAGATAAGAATGAAGCCGAAAGAGGAATATGTGAATTAAGGAATGGATTGAATTATTTGTGACCCATATGTGTTATGTGATGTGTAGGGTCAAGCTCCAGGGCAAACCAACCAACCGATCACTGTGAGTAATATCTTGACAAAGATATCTGAAATATGTTGTTGTCCAATTGCTTACTTCTATGTAAGTTTATAAGTTTGTTAATCTGATTGGTGGACAATGTTTGCTATGCCAAATGAATGGGCCAAAGGCCAGTTTGACATGAAAGTATGAATGGCCCGAACGCCAGTTTGACATGAAAGTATGAATGGGCCGAAGGCCAGTTTGACATGAAAGTACGAATGGGCCAAAGGCCAGTTTGACACGAATGAATGAATGAATGAATGGGCCGAAGGCCAGTCTGACATAAATGGATGAATGGGCCAGAGGCTAGTATGATCTGAAAGATAGAATGAATGGGCCAGAGGCCAGTATGATCTGAATGAAAGAATGAATGGGCCAGAGGCCAGTCTGACATGAATGAAAGGCAAATGGGCCAAAGGCCAGTTTGACATGAATGGATTGGACCCGAGGCCGTCTGAAGTGTTTGGAACTGAAGTCACTTGATCTATAACTATTTATATACTAGATAGAAATATGAATTGGGCCTAAGGCCGTCCGATGTATATTGTTCCAAAGCATCTTCTTCAATCAATATTATTCACTGGGCTTTCGTTCACGCTCATTTATGTGTTTGTAGGTGAGCCAAGAGAGGTCTAGACCCAGCCTCAGTGAAGTCTATGTGGAACAACCGAGGTTTTGAAGAGTCAGCCATTGCGTCTCATGCACGAGACTTGTCTTCGCCCTTTTGTTATTTATTTATATTTTGTCATGTTGGCGAAGACTTTGAATCTGTTGTATATAGTTTTCTTGGGTTGACTTAGACTTAAATGATCCTGTTTGTACAGAATCTTATGCTACTATATTTTTTGAAGTGAGTTATTAACATGTATGTGTATGCTTTGTTATGACGTGCCATGTAAGCACAACTCTATGGACAAAGTTTTAAATTTTGCTTCCGTTTGGCCCCCTTTACTGTGATGAGTTATGTCTGGTTTGGTTTGAGGCCGTAGGTAATCTCATGATTACTGGCCGGTTATGTCCTTAATCCTTGGGGGCGGGTTCGGGTCATGACAGAGTGGTATCGGAGCACGAGTTAATAACTCACACACTTGTCCAAAAAGAGCAATAAGCGTCTAGAAAAGATCTAGGATGCATTCACGTGATAAGTATGAATCTGAAAGCATCTAGAATACGCTTAAATGTTTCCATGTGAACGATTATGTGTTATAAGTTTGTGATTTGCTTGCATTGCAAATTATTTGAATATGTATGCTTTTTGTTGTATGCATACCTGTGAATCTTTTGTGTGAAGTATAATGCAAGTTTAATCAGATAGTGAGAACAAGAGGTGATGAGATAGAAGAGTCCTCTACTGCCAGAATGGATAGAATGGAGAGATTGATTCAGGAAATGGCAAAAACATTGAGGCAACAACAACAGTGGCAACAACAGTGGCAGCAACCACATCCTCCACCTCCGCCTCTGGCACCACCCGTGCCAGATAATCAGAATGACGATTGGATAATAGCTCTCACCAAAGAATTCAAGAAAATGAAACCCCCACAGTTCCATGGTGGATTAGATCCGTTGAAAGCCGAAGCATGGGTTCTCGGCATCGAAAAATTGTTTGAAGTGTTTCCGTGTTCGGAGACACAGAAAGTGCTTCTAGCCACTTTTATGCTAGAGGATGAAGCAAGGAGATGGTGGATGTTAATGCGAGAAAATCATAAAGATGTTGACTGGGTGAAATTTCTGGAAATTTTCTATGACAAGTACTTCCCACAATGTGTTCGGGACAGGAAAGTGTCAGAATTCATGGAACTTAAACAAGACATCATGATAGTGGCTGAGTATGAGGCCAAATTCACCGAATTGGCTAGGTTTGCACCACATGTGATTGATACTGACTATAAGAAAGCGAGGCATTTTGAAGTGGGCTTCGAAGTGACATATTAGAAAGGGTGAATGTCTTGAAGCTAGAAACCTATATTGGGGTGCTAGACCGGGCCATAATATCAGAAGCTAACACAGCTAGGCACGCTAAGCCAACAACAGAATGGAAAGGCAATAAAAGGCAAGGCTTCTTTTCGAAGAAGAAATTTTCGAAAAAGCAAAACACGGGCTCCTCAAGTACTTCGAATTCTTCCCGAGACACATCTCCTATGTGCAACATTTGTAGCAAAAGGCACCGTGGGGTTTGTTATTGTGTGTCAGGAGCCTGTTTCAAATGTGGTAAACAAGGGCACATGGCCTGAGATTGTAATCAAAACAGTGGGAAGCTAGCTGCTAGCTCGACTGCATCGATCCCGAAGCCGGGAAATACTATGAGATCTGCTACCACCGGGGATACCGTGAGACAAGGAAGAGTTTTTTCACTTGTTTCGGGCGATACACGGAATGCCAACGCAGTTGTCTCAGGTACTATTTCTATATGTAATCAGGATGCTTTTGTGTTAATTGACTCTGGATCCACACACTCTTTTGTGACATGTGCATTTGCATCTAGACTGGGTAGACCTCTAGAATTACTGCCAAATCTGCTATGTGTGTCTGCTCCATCTAGGGAATCTGTATTGTGTGAATCTATATACCGGTTTTGTGACATGCGTATTGAGGATGCTATCCTATATGTAGATTTGTTACCCTTGAACTTTAGGCATTTTGATGTAATTTTGGGCATGGATTGGTTAACCAAATATTGTGTCACCATTGATTGTGTGACCAAACGAGTTGTATTTAAACCACTAGAACATACAGAAATTGTGTTTGTGGGTAATGGGGTAGTGCCTCCACCTTATTTGATATCTGCAATGAAAGCATGTAAACTGATCAGGAAAAGGTGCCAGGGTTACTTGTGTTATGTGTTGTCTAAACAATCTGTAGATGTTGAATTGAATAATATCCCCATTGTGAGAGAATTCCCAGATGTGTTTCCAAATGAATTACCAGGGGAATTGGTAGACAAGGAGGTAGAGTTCACTATTGAAACTGCATCGGGCACCCAGCCTATTTCTAAAACTCCCTACAGAATGGCTACTGCTGAAATGAAAGAACTGAGAGAACAACTGCAAGACCTGCTTGACAAGGGGTTTATCTGACCTAGCACTTCACCATGGGGTGCACCAGTTGTTTGTGAAAAAGAAGGATGGAACCCTACGCTTGTGTATCGATTATCGGGAATTGAACAAGGTAACAATAAAGAATAAATATCCCTTACCCCGTATTGATGAGCTGTTTGACCAGTTGCAGGGATCACAAGTGTTTTCCAAGATTGATTTGAGATCCGGATATCACCAGTTGAAAGTAAAGGCAGAAGATGTTGAGAAAACCGCATTCAGAATGAGGTATGGTCATTTTGAATTTCTTGTTATGCCATTTGGGGTGACTAATGCTCCGGCAGCATTTATGGACCTAATGAACAGAATTTTTAAAACCTACCTTGACGAATTTGTTGTGGTTTTTATTGATGACATTTTGATATACTTTGAACATGAACATCACTTGAGAACTGAACTGCAAATACTTAGGGAAAGGAAATTGTTTGCTAAACTAAATAAATGTGAGTTTTGGTTGGATGAAGTTTTTTTCTTAGGGCATGTGATCAACAAGGAAGAATTTCAGTGGACTTGCAGAAAATAGAGACAATTGTGAATTGGCCTACACCGACTAATGTGACAGAAGTCCGCAGCTTCATGGGCTTAGCTGGTTATTACAGAAGATTTGTGAAAGACTTTTCCAAGATAGCTGTACCTCTTACCCAACTGACACGCAAGGGGCAATCATTTGAATGGAATGACGAAAGGGAATCTGCCTTTCATGAACTAAAAACGAGACTGACCACTGCACTAGTATTGACATTACCCACAGGTACGAAAAATTTTGTAATTTTCAGTGATGCGTCTTATAAAGGTTTGGGTTGTATATTAATGCAGAACGAAAATGTTATTGCTTATGCCTCCCAGCAGTTGAGACCACATGAGAAAAACTACCCAACACACGATTTGGAATTGACCGCAGTTGTGTTTGCTTTGAAAATCTGGCGGCATTATTTGTATGGGGCAAAGTGTGAAGTCTACACGGATCACAAAAGTCTGAAATACTTCTTTACACAGAAGGAGTTGAACATGCGACAGAGAAGATGGCTGGAACTAATAAAGGACTATGATCTTGAGATTCAATATCACCTCGGGAAAGCTAGTACAGTTGCTGATGCCTTGAGCAGAAAATCAACGGAGAGTATGGCCTGTTTGCTTACTGAACAGAAAGAGATCTTGCAAGATTTTGAAAAGTCTGAAATTGAAATGGTAGTGTGTGAATAGGCGGATTGATAGCCGCTATTACAGCTGAACCAGCAATTATTGATGAGATTAAACAGAAACAGAAAGAGGATGAACTCCTCAAGAAAGTGATTGATGAATTTGAGACAAGTCCAAAAGTAGAGTTTAGTATTGAAAATGAAGTGTTGAGATTTCGAAGCCGAATGTGCGTCCTGGATATTCCAGAACTAAAGAGAAGAGTTTTAGATGAAGCCCATAAATCAGTATTTGCTATGCATCCGGCTAACAATAAAATGTATCGGGATCTGAAACAAACCTATTGGTGGCCTAAAATGAAGAAAGAAATTGCAGAATATGTGTCCAAATGTCTTCAGTGTCAGCAAGTTAAAGTTGAACAACAGAAACCGTGCGGTCTACTTCAACCTCTCCCTATTCCTGAATGGAAGTGGGAGCATGTAACTATGGATTTTGTTGTTGGCCTACCTCGGACTCCTCGAGGTATGGATTCTATTTGGGTTGTAGTTGATAGACTGACTAAATCTGCACATTTTCTACCAGTTAGAACTACGTTTAATGCCTATAGATTGGCTACCATATATGTTGATGAGATTGTCTGTTTGCACAGAGTTCCGGTATCTATTGTGTCGGATAGAGATCCGAAATTTGTATCTAGGCTGTAGAAGAGTTTGCAGGAAGCTATGGGGACAGAACTAAGGTTCAGTACTGCATTCCACCCACAGACAGATGGGCAGTCAGAACGAACAATACAAACTCTAGAATATATGTTTCGGATGTGTGCTTTGGATTTTCAGGGGAGTTGGGAAGACTATTTGCCACTTGTAGAATTTGCATACAATAACAGCTTCCACTCCAGCATCGGTATGGCACCATACGAGGCTTTGTATGGTAGAAGGTGTAAATCACCAATTTGTTGGATAGAAGTCAGGGATAGAGCTTTACTTGGGCCTAAAATTGTGCAAGACACTTCTGAGAAGATTAAAACCATTCAACATAGAGGCTCACAACAGCTAAGGACCGGTAAAAGAATTATGCAGATGTTCGGAGAAGACCTCTTGAGTATGAGGCTGGTGACCATGTATTCATTCGTGTGTCTCCGATGAAAGGCCAAGTCAGGTTTGGAAAGAAGGGCAAGCTGTCGCCCCGTTACATCAGGCTGTTTCAAATTTTAGAAAGACTTGGCCCAGTTGCTTACAGAGTTGCTTTGCCACCAGGATTTGAACAAATCCATAATGTGTTTCATGTGTCGATGTTGAGGGGTTACCTCCGAGACCCGTTTCATGTGATTGATTATCACTGGGTAGCCATTAATGAAAATATGGAATACGCCGAATGGCCGGAACGAATCGTTGACCGGCAAGTGAAACAACTGAGAAGCAAGTCCATCCCAATGGTGAAAGTGGAATGGAAATAACACTATGGGACGGATGCTACATGGGAAAAAGAGGAGGAAATGCGAATGCGCTATCCACATTTGTTCCCCGATGAAGGTAAAATAAGTTTGGAGGACCAAACTTCCTAAAGGGGGAAAGACTGTGATAACCCTGTTCCGTTTTATGTTAATTGGTCCTTATTATAAATGTGATTATGTGTTTGATATGATTTTGTGTGCCATTATGTGAAAATATGTGGTTTTGAATTTCTATTTGTTCACCGTAGGAATATCTGTTGAATTATCTGCTTTGGAAATTAAATTGAAGGCCTTATCGGCCACGAAACCCGAAATCGATTACGCCATTGTGATTGGCATAATTTTTAGAGCCTACAGTGAAATTTAATTAGAAATTGATTCGGATCAGATTAAATTGATTAAAATAATGACTTAGTGCTCAAATCATTTAATCTTAAAATAATATGACTAAAGGAGCTTCTTATTAAGGGCATTATACACCCAATTCTCCCTTTTGGTATTCATTTGGCTGATTTAACTCTAAGAAAAGGAGAGAGGGTCGGCTTAGAGAGAGGAGAGCTCACAATTGAAGTTTGATCTTAAAAGCTTGAAATCTTGAAGATTACTCAAGAATTTGCTATAGATTGGAAGAATTGAACCTCTAGGTAAGCAAGTGAGCATGAATTCATGAGTATATGTTTGTAGATTTGTGTATTCAAGCTAGTTGGGTAATCAAGAGCAAGAATGAAAAATAAATTGAGTTGGTTTTGGTGATTTGGAGATCAATGGATGCATGCATGTGTGTAATTGCTTTGAATTTGTATAATTGAGCATGAAAGGTATGATCCATGTAAGATTTTGGGTAGAGTTCATGCTTGTGATCACCATTTGCACCATTTGAGTTGGTAATGAGAGTTATATCTCACATGCATGTACAATTTATAAGAATATGAGTTTGAATGTATGAGTTTGTTATGTTGGAAATGGATTTGATGTAAATTGGGAAATGCATGTGACTAAATTGTGAAATTGAGCTTCATAACGTTGTAATTTGGTGTTGTACCATGTTAATACATGTATATGTGAAGTTGGAGCCAAAATCATGCATTTAGAGCCTTTGAATATCAAGTTGAAGCTCAAGAACATGTTCTGGATTTTCTAGAAAATTTGATGTCCGCTCGAGTGTGAAATTCGTGCTCCCAGTATATTTTTGCAGACAAGGTGTCCGCTCGAGCGGGGAAGTTCACGCTCGAACGAGGAGCTATGTAGACAGACCTTCAGCTCGAGCGCCCGACTTCACGCTCGAGCGTAAATTTGATGCATCCAGTACTTTTGCAGACCTCATGGGTCCGCTCGAGCGGGGAAGTCGACGCTCGAGCGGGGACCCTGTTTCTGAAAATTTTATAAAGGCATTTTGTGTTTCGTTTTTTGTTCTCTTTCACTTCTAAATACTCTTGGGCATACATTGAGCATTGTAATTGATTTAAAGAGATAAAAATGAAGCATAAAGAGGAATATGTGAATTAAGGAACGGATTGAACTATTTGTGACCCATATGTGTTATGTGATGTGTAGAGTCAAGCTCGAGGGCAAACCAACCAACCGATCACTATGAGTAATATCTTGACAAAGATATTTGAAATATGTTGTTGTCCAATTGCTTACTTTTATGTAAGTTTATAAGTTTGTTAATCTGATTGGTGGACAATGTTTGCTATGCCAAATGAATGGGCCAAAGGCCAGTTTGACATGAAAGTATGGATGGGCCAAAGGCCAGTTTGACATGAATGTATGAATGGGCCGAAGGCCAGTTTGACATGAAGGTATGAATGGGCTGGAGGCCAGTTTGACGTGAAAGTACAAATGGGCCAAAGGCCAGTTTGACACGAATGAATGAATGAATGAATGGGCTGAAGGCCAGTTTGACATAAATGGATGAATGGGCCAGAGGCCAGTATGATCTGAAAGATAGAATGAATGGGCCAGAGGCCAGTATGATCTGAATGAAAGAATGAATGGGCCAGAGGCCAGTCTGACATGAATGAAAGACAAATGGGCCAAAGGCCAGTTTGACATGAATGGATTGGGCCCGAGGCCGTCCGAAGTGTTTGGAACTGAAGTCACTTGATCTATAGCTATTTATATACTAGATAGAAATATGAATTGGGCCTAAGGTCGTCCGATGTATATTGTTCCAATGCATCTTCTTCAATCGATATTATTCACTGGGCTTTCGCTCACGCTCATTCATGTGTTTGTAGGTGAGCCAAGAGAGGTCCAGACCCAGCCTCAGTGAAGTCTGTGTGGAACAACCGAGGTTTTGAAGAGTCAGCCCTTGTGTCTCACGCACGAGACTCGTCTTCGCCCTTTTGTTATGTATTTATATTTTGTCATGTTGGCGAAGACTTTGAATCTCTTGTATATAGTTTTCATGGGTTGACTTAGACTTAAATGATCCTATTGTACAAAACCTTATGTTACTATATTTTCTGAAGTGAGTTATTAACATGTATGTGTATGGTTTGTTATGACATGCCATGTAAGCATAGCTCTATGGACAAAGTTTTAAACTTTTCTTCCGTTTGGCCCCCTTTACTCTGATAAGTTATGTCTGGTTTGGTTTGAGGCCGTAGGTAATCTCATGATTACTGACCGGTTATGTCCTTAACCCTTGTGGGCGGGTTCGGGTCATGACAGAATAGGTCACTCTTCATATACTTCCAGCATTTCTGAATGCACGCCATGTTAAACCCATCTGGTCCCAACGCTTTATTCCCATCACAACCTTTTACTGCATCCCATACTTCTTCCAATGTAAATTCTTTTTCAAGAAGCTCCACCACTTTTGCATTACTAACTTTCACAAAGCTACCAGACAATTTTGGTCTAGATGGCTAATCCTCCGAAAATGCCTTAGCACTTTCTGTCTCACCAGATCTAGATCTTCAATGCTAACTCCATCAATTACCACTAAGTCCACCAAGTTCCTTCTTTGTCTTTGACTAGCAATTATATTAAAGAACCTAGTATTTCTATCCCCATTTTGAGCCCAGTTTAGTCTAGATTTCTGGAACCAAATTCTTTGTCTTTGGAATGTTACGTTGTTACGTTGAGAAAAGTACATTAAGAAGTTTGTTAGTGTGTTACATTGGAGTGTTACATTTGGAAACAAAGCATAATAAGGAGTTTTTGTATGTTACATTGATTGGAGTGGTACGTTGAGAAAAGTATACTAAAGAGTTTTTTTTTTAAATGTTACGTTGTTATGTTTGTAAAAAGTACACTAAATTTTTTTTTAGTATGTTACATTGGAATGTTACATTTTTTTAGTGTTACATTAGAGTGTTACATTTAAAAAAAAACACTAAATTTATTTATTTATTTTTTGAAGTGTTATGTTTAGTAATTTGAACATTACGAAAAACTCACATTTGTCTCCCAACACATAATACACGCACATTTATATTTGGCCATTTATGTAATTCATACTAGAATGAGACCTTTGAGTTTATATGAGAAAAAAAAATCAAACAGTTCGTAAAATCACTATTTGAAATTTATTGATACTTCATCCAAAAAAAATTTGTAGATACATTTAACTTTACTACTGGAGTCGAGCATTGGAGCCCCGCATCGAACTATAAAACCCCATATTTTGACTTAACAAAGCGAAGCCTATGAGATTTCAAATTTTGAATTTTTGAAATCCTCACTCACAATGCTATAGAGACTAATCCAAAAATTCAAATTCTTTAAAAAATCCTCGATATTTTAATTTCTACGTAAAGAAGTCATGAGACATCTACTATATAGCATTATAGAAACGACAAATTTCTTAACAATGTGTTTGGTTGGGACATTTGAGAAGGGATTTGGAAAGAAAAAGAGAAAAGATAAGAAAAATGAGAATAAAATATATCTACATTTCACCTAGTTTCACATACCTTTTATGTTTCCATTTCTAAATCCCCCAACCAAACACAACATAAAAAAAACACTCAATTTGAACGAAAGAAAGTTGCATTCAAATGGTTAAGTCACTAGATTCAAGTTCGTGCTTAGGAACCAAAAACCAATATGTTGTGCATTCAAACAAATAGATGATACATACCAATGTTTTTAAAATCGGGCCGGCTGGTTCGACCAGTCCAAGATCCAGTCCGGGTACACCCTTAAATCCATTTCCTTTGAAAAACCGACTTGTTTTAACGAAACTAGTGAAACCCATGGATAAACTAGCTTAACTACCAAACCAAAGCTAGGCGGAGCAAACCAGCCAAACTTCCATGCATCAAACGTAAGTTACTGAGAGGGATCAAACTCAACACCTTGCACACAGATCAATATTTAAATGTTACACATTTGACTTGTTAATATACACTTTATTAGTCTATTTATTTATATTATTTTATAATTTTATATGATTTTGTGAATTTATATATATTTTGAGTGTTTGTATATATTATAAATAATATATTTTAATATTATATTATTAATATAAAGAAAAATGTTTTGTAGCTTGAAACTCATTGCCTTGAATGGCTCGAATGTCAGAAACGACGTCGTTTTCATTTTTTTTTCTTCCACTTCTCGTTTCTCTGTCAAAGGTTGAGAACCAAACCCAAACAAACAAAGAGAGAGAGAAAAAGAGAAAGAGGAATAGAAGATGTGATGACTGGTTTCGTTATACGTCATTTCACTTATTGTCTTCATTGGGTTTGTTGTGTTCGGAAGTTTTTTCTCGAAATTCCTGTCCTTGTTTGTTTCGGGTTTGTGTGTCACTTGTTTCGGAGGGTGCACGGTTGAGTCCGGAGTGTCTGGAATTGAACTAGAAAATTTTTGGGCCAGGGTCGCACGTGCAGAAGAGGGCCCGCACGTGCGGAAAACAGGGGAAATGGCTGGGTGCTTACTGAAATAAAAGCACCTGAGGCAGCAGGTGCGGGAGAGGGGAGGGCCGCATGTGCGGGGATGAAGGCCGGACGTGCGGAAGGCACGCTCTGCACGTGCGGGCATAGGTGCCGCACGTGCGGTGGTAGGTGAGTCCGAATTTCCAGGTTTTTCTTCTCTTTGGGCTGTTTGTATATCACTTTTGTTGCATCTCTCTCTCTCTAAAAACTCTTTTCTCTCCCTTTTCTCTACATTTTCTACATCAAAACAAGATCAAATCCTTGATCTTTTTACATCCATTAGAAATTTGCCCATAGCTTCTTCATCAAAGTTGAAGAGCTCATCAAGAGCTACATTTTGACGGTGGAGATTGGGTTTTGGCACCATTGATTTTTGGCACCATTGATTTCAAGGGTTTCATCTCTTTTTCTTCTTCAAAACTTGAGGTAGGGACTTTCTTAGAGTCATATATATATTTTTGCAAGATTTATTGTTGATTTTAAGTTCTCTTGTAAATGTTGAAGATTGATGGTTGGCTTAACAATGGGGGTAGTTTGGGAGGGGTTTTGCTCCTTATTTTCCATGAAATAACTTTCTTGAGGGTTTTAAATTACATTGGCTAGGAAGAAATGTTTTCGAGGAAATTCTTTCAAAAGATTGGTGTGTGTAGTGTGGTTGGGAAAAACCTAGAAATTAGGGTTTTCAAAAGATGTAGAGATTCATGTTGTTGACATAGTTAATATATTATTTTGTGGGCCAAAATGAGTAAAGGATGAGAACTCTTTTTATTATTATTATTATTATGTATTAAATGATGACTTTCATGGGGCATGAGGATTATTGATGTTGTAAATTGTTGTTCAAATGTTGCAATTGTATGAAATTTCAATTGTATGTCAATTGTATGAAATTTCGGGGTATTACAACTTGGTATCAGAGCTGCCAGGTTTGAATACTTGGGGCTCGCGGGAAGTGGTTGTTATACCACAGTGGGTTCATTATGCATGATTAGGAGATGTCTTGTATTTTGTGATTATGTAATAACATGTTTATGTGACTATATGGGTATGAAATTGGACTTTTGGGATGTTATTTGTGCCTACTAAATTCCTTGAGGTCTTATTAGAAAGGTACTTGATCAAGACTCATTTACTAAGAATTCTTGATTTTTCGTGGGACAAATTCCATCATAAAAGAATAATTCGTATGTGCTTATGTGACTAAGTGCTTATGTGGAGTGGAATTGAATTGTTTGTGTGCTAGAACATATATAGAATTGTTGTAGTCTAACGTGTGAGGCAAGTTGCGAGCACATTTGGAATTATGTGCTAAATTGTTTATCTTATTCCTTAATTAGGATGGCAGGAAGCGATCAAACCCGTGGTGGTAGAAGTAGAAGGCGTGGTAGGGCTCGTCGGGCTGTGTATGAAGTACCGGTCCATGAGGTTCCGGTGCAAGAGGAGGCGTTGGGCCAAGCTAATGTGGTCGAACAAGTGGGGCAAGTAAAATTCTGGGGCAAGTGGGTCAAGCCGCAATGGGGACCCTAGCCTGAGAAATGGCGGGGGCCTTGAAGGAGTCGATGAACATACTAAGGGCAAAGAACTAAGCTAGAGAGAACGCCATAGAGATGAGGGCGAGCTTTCTCACTTGGGAGTTTTTGCGAGCCAAACTGGATGAGTTTTACGGCAGCCCCGAGCGCAAGAAAGCGGATGAGTGGCTCGAATAGACAGTGAAGACATTTAAGATGCTTCATATTGAGGACAGCGAGTTAAGGGTGACTCTTGCGAGTTACTATCTTAAGGGGGACACGGGCCAATGGTGGAAATACGCCAAGGGCCGAATAGAACCGACATGGGAAGCATTTGTGGTGGCTTTCCAAGACAAGTACCTACCTTCCACTGCTAGGGAGAGGTTGAGGCAGGAATTTCAAGACCTCAAGTAACTTAACATGTCCGAGTTTGAAGCGGCCTTCTCTAGTTTGTCCCGGTTTGCACCGGAGTTGGTAGCAACGGAAGAGCGCCGTTGCATTGAGTTTGAGAAGAAGCTAAGAACCAAGATCTTGTTCAAGGTTGAAGGGAACATGATCTGGAATTATGACCGTCTTGTGAAGGCAGCCGCACATGTAGAGATTACCATGGAGGTCGAGGAGGAGAGAATCCGGGGTTCAAGGTCTAGGGGTCAAGCGTCACAAGGAGACTATTGACCCAACAAGAAGAGCAGAAGTACCTTTTTATCCCAGTCGCAACCACAGCAGTCTAGATCCACCTTTCTCTTGCCTAGTGCGGGCCCGGGAAAGAGTTCACCGAGTGGTTTTTCTTGTTTCAAGTGTGGCCAACCGGGTCACAAGGCCTTCGCATGTCCGCAGAAGAGAGGAGGACAGCAGATGTTGCCACCACCACCACCTAACCTATGTCAGAGTCAGTCTCAGAGTAGGGGGCAGGGGCCTACTTGCCATTAGTGCGGTTAGTCAGGGCACATGAAGAGAGCTTGCCTGCAGTTGGGAGGCGTATCTGGCGCATTAGGGTCGAGGCAGACTTAGAGCCACCAGCAAGCTCACTCAGTTCAGACTTCGCGACTTAATTAGGTAGCCGCTTCGGCTCTGTCAGTGTAGCAGGCCTATGCTCTGAGAGATGAGCAGGTTGATCAGAGGCCACATGGGCGCGTGTATGCTGTTACCGTACCAGAGCAGTTGCCAGGATCCTCAGTTGTGAGAGGTATTTTTGTTGTGTGTAATTTTTTGGCTAATGTGTTGATAGATACGGGTGCGTCTCATTCATTCATATCTGCTGCATTGAATCACCAGTCAGGGGTACAGTTGACTTGGATTGGAGGGGTCATGGTTATGAGATAGAGCTTGTCGGGCATCGACTCCCGTTTGCTTTTGTGTTGCTAGACATGTCGAGTTTTGATGTCATTCTAGGCATGTGTAGACACCCCATTTTTTACCATCCTCAAGACTCGGACGTCATCGCTTGTGCACTCAATGATTGTGCTTGTTTGTGTTCGTTTTGAGTGGTTGAAGTCCTCAGTGGAGTACCTTGCCTTTGAGCCTTGAAACCTTATTTGTTTTGTGCACTATTTTGGACCAAAAGCTTGTTGTTTCAAGTCCGGAAGAGTGGGTGACTTGTCGGCCAGCCCCATAGGCTGTCGGCCTTGGCTTGTGCTTGTCGGCTACCAGTGGTGGCCAACGGCCAGCAGTGGTGGCCGGTTGTAGCTCAACTTTTTCGCGCCCCCTTTCGTAGAGCTCGAATTGGTCCTACAGTTCGGACTCCTGTCACGATTCTGAATCTAATTTTACAAAGTGCAAATGTGAAACTGATAAACACCAAAGAGTCCAATCTAGCAAATCATTTTGGAAAATCAGATTTTGAATCAAATAATGCCAAAACTGGACTGCTTTGCCAAATTACAGAGTCACCACCTAAATATTTTGTTTTTGGAAAATTTAGGAAATCCTGACTCGTACCAAAGGCCATGTGTCTGTCATAACCAAAGTTACCTCGGCTCGGGAACTTGGGTATGAGAGGGGAAGGTCCTGAAATGAGCACCCTCGCTCGCCCGATCAAAAGATCGACCTCTACTAAGCATGATATGTTGTTTTATAAACACATGTGTTCTTATTCCGGTTATTAGCTAACTTTACTATGTGACGGACGCAAGCAAGTATAGACTAAAATCGCAAGAATTGGAACGAATTCAACTCATGTTTGTTTTTTTCAAAAATGGTTTGAATTTGCCACCCGCAAGTGGGCTAAAACGCTGACGCTAAACATGACGGGCTTAAAACATGATTTGCCACTTCGCAAAGTGGGCTTAAAACTCACATTTACTAAATTGTTCTAATCTAAACAACAAAGCCTTCATCCACAGACATTCATGCAGTTTAAGCAAGTAAGCACATAGCCTTATGGCAAGCATGCTATCATGGCAACACTCACACTCATGCAAGTATGCTAAAGCGTAAAAAGCTTACCGAGTACTCCGAGCCAAAACAAAAGCTAGTTAGAAACAATGCATTATCCTAAATATACATAATGCCTAATGCAACACATGCAATAATGCAATTAATGGGCTCGACTAGGAATATGGCATATGATACAATTTGAACAACATGCTGTGAAACACGTATTCAAATAAGTATTGAAATACAATGCAGTTTGAATGATGCGCCGAGCCTCGGTGCATCCAAGACAAATGAATGATGCAAGCATGCGAGCATAAGGTATGCTAATCGAAAAATGTCCCTAAACTAACCATCAAAAGCGGTTAAATAAAAGGGAGAAAGACGTAGGGTTGGAAGGCATGCACACACTCACGCACACTTATTACAACATCATGCCTTCTCAAAGGAGGGTCCGAATGAATAAGCTAAGCTACACTAAGCTAAGCTAATTATTACAAAACGAAACTAATTAACTATTCTAGTTAACTAATTATTACAACACAATTGAATAACTAGCTATGCTAAGCTTATTAAAATATTACAAAATGAATTAATCTAATTTAATTACAACACATGTATGAATGAATTAGCTAACTTATTCCAAGCTAACAAAAGCAAGTAAATGGCCTCGGTGCGAGGGTTGCATGCATGCTCAGTTGCTTCACCCGAAAATGCCCTTGCCTTGCCATTAGATGCCTCTGTTTACACTTGTTTGATCACCGAAAATTATATTAACTTCCAGATTGCCTCTACTCCAACACAGGAACACATTTGTGCAAAAATTCACTGGTGGCTGGTCGACTACAAAAAGTGGCTGTCGGCCACTTTAACTGGCCAGTCGGCTAGCTCAAGTGGCCGGTCGGCCACCCCATTTTCTGAACTTCTTCTTTGTTACAACAGAGAGCAAACAGAGGAAAAGCAATGCATTTTCAAGAAATGTATGTACTACTACCCTCCTTATCATCTCTTAAGCTCAAAGGAGTGTAGCTCTTGGCTCTCAAGCCACCAACCAAGCATTTTCAATGCATGATGGCTAGAGAACCAAGCTTGTACAAGGTTAATGAATGCACAAACAAGACCAAAACAACCACCACACTATCATGTATGATCAAGGGTGACGGTGACCAAGAAAAATGACACGTTTCATCACTTTGAGTATGAAACGTCCCATTTTCCTTGTGTTTGGATTAACGTCTGATCCAAACACATGCAATGCAACACAACATGCTTAACTTGCTCAAGTTTTACTTGTCATGTTTTATTTACTCATTTTAATTACCGATCCATTCTTTAACCGGTTAAGTCCAAAAGATGAGAGTCCCCTAATGGAAAGAGGGCTTAAGCCACAAGTACCTTAAGCATGAAAGAGGCCTCATGCTGTTGGTAATGAACTCCTAGAGGAATTAAACCATTAGGCATGAGGGTCTCAATTCCACAACAAGCAAAAAGCCACTTTCGAAACAAAGTAAAGAGTGAAGAATAGAGGGAGGTTGCAGATATTTCAGTGCTGACATGGCATGCAAAATGACACTAAATCATGCAAGCAACACATGCAAGTCATGTTTAAGAGCCTAACTCATTAAGCTAGTGAAGACCATTACACTATAGCCATGCAATACAAGCCTCAACTGACCAAACTAGCTCAGAACAGAGTTAAAATATGCCAAAACAGTGGCTAAAACTTGCTGAGATTAAGGCACAAAAGGCTAGAAAAGCATGCTCACATGTTAGCTTGCAAACAAGACTCAAGAGCAACTCCAAAAAAGTAACGAAAGAGTGAAGCAAATGAGCATGTGACAGAGCTAGAAACACTGAAATTACATGTAAAAAGACACGTCAACATGCAACCATCTCAAGCAAATCAAGTTTGAAGGGCTAGAATGCCAAGCTAGTGAAGCTATTTGCACTGCAACTATGCAAAACAAGGCTCATATGACCAAGACAGCCCAAAACAGAGCTAAAACCAGTCAAAATAGTAGCTAAAATGTGCTTGAATTAAGCTAAGTTAAACCATAAAAACATGTTACCATAGGATGTTAGCTAGGCATGCAAGTGAGACACAAGGAGGGGAGGCCAACCCCTCCATTTTTGGACTTCAAAACATGTTTTGCACCACTGAAATAACTCTGAATTTAAGTGGTTTAAAGGCCTAAAAAGTTTGATTTTAATATGCTAAAAGATGGTGCAAAAAGTTTCACAATTAAGCAACAAGAAGGGTGGACAACCCCTTAGCACAAAATGACCTCAAACTACCATATTAAGCTTCAAAAATCAGAGTTTTTTGTAGTTGAAAACTAGGCCAAAAACAGTATAAAAAGATGGCTAAACAAGTAATGAAAATAAAACCTACAAGGCAAGTCCTATACCTCTTGAAGCACAGCACAAAACAACCACAATTCTGAGCTAAAACCACCCTTAGGAGCTCAAACTAAGCCTCAAAGAACCTCAGCTCCAAGATGAGGATGTTTGGTTAAGGGTCTTTGTGCAAAAGTGTAGAGAAAATCAACTATCAAGCACAAAACAATAGGAGAGAGAGAATTCTAGAGAGAGAGAGAGAGAGAGAGAGAGAGAGAGAAAATTTGCTCAAAATTCTTCAACCCCTTCAAATGGGAGAGAGACCCCCCTATATATAGAAAACCAAGCTAAAGGCTTGTATTCATCCCTCCATACATGTGTATGGAGATGAGCATCAGTGAACAACAGCTAGTAAATAAATATCTGAAAAAGGAGAAAAATGGCCTTCGGCCATCATCAGTGGCCGACCGGCCATCAATATAGCCGACCGGCCACCACTGGTGGCCGACAGGCACAAGTCATGGCCGGCAGGCTATGGGGATGGCCGATAGGCCACCCTCTCCTCCAGAATTAAAGCATCAAACTCTTGGTCCACAACCAAGAACAAAACAGACAATATTAGAGGCTCCAAGGCAAGGCGCTCGGCTGAGACCTTTAAGGACTCAAAACGAACACAAGCAAGCACAATCATCGGGTGTTCAAACGATGACGTCCAAGTCTTGAGGACGGTAAAAAATGGGGTGTTTATAGTTGCCCCTCTTTAACAGAACTCAGAAGTCATGAAATGACGGGAGTGGATGTCAAAGCCCAGAGACGACCCATTTTTGACAAGGCCGAAGACTTAGACAAACAAGCAAGAAAAAACAAAGAACGGTTGTGCCCACAGGCTGCCTACGTATCCCTTTGCAAGGAATCAAACCAGCGTAGTTTTGGGGCAAGATGCAAATGACATGCACGATGCAAGAACACAACTTATGATCATGCAATGAGATGCAACGAAACATCTAGATGCAAATGTTATGCAAAGAAATACTACATCAAACTCATACATAAGTAAACAAACATGCTACGCAGGGGAATTATGAACGAAACCATATTTCATGCGGAAAGGATGTAAGAAAATTATGCAATCTTAACTACGTATTATGCAGAAAAGGCAAAGAACAACACAAACATCGGGCGCACTCGAGGCGGCAAACAAGATTCCAACGCATGGCACAAGCGAGAAAGGAAATGGTGTGAATCCAGGGACACACCCCAAGGTTTCGAACCAAAGAGAGCACATGATAACAATTGAAACACATCCAAATATTATGTAACCCAAAACAAAGAGCAAGAAAAGCATTAGAACCCGTCCGAATGCTTTTAACCAAAGCGTCCTGACGCACCGCACGCGAGAGGAAAAAGGGATGGTGTAAACACCGAATGGGTGGTATAAACGTCGGAACACGTTCCAAATGCTTCTAACCAGGAGGGTGGTATAAACATCAGGAACACGTCCCAATGTTTCTAACCAAAGAGGTGGTATAAGGGTCGGAACACGTTCCAAACGCTTCTAACCGGGGGGGGTGGTGGTATAAACATTGGGCACACGTCCCAATGTTTCTAAGAAAAGAGGTGGTATAAGCATCGGAACACGTTCCAAACGCTTCTAATTGGGGGGAGTGGTATAAACATTGGGCACACGTCCCAATGTTTCTAACCAAAGAGGTGTGTGGTGTAAGCATCAGGCGTACCCGAGTACTTCTAATCAAAACAAGGAGTTCAAGGGGGCAGGAATGATCTTACCCGAAATCTCTCCGAATGAACTGTACATACAATATCGTCTGGTTGCACCAGCTTTAAATGAACCGTACATACAATATCGTGCCTGCATAAGAAAGAGACTTAATAGATACAAGAAGATAAGAATGCATGTTCTATGCAAGATTAACAACATGTTCTATGCCAAATACCAAATGCATGTTCTATGCGAATGTGAGAAGCATATTCTATGCAAGCGAAAATTGTGGCATGCTCCATGCAAGATTAACAAATGCACATTCTATGCCATACTAGCAAACTCATGCTCTATGCAACAGTCATTACATGCGAATGTGAGAGCATATACAATGCAATGCCAAAAGAACACTTTCTATGCAAGATAACAACAATACATATCTCATGCCAAGCATGTTACGCACTAAAGTTCAAAACACGTGTTTAATGCCCAAGTAAAAGCACGCTCTATGCTAAAGTACAAGATGCATACTCTATGTGAACAAGAGACTATGCAAGACCTCATGTGAAAGGCACATTCCATGAAATGACAAAGAGGTGCACATTCTATGCAATGACAAAAGCGGTGCACGGTAAAAAAGACTCGATCGCAACCTCCAACTTACCTCTCGGAGGAGTTGCAACAAGTTAAAAGGATACACCTCACACGTGTTGAGTATCACATATTTTGAGCTTAAAAGTGTACTTTCCTAGCACTTTATTGAGGGATTAGGGCATAAAACAACAGAAAAACATCCAAAGAGAGCACTGGAGGCCTGTTGGCCACTCTGGGAAGCCATCGGCCACAAAAGAATGTCATCGGCCAAAAATGGTGGCCATCGGCCACCACTAGTGGCCGGTCGGCCACCAATGACAGATTCAAGGCAGTTTCACATTTCACTACAGGTCTTTAAGTATAGGGTTCCAAACCCTTTTTCCACACTACCTCAAGCCCGAAAATTCTTCTCCTCTCACTCTAGACCATTTTCCTCCTTAGATCCGAGCATCATGCGCATTTTCCAACACCCGTAAACATTTCCTTCGCAAAACCCTATAGTTTAAACCACTTTAAACCGATCAAAAGTTGCTTTCGGTGTTTCTTTCTTCATTTCCACCACTTGAGGTTTGTTTCCCTCGAGTTACCCTTGAGTTCGGTGCCCTTTTCCGAGCTTTGACCTTTTCTTCCATTTCTCCTCTCTAAGAGTTGACTTTTGTTGACTTTTGGCATTCTCCGCCCATTTTTCCCATTTTCGACCGTTTTTTCACCTTCCCTCGAGATGGCGGACGACATCCCACACGACGGAGCTCCTCCAGAGATGGAGGTGGATCCAGAGTTTGAGCCATTGCCGCTCAGCATTCGACCTTTCGATCCGGCGACGTATCATCCCGAGATACACGTGCTACCTCCTGATAGCATTCATCAGTTCAGGGGGTTTGCACAAGGCGCACCTAAGGACCTCCTACTGCGCGAGCCAGAGTCACATTTACCTCATGGTTCCTCCGAGGTATACACTGTATTCTTACATTTCCCGCAATGTACTTTGCATTTCTTGCATAGTCTCACTGTCTTTCATCTATTCATCCCAAACACTCTCTTGCACTGTATTTCTTACACTGCCTTGCATCTGCTTGTCCTGATCATAGGGGGATTCACGCGCTATTCGAGGATATGGGACCACCTCCGCGAGGGAGTGGTACATGGAGCTTCCGACGTTGTTCGCCATATCATTGACGAGGCCGGCTTCGGCGCATTTTGCATGGGGCTCTTACGTCTTATAACGAGTCGACCTCTACTGGGCGCTTTGGTAGAGAGGTGGTGGGATACCACCGATTCCTTTCATTTCTCTACCGCATGGGAGATGACGATGACTCTTTTTTACTTCTCTATGCTCACTGGCATAGTGGTAGAGGGTCATCCGATTCCTTACGACACAGACATGGGCGAGTGGGAGGCCGCTCAGATCTACCTTCCGGGGACTCGCCCACCCATCTCTCACTTAGGGATGGTCCGATACATATGGTTCGCTGATCACTTCAGAGGGACAGCGCCAGAGAGCCGAGAGGGGACCGAGCAGTATGCCCGAGGTTTCTTGATGTTCGTGTTTGGTACTACCTTGTTTGCCGACCGGGTGAACACTGTCGGGCTCTACCTCATGAGCGCCTTGGTGGACCTGTCTCGTGTCCGATTCTACGACTAGGGCGGCGCAGGCTTAGCCACTTTACGGGTATATGAGCTCCATCTCCCGCCGGAGCGGGCATCTGCTTGGAGGCTATTGGAGGGCCTGGGAGGTATGTCCTACCCTTCTGTTTTGCATTTCCCGTTATGTCTTATGCTTCGCGTTTTCTGTACACTGCACACACCATGCACTGTACTATACACAATCTACTTTCTGCTTTACATTATCGGCACACTGTACACAATGTCTGCCTTCTACATTGCATTCTCTGTATACTGTATACACAATCTGCTTTCTGTATCATCTGTATTCATCTGTGGCATACTCACTGTTGTCCTTCCGCCTTTTATAGCTATGGGTGTACGCCTATTTTCCCAGGCTTGCCCCAGAGCCAGAGGTAGAGATGCCACCTGTTGTGCCGTACTTCCACAGGTACGACGGGAGATGCAGCGGAGGCCTCGGGAGTCATTCTCATTTTTCTGTCGATTCTTCGACATTATGACCACAGCAGAGGTAACTCAAGCCTTACAGTTATTTCAGCTCTATTTCATATTGCATATCTGATGGCAGCTAACAATCTGTATATTCACCATTTGCAGATCACCTGGCACCCTGAGCGGTGATGCCTGACGGGGTCAGAGATCAGTTTGTCGGCGCGTGAAAGGTTTCCTGATTTCGGATCTTGCTCGAGGGCTCGGTTTGTCGGGCGTGGTTCTTAGGAGAGCGATTCCTGCGCCAGAGCCTCGGCTTGCCTGAGTCGGTAGTTCCGATGCCGCCTTCTACATATATGAGGGTCACAGAGAGATACACCATGCAGGAGATGATCGATTTCACCAGAGGTTGGGACGCCGACTTCTTCAGACTTGAGGGCGATTACACTGCCTTCATCCAGACATACCTCATGCCACCTCTGACTGGTGCCTGTGGGGGTAAGAGAGCTAGAGCTCCAGCTGCGGGAGGGAGAGCCGGAGGGTCTAGAGTGACCAGGGCTCATGACAGGAGAGGTTCTCAGACGAGGCAGAGGGCGGGATGGCCAGAGCTGCCTACTACACTGACTTGCTGGCGACCCACAGGGGAGGCTTACCAAATTCCCATAGAGCCTGCCCCAGCTGGTCACGAGCTTGTCGGAGTTCAAGGCCCGACCCCGGTATGTACCATTTTTTACATTTTGCACATTCAATTTATTTATGTTATGCTTATAGGACCGCTGATTATCTCAACACATTTACAGGCATCCATAGAGTACACCGGGCAGGCTCTCGAGCTAGCGGTTTCCCTGATGGGGATGGTGCAGACGAGTATGAACCTGCTCAGCATCTACGGCATTCTGGTGAGTTTCTTCAATTCATACTTCATGCCATGAAACCCCTGCTGATACATCGACATTTCAAATATAATCTGTTCTATCTTGCATTGCTCTGACACACTGCACCCAAACACTGCATACTGCATTCCATCTTTGCATCGGATATATACCGCAATTGATGTATTTGACAAACTGTCTTTTTCAGATCCCAGCCGCACCGGGCGCTCCAGCAGGAGTTACAGCAGGACCATCGGTGCCTTCTCTGACAGTAGGGAGAGAGAGACGAGGGGCTCGGCGCACAGCCAAGGCGAATCTAGACGTACTCTTGACGAGGGCGACCATCAGAGCCTATTCCGGATGGTGATGAGATAGATGAGGACGAGGAGCTAGAGCCCCCAGTCAGAGTCATCTGAGGATGGAGATGACGGCACCACCTTGGGTTCTGCGGGCGGTGGCGATGATGCTAAGGAGAAAGATGATGTTGAGGCCGGTTCAGCAGCTAGCTCCGACACTGGGGCCTCTAATAGTGGCGCTGATGGTGATAGCTTTGAGTTCGCTCTGTTGAGGAAGAGGACGAAGAGGGCTTCTCGATTGAGGTGGCTGGCGCCGATTTAATGTTTTTGCTTAGTTTTCTTTTTGCTAGTAGTGCTAGCACATTGTACAGTTTTCAGGAAGTTTCTATTTTCTTAAAAACTTGTACTCCTTTTGTAAAAAAAACCATGATTGGAATGAAAAATAGCTTTTTGATAAAAAAAAAAAAAAAAAGTGTTATGTTTTTACATTCTGAGCATCGCATTGCACCATTTTACACAAAAATGGGATTTGATGGAATTTGAAAATTGTATTGTATTGGCAATTCCTTAATTAGGTAATGAACCGACCAACACATAACAAAGAGAGTAAAACAACTCAATGAACAACTAATGCAACAACTCAATAAGCAAAACAACAGCTCGATAAGCAAATCAATAACTCGATAAGCAACTGACAACATTCTTAAAGAGAGACGGCAAAATGCACAAAGAGCAAAACAAGACACAAGTTCTTCAGCATTCTCAACACATGGATGGACCAGAGGACAAAATAGGAGTCCACCGGCCATAAACAGAAACTGCTAGCCATCAAAAGTGGCTGTCGGCCACTAGTACTGGCCGGTCGGCCACCAACACTGGCCGATCGGCCACTAGTGCAGGGAACCTCTAAATTGTTGCCACCTGTCTTCCACTCAGCACCTTATCTTCTCCAAAAACTCTAGCTTCGTGGTTTCTTCAATTCAACTCTATTTTTGCCACAAATGGAGCCATTCTTTGCCAAAAAACTCTCCGATTGGATTACAAATTTAGATGGCTCGAAAAAGCTGAATTTCTGGGGTTTCGGGATAAATGCACTATTCCCGCTAAGTCGTACCCCACTGTGTTTTCCATTCCTTCATGTCGTGGCTAGATGTTGGAACCCGGTTACACATGCTTTTAGCTTTGGAGGACAAGAGATATGCCCTACAATCGAAGAATTCCAAGTTTTGATGGAATCGCAGCGTGACGAGGAAATCCTACCCCAGTCCCATTTTGGCCACATCCAAGCTTTAGGAAGAATGTGTGGGCTCACTTTACATGATGCCCGATCTTTGGTTCATAATGGGGAGTTGGATATTCCCAGCTTGATTCATCGATTTTATGACGCCCGCGACCGCGACAATCGTCTCTGGCAAAGTTTTGGTAACATACCCTCTGCTTGTGTATGTTGACCCATTTTCTGCTTGCCCCTAGTTTCGGAAGGTCTAGCATTCGCTTGATCGAAGTGGCCCAAGGCTTGAAAGAGGGCAAGAGCTGCATTAGCTTGACATTAGCTAAGACTTTGATGGGCTTGGATGCTTTCCATCGCTGGGAGACAACCAAGTTCGCAGGAAGTCCGCTACTCATACAGGTGATGTTTTCCACCCCATCTCACATGTGTTTCTCACATCACTTGGCACTCAGGCTCTGTTTTTCTCTCAAAACCCTTTCTCACTTTTTCTCTCCACATACACCTCTCTATTCTTTAATCTCTCTTATTTTTCATCCCTCCCCAGATATGGCTCATGGACAGGTTGAAAGTAGTGGACTCTGGCTCTGCATATTTAGCGCGCGGCTATTTCTTTCGCCAACGGCTAGTTGTTTTCTCAAACGAGGGATGGTGGTGCCATTAGATGTGCAACAGGTCGGCTGCTGACATTGCTTGGCGTTGCCCCTGGTTTGATCTGCCCGAGATGAGCTACAGCATGTTTCGACAACCTGGCATTCAACTGATTGGCTTGACACACTATGTCTTCTACTTTCCATTCCGGTTCAAGCGTCAGTTCGAGCAGGACTAGACTTGTCCAAAAGAGAGAGTAGAGTACCCTGCTTCATCTCCCATCTGAGGTTCACAGCTAGCTCGATATCCCACTGCATGGAGGACAAGAGAACTTCTGGCTCCCACTTCCAATTTTAGTTGCGTCCTTTCTGGCAAATGCATAGCTTGGCTTGAAGACGAGACGCAAACCGGGCCTACTTTAGCATCTGAAGCGTCCACAAGCTCTGGAAGGGGGCGCAGGAACACCTGATTCATCGATGCCTCAAGTTTATTGCTTTGATCTGTACTTTCAAGTTTTCCTTTTGAATGTAATAAAAAAAGCAACTTTGATTTGTGTCAAGAGGTAGAGAACTCTGTATTGAAATCAATGAAATTGAAGGTTATGGGTACTGAAAATTTTCCTTTTGGTCCAAAAATGGTCTAAGTTGTAGAAAGATTAATTTGAACAAAATCAACTTTTATTAAAACTTTTCAAAACCATTTTCGATAAGGATCACAATTGGACACACCCGGAATTTATCCTTGAGATGTACAACCCCGAATCCAATAACTGGAAAGTTGCCCCTTGTCTGAATAGCACTACACTGCACTGTAATCAATTCTCATAGTGAAGATCACAACCAAACTCTTGGATGCAGAAAAGACAAAGATGACCAAAAGAATCACATGGACACAGTTGATTTGGAAGTGTTTATGGTTGGACTTTAGAATGAAGTTGTCTACGTATCCCGAATATGGGAATCAAGCCTTACATAGTTCAATTCGGGTTCACTCGGGTATTAACACTCTCCTTTTGCGCTCTAACTTTTGTCAAGGCCGCTCTTTCCGGGTTTTCAACCTTGCGAGCTCAGTTTTTATTTTTTCTAATTTTTTGTGCTCTAACTTTTGCCTAGGTCGCCCTTTCGGGTTTTCGGCCTAGCGAGCCACTCAAGGGTAATATTTCTTCAACTTGTCCATGTTGATTGGTTGGGAGAATTCGAGGCCATCTAGGTCCATAAGAATAACAGCTCCACCCGACCAAATAGACTTGATGATGTAAGGGCCAGTCCAATTAGGTCTGAACTTGCCCCTAGGGTCATGGATAGGAGCTCGGTTGTCTTTGAGAACCAAATCCCCTTCATTCAGATTCCTGGACTTAACTTTCTTGTTGAAAGCCCTGGCGATTCTGTGTTGATAACCTTGGACATGGTACAGTACTTTTAGCCTCCTCTTGTCAAACAACATAAGTTCCTCAAACCTGCTATGTTGCCAATTCACTTCTGCTATCTGGCACTCAGCCATGACTCGCAGCGACGAAACCTCAATTGAAATTCACAGAACAGCCTTCATCCCATAAACCAGAGAATATGGAGTTGCCCCAGTAGATGTCCGGATTGATGTCCTGTAGCCCCAAAGAGCAAATGGCAGCTTGTCTGGCCAGTCCCTGTAGGTTTCCACTAGCTTCTGTAAAACATGTTTGATGTTCTTGTTGGCGGCCTCAACAGCTCCATTGATTTGCGGCCGATATGTGGATGACTTATGAAAAGCCACGTTGTACTTCTCCAACAAGTTGATCACTTCCTTTTTAAAGTGGGAACCATTGTCCGAGATGATCTCATTCGGGACCCCATAGCGACAGATGATATTATTCCTGATGAACTTGGCTACATGTGATGCTTTCAGCACTGCGTAGGATTGGGCCTCGACCCACTTTGTAAAATAGTCTATTGCCACCAGGATATACTCATGCCCGTTTGACCCCTTCGGAGTAACTGCCCCAATAATATCAATTCTCTAGACTAAAAACGGCTATGGTGAAGTCATGTTGTATAGCTTCGACGGCGGGATATTCATGCGATTTGCATGAATTTGGCATTTGTGGCATCGCCGAACAAAACCAATACAATCCTCCTCCATGGTTGCCAGTAGTAACCCTGCCTGAGAATCTTCTGAGCTAGCATCACTCCGCTCATGTGCGAACCACATTCTCTTCCATGGATGGCCTCCATTAGGCGCTTTGACTCTTCTGCATCGACGCATAGCTTGTGCATTCCCAGATGGCCTCGTTTGTACAATTTACCTCCGTAGATGATAAACTAAGCAGCCATTCTCGTATCGCCCTTTTATCTTTGGCATTTGCCCCTAGCAGATAAGCCTCCTTTTCTAAGAAGTTCCAGATGTCATGATACCAGGGGTTCTGATCTTGTACTTTATCTATCGTAGCAATCAACTCGTAGGCCGACACATATCTCTGTTCAATAATGATCGGACGCATTCGGACTCCCAAAGGGATGTCTATCATGGAAGATAGAGTTGATAAAGGGATGTCTATCATGTCTACAAACCTGTTGCTTTCTCTTAACAGATGTGTGAAGGTTAGCTTCTCAAACCTAGGAATTAGACCGTCCAGGGTTTGGTGATAGATTTTCATCATTTCTTCCTTAACCTTCCAGTCTCCTTTTGCTTGAGACACAACCAGGTTCGAGTCCCCAATGACATCCAACCGTTTTACCCCTAGTTCCAGGGCAGCTTCTAAGCCAACGATACATGCCTCGTATTCTGCTTCGTTGTTCGATACCTTGAACCAGAGTTTGAAAGCGAAAGGTATATAGGAATTGTCGGGTGCTATTAGCAACACCCCTATCCCATAGCCATACTGATTAGACGCTCCGTCAAAGTACATGGTCCAAATCTCTTCCTCGACCTACAGAATGGCCTCATCCGGGAACAAATACTCTACTGTTTTGTCTCCCTCCACTGGGTGATCGACTAGGAATTCCGTTACCGCTCTCCCTTTCACAGACTTTCGAGTCATATACTTCAAATCAAATTCGGAGAGAAGAAGCAGCCAACGGGCTAGCCTACCCATAAGCGCTGGTTTCTCGAAGAGATATTTGATGGGATCTAATCTCGAAACTAGTATTACAGAGTGAGCTAACAGGTAGTGCCTCAACTTCCTGGTAGCCCATACTAAGGCCAAACAAGCCTTCTCGAGCGGAGTGTAACGGGTCTCATATTCCAGCATCTTCTTGCTCAGGTAATAGATGGCCTTCTCCATTCTATCTCAGTTCCTGGGCAAGCATGCAACCCATTGTCGTGTCGGTTACTGATAGATACAAAATCAATGGCTTCCCCAACTCTGGCAGTGACAACACAGGTGGGTTTTGTAGATACTGCTTGATCTGCTCAAAAGCAACCTGGCATTGGTCATCCCATTGGAATTTCTTTCTTTCTTCAGGAGACCAAATAGTGGTTCACAAGTCAAGGTTAATTTTGTAATAAATCGTCTTATGAATTGCACTTTACCCAGAAAGCCACGCACCTCCTTTTCAGTCCTTGGTGGTGGCATTTCTAAGATGGCCTTGATTTTGGAAGGATCGACTTTGATGCCCCTTTGTGTAATCAAGAACCCTAGCATCTTCCTGTTGTGACGCCAAAATTCACTTCTGTGGATTCAGTCACAACCGATATTCTCTGATCCATTGGAAAAATTTCTTCAAGGTGGTGTAGTGGCCCTCTCTTTCCTTGGACTTGATAATCATGTCGTCCACATATACCTCAACCTCTTTGTGGATCATATCATGCAAGATCATGGTTGCAGCCTGTTGATAAGTAGCCCCAGCATTTTCCAGACCGAATGGCATCACCGTGTAGCAGTAGGTTCCCCATGGCGTGGTGAAGGCAGTCTTCTCTCTATCTTCAGGTGCCATCAAGATCTGGTTGTACCCGAAAAACCCATCCATAAAGGAGAGCAACGCATGGCCTGCGGTGAAGTCCACCAATTCGTCGATGTGCGATAGAGGAAAGTCGTCCTTCGGACTAGCTTTGTTTAGATCTCTGAAATCCACACACACCCGAATTCTGCCATCTTTCTTCGGCACCAGAACAATGTTGCCCAACCAAGTAGGATACTCAAATACTAGCAAAAACCCTCATCTATCTGCTTGGTGACCTCTTCATTGATTTTCAGAGCCCAATCCGGGCGTATTCTCCGAAGTTTCTGCTTGATCGGTAGGCCTCAGGGTCAAAAGGGATCCGGTGCTGTACAATCTCAGGATCGATTCCAGGCATGTCTTCGTAGGACCAAGCGAAAACATCTTTGAAATCTTTTAATAAAGCGACTAAGCGCTCGCGTTTCTCTGAAGACAACGTGGACCCGATCTGGACCAGACGCGGATCCTTCTCAGTGCCCACATTAATTGGAGTGATTTCATCAACCAGGGGTTTTTCAAACCTCTCCTCCTCTCGATCAATCAAATGTTTCAAAACCAGAGGAATTCCTTTCTCATCATTTCTATCAAAATTTTGAAAGTCATGATCAATGCAATATACAAGTGGCACATAAAAATACTCAGTAATAGCAGTGGTACCATTCTCATTCATAACTTCCAGTTCATCCAATTCCTCGGTTACAACTGACTCAAAAGAAAAGGAAAAAGACGACCTGGACAAAACAACGTCATCCGGGTTATCAACCCCAGGAATACCGGACTCTTACTCAGAAGAACTAGAATCTGATTTCGACTCCACAGACTCTGTGGAATCAGATTCCGGTTCAATACCTGATTCAGAACTGTTGGACAAAAAGCCCTCATCGAACTGCCAAACGAGGGAGGGTGTGATAAATGCACCCAGAATGCCGACAGAAGGGTCCATAGCCGATTGATCTCCACTCATGGAAATAGAGAAGTCATCTCCCAAGCTCTCTGGTTTTATCTGAGGATCCAAGAGGAGACAGGACAGCGCTGCTCCTATCTTAAGTTCTATTCCATTGGACTCATCCTCTATACATTATTCAGCCTCAGCCGGCAGGTCAGTCTATTCCTCTGCAACTTCATTCCCTTGCAGCTGTAGGTCGAAGAAGATCTTGAAGCCGGGCAAACGCCGCTTCTCAGAGTTCAGGCATGGCTTAGGAAAGCCACAAAATGGGAAATCTTCCCCCTCTCGGACAATGTGGTTGTTCAGGGTTCCTTGAATGGGTCTATCTACAAGCTCGTAGGGCCTCCCATTTTGCTTAGTCTTGGCTTTTCCTTCCATTTCGTTTCCCTTCCTTACCTAGTCCTCTTTGGTAGGCATGTAACCTAGACCAAAGATATGAGGGTTATGTGGCACTTCAGCTAACGCAGCAATGCCCTTTCAGCCGCTCCTCTCCAATCCCATTCCAGGTATATGTTGCATCTTATTCATGAGGTAGACGGATTGAGCACTTACGTACAACCCCTCATCAATAGCCAAAATATCTTGCACTACCCGGGCCTCGGCCAAGGTGAATCCAGAAAAAAAGACATCCTCCTCGCCGTGTACAATTTCTAGGACCGGTGTAGTAACCTCCAGTAGCGGATGTAGAAAGAATTCCCAAAAATAATAGCTACCCATTTCCCATGGAGGTACTTCTGTATCTGATGCAGAGTGGAAGAGATAGCTCTCACTTGGTGCAGCCACGGCCATCCAAAGAGTAAATTAAAAGTGGCTGGAACGTCCAAAACGTGGAACTCAATGTCCTGTTGTGCCGGGCCAACTTGGGTTCTGATCCGAACTGTCCCTATCACTTCCTGACTTGTATTGTCATAAGCCCAAATCACCTGGGCTGTTGGTACAAAATCTGTGGGTTTCAAACCGATAGCATAGGCCGTGCGCGACGGACACACATTAATTGTAGACCCGGTATCAACCAAGATGATTGGTACCCACTTCTTTTTACATTTAACAGAGATGTAGAGTGGCTTGTTGTGCTCAGAGCCCTCAGGCGGCAATTCCTTATATGTAAAGGTCAAAGTCGGCGAAGCCCTCCTGGGAAGACCAGTCCCACTAACTGCTCAGGGGTTGTGTCAATTGAGAGCTTAGCCTTATCCATTGCTGATAGGACGGCTTGTCTGTGCACTCGTGAAGCCATGAGCAATCCCCAAATGGATATATCTGCCTGAATCTTCTTCAGCTGCTTCAGTACAACTTCTTCTTCTAGTAGTTTATCTTTCTGTTTCTCTACCTCCCTATCCTTCCCTGATGCTTCTGGTTGGTCCAGGTGTGGGGGCTTAAAGTACCGCTCGCTCTTGGTCATGTGATCGACTACCTCGGCATACCATGTATCATCTGGCAAATTTTGTCCCTAATCCTCATCCGTGTGGGCAATCGACAAGCACATGTCTGGTTCTGCTGTAATCATTCCCGTGTCCACAACACATTCAGTCCCTGTAGGGCCTTTGGCTTTTCTAACCTTCTGATCATTCTCAGTTCTTTCATGGTCAAACTGTTTCAACGCGGCCTCCTGTTCCGTATCTGCTGTACAAGTACTACCCAATTCTTGAGCAAAATTCTTAGTACCGGTGCTCTCCGGCAATTCTCTCTTATCGTCGACCATTCCGGCCGTTGCAGAGATTCCCATTTCCAGCTGTCCCTACTTTGGTTGAGACCCTTCATCAACATCCGGTTCATCGCTGAGCCATCCCATATTATCCGTTGATCCGTTCATATCAAACTAGCCAATATGTATATTCCCCAGATCCTATTCATCAAAGAACTGCAGATTACTGATGTCCTCCTCAAGCTTAGCTAAGTCATCCAGTCCCTGGCTTGGCCCGTCCTCCCAGACTACATTAACCTTCATCCCCGTCAGCAATTCCACCCCTGGTCTGACCTGGCTAGTTGGCACAATGTAACGGCAGGGGTTGTACTCCTCTTCAGTTAAGCTCACGAAGCCCTCAGGCATACCTTCTTCTACCACAGCCACCACCACAGGTTCGGGTTGGGATATGGATGCACTTATCATGCACAGGTCTGTGCTTTTTGGGATGAACAGTGCCGGCTTGGATAGGTGAGAGGGGGTGATGTATATACTGCGGTCATAGGGGACGGCCAGTGTTTGGATAAGATTTATTTGCCGGGGTGGAGGAGGTTGGTTGTGTGGTGGGAGAGGATTTGTAGTGACGTTAGGCTTTGCAGGAGGCGCTATCACTTTGTTGTCAATGAGATCCTGAATCTCATGACGGAGTCCAAAGCATAGGTTGGTATCATAACCATGTTGCTGATTGAAAGTGCAATACTTGGCCGGGCTGTGTGTAGGAGGAAGGGGATTAGGCAATGGGCACGGTTCCAGGGGTTTGAGATACCCCTTTTCTGATCAGGACCCTCAAGGCCGCAGATAGAGACATGTAGAGTGGGATGAAAATCCTCTGGCCTCGGGGTTGGTGCTTTGCAGGTTGTGAGGTGGTTCCGGATGTACCGGTAAATGGGGTGGCTGTTTTTGGTGCGGTGGTGACCATACCAACATCAGAAGTCCTTGCAGCTGCATTACTACTCGTAGCCACATTTGAACTGCGTGTAAAAGCCCTCTTGGGCTGCTCTCTTTCATGGCCTATCAGACCCTATTTCATCGTATCCTCTATCTGCACCCCTATCTCATGGAGGTCGGCAAATGTAGGCAGAGGTAGAACTGTCATCTTTTGAAGCAGCCACGGTTGTAGGTTACGAACGACCATTCTTATTTGGTCCTTTTCAGCTGACCGGGTGGTCATCATGGAGCCCTTGGCCCTCCATTGAGTGATGAAATCGGAGAAGCCCTCATTCGGCTCTTGACGAGTTGTCTCGAGATCACGAGTTGTGGCCTTGATTTGAGTGTTATAGGAATATTGGGCGACAAAGGCCTCAACCATCTCTTCCCAGCTCCTCTTCAAAAAATCTTCCAACTTAGCATACCAAATAGTCGCGATACTCGACAAGGTCCGGCCGAAGAGGGATAGCTTCTGTAATCTAGTCAAGCCCATTGGCCGCAAAATATCTGAAAGTAGCCGCAAGTGGACCATGGGATCACCCGAGCCGTTGAAGCGGTCTATATGTGGCATTTTAAACCTGTCTGGCAAGGTCACCGCTGCATCAATATAGCCATCCTCTATATTTGGGATCGAATTGACACCTTGAGCTCGTTTGAAAAGCTTCTTAAGCTTGCTCACTTTTAGCACTGTAGGGTCAACCTCAAACTCAAAGGGTGCCTTTGTTGGGTAGGCTGGTGCTTTGGAAGTCTGGAGTGGGACTGGCTCTGCCGGAATGTCCACAATCTCCTGGACATTAGTTGTATCCCCAGGTATTGGAACCCTGACTGGGGGTGGATGTGAAGCAGAAGCTGCTGCTTGTTGTGGTTGTTGTTGCTGTTGAAGTCTAGCAATTAATTTAGCCTGCTGGGTTGCAATCTCCGTTTGGCGAGCGGTAACTTCCGCTTGGCGAGCAACGACATGGCCTTGATGGTTTGTTAAAGTTGGCGCATCATATCCTCCATATTGTCTACAGGGTGCTGATCTGTCGGATTCGGTGTATACTTTCTTTCTAAGGTGGAAGTAGAAAATTGGGCGCGACTGAGCACAGGTGACGTAGATAGTGACCGTTGAATTGGCGACTGCTGAACCGGTGATCTATGCTCGACTCTTATTGTCTCGTAACCGGGGGTAACAAAGCAAACACTAGTTATCCTCCAATAAGATCCTTAGATCGGTAAATCCTCCAGACTAGAGTCCAGAGTGCTCGGGGGGTAACTGCCTCGTCAGAAGCAATTGTGAAATACTACCTTGCAAAAAGAAAAGAAACAAAATGAAACAAAAATCAAAAAACGCACAGCACCTCGGCTTAGACAAAGACAACACACAGTTGAAATCATAAGCTGGACAATCTGTACTAAAATACTGATCTCTGCTCCAAATTTCTACCTGAAAACTGATACTGCTACCCAGACTTGCAACTGATATATACGTTCCTAGAGAGTTACACTCTAAAAGCACATACCAAGCAAGTAAGAGCCAAAACACCCCTATAATGGGGTAGGGTTATCCTGTCCTAATTTCGTTAAGAACTAGGGGTTCGCTACGCAAGCAAGTGGTTTCAAACAAATCTACATTCAGGTGAGTAACCTGTCCTAGTTTGAAATAGTCTCTAAGGCTTCCGATATGCAACTAAGTCGATTGGTCAAAAAAGGGTGCCTTAGCAAGACCACCTAATATACCTCTCTCTCCTAACACCGAGAAGTGAAAGGAGGATCAAACGGTACAGCGGTAGTCCAGATCCAAGGTTTGTGTTCCCATCATGGCAGAGCCCGCAACCAGTCAGCCTTTTGGCAAGCTTTTCCAAGCAAGCCTCTGACAAACTGTTCAGGAATAGCAGATGGAAAACACTATGACTTAGGCGCATCAATGCAAATGCAAATGCAAAGAAACACATAAGTGTAAATAAAACATCATATCATGAGTTCGAGTCAAGTTCTCTAAATCCCCAATAGAGTCGCCAGAAACTGTAGCTCAACTTTTTCGCGCCCCTTTTCGGAGAGCTCGAGTTGATCCTATAGTTCGGACTCCTGTCATGGTTCTGAATCTAATTTCACAAAGTGCAAATGTGAAACTAATAAACACCAAAGAGCCAATCCGGTAAATCATTTTGGAAAATCAGATTTTGAATCAAATAATGCCAAAACTGGACTACTTTGCCAGATTACAGAGTCGCCACCTAAATATTTTGTTTTGGGGAAATTTAGGAAACCCTGACTCGTGCCAAAGGCCACGTGTCTGTCATCACCAAAGATGCCTCGGCTCGGGAACTTGGGTACGAGAGGGGAAGGCCCTGAAATGAGCACCCCCTCGCCCGATCAAAAGATCGGCCTCTACTAAGCATTATATGTTGTTTTATAAACACATGTGTTCTTATTCCGGTTATTAGCTAACTCTACTATGTGATGCACGCAAGCAAGTATACACACTAAAATCGCCAGAATTGGAACGCATTCAACTCATGTTTGTTTTTTTCAAAAATGGTTTGAATTTGCCACCCGTAAGTGGGCTAAAACGCGGATTTGCCACCAAACATGATGGGCTTAAAACTCAAATTTACTGAATTGTTCCAATTCAAACAACAAAGCCTTCATCCAAAGGCATTGATGCAGTTTAAGCGAGTAAGCACATAGCCTCATGGCAAGCATGCTATCATGGTAACACTCACACTCATGCAAGTATGCTAAAGCGTAAAAAGCTTATCGAGTACTCCGAGCCAAAACAAAAGCTAGTTAGAAACAATGCATGATCCTAAATATACAAAATGCCTAATGCAACACATGCAATAATGCAATTAATTGGCTCGGCTAGGAATATGGCATATGATACAATTTGAACAACATGCTGTGAAACACGTATTCAAATAAGTATTGAAATACAATGCAGTTTGAATGATGCGCCGAGCCTCGGTGCATGCAAGACAAATGAATGATGCAAGCATGGGAGCATAAGGTATGCTAATCGAAAAATGTCCCTAAACTAACCATTGAAAGCGGTTAAATAAAAAGGAGAAAGACGTGGGGTTGGAAGGCATGCACACACTCACGCACACTTATTACAACATCATGCCCTCTCAAAGGAGGGTCCGAATGAATAAGCTAAGCTACACTAAGCTAAGCTAGTTATAGACACCCCATTTTTGACTGTCCTCAAGACTTGGACGTCACCGCTCGAACACTTGGTGGTCACTCATGTCCGTGTTTTGTTTTGAGTTCCCGGAGGTCTTGGCTACGCGCCTTGCCTCAGGATCTCTCAACTCGATTGTTCTGTGTTCGGTTTTGCACCAAACACTTGTGTTTTGTTTCTGAGGGTACAGAGTAACTTGTAGCTACCCCTGGAACCCACCGGCCGTGGCTCGAGGCTACCGGCCATGTTTTGAGGCTGCCGGCCATTGGTGAATTATACCAGTGGCTAGTCGGCACTCAGTATGGCCGGTCGGCCATCTTCTTGGCCGGTGACCTCCTTTTCTGGCCGGTAGCACCTTTTTACCTTTTTCAGGCATGGTGCATCCCAATTGTGCCAGCTGGAATGCACCAAACCTGCCCCGGGGCATGCATGTGGCTGTTTTACCCCTTTTGCACCCTTTTGGTCAAAGCTTCCTCAAGAAGCTTGCCAGCTGTCCTAGCTTCCTCAGGAAGCCTTGCTCCCTTTGCCCTTTTTTTTGTTTAGCTTCTTGAAGAAGCTTCAAACCTTTGTTTTGTCAATATATAGAGCCCCCCTCCTCCTTTGTTGAGGGTTGAACAAAAAACCAGAGCTTATACATACATATATCTGTACATCACTCTCTCTCTCTCAAAATTTCCCTCTCTCTCCTCTTTTGTGTGTGTTTTGTGGCCTAAAAGTGTGTTTTGACCTTAGTTTTGCACTAAGACACACACCATTACACCACACTTCGACCTTGAGAGGCTTAGAGGGTTTGTTCTTGAGTTTTTGGACTGGTTTTGGACTGTTCTTCAAGGGTTCTTCAAGGGAAGTTTTGGCCGGCCGGCCATCTCCAGTGCCGACCGGCCATCCATCAATGGCCGATAACTTCATCAGTGGCCGGTGGCCATTTCCCATGGCCGGTGGCCATTCCTACTAGCCGGTGGTGTTCTACAGTGTGTAGAGAACCTATCCCAAGACAGCTAGGTAGTGTAAACAGAGGCAGCAAGCTATGGTAGCGAGTTTCCGGGCAGTACGAGTCAAGCATGCATCATCTAAATATTTTGAAGGCAGGGCTGTGGCCATTTTAATTCTGCATTTAATTTGTTAATTAAATAAGGGTTCTGTAATAATTAATTAAGTAATTAATTATTTATTCGGTTATGTAATATTTATTCGGACCCTCCGAGTGAGGGCAATTGTGTAATAAGTGTGGGTGAGTGTGCATTTCTTCCAATCCCATGTCTTTCTTCCCTTTTATTACACCGCTTATGATGGTAGACTAAGGCATATTTAAATTAGCATACCTTATGCTATGCATGTGTGCATCCATACATTTGTCTTACATGCACGGGGCTCGGTACATCATGCTAACTGCATTTGTATTTCAATCACAAGTTGAGTACTTGTTAATTGCAGCATTTCACATGCCATCTTTAGGATAGCCGAGCCTATTGTAGTTGCATCTTGCATGTGTTGCATTAGCCATCTTAACATGAACTAGGATCATGCATATGATTGTTAACTAGTTTCTGTTTTGGCTTGGAGTACTAGGTGAGCTTTTTATGCTTTAGCATACCGCATGCGTGTGAGTGTTGCCATAATAGCATGATTACCATGAGGCTAGCTGCTTATGTGATATAACTGCTTGAATGCCTGTGGATGGAGGTTGAATTACCTAAATTGGAATAACGCATCACAACTGTGAGTTTTAAGCCACTGGATAGTGGCAAAACCATCTTTTCTAAAAGCCCACTCGAGGGTGGCAAAACCTATATTTTAGCCTACCTGCGAGTAGCAAACCATTTTCAAAACAAACATGAAATGTTTTGTTCCAATTTAGGCGATTTGGTCTATACTTGTTTGCTGTGCGCATAACATAGTAATTCTAGGCTAATAACCGGAATAAGAACGCGTAATGTTTTCAAAATAAGATATCACGGTTAGTAGAGGCCAATCTTCGGATTGGGCGAGAGGGGGTGCTCATAGCTGACTTTCCCCAATCGTACCCAAGTTCCCGAGCCGAGGCAACTTTAGTGATGACGGACACGTGGCCCTTGGCACCGAGTCAGGGTTTCCTAAATTCCCCCATAAAAAAATATTTAGGTGGCAACTCTGTATCTGGCAAAGCAGTCCATGTTTGGCACTTCTTTACAAAAATCTGTTTTCCAAAACGATTTGTCGGATTTGGACTCTTTGGTTCAGATTAAGAACCGTGACAATTTGAGTCTGAACTGTAGTAAGCCCAAATGAACAGAACGGGATTCATCCTCCCGGGACGTTCGGGGACGTCTATAGTTTCTGGCGACTCTGCTGGGGATTTTAGAGAGCTTGACTCGAACTCGTGGTATCTTGTTTTGCTTTCAGTTATGTGTTTCTTTGCATTGCATGTGCATTGGTGTGCCTAGGACACCGTGTTGGCCATCTGCCATTCCTGAGCGGTTTGCCGGAGGCTTAACTTTGTCAAAGCATGCCATAAGGCTGACCGGTTGCGGGCTTTGCCAGTATGGGAACACAAACCCCGGTTTTACCGGGGCACCCTTTTCGACCATTCGACCTAGTGCATATTCGGAATCCATAGTGACCATTCCAAACTAGGACAAGTTGCTTACCTGATATAGGTTGTTTGGAACCGCTGCGTGCGTAGTGAAACCCTAGCCCCTGACAAAAGAGGACAGGGAAACCCTACCCCAGCATAGGGGTGTTTTGGCTCTCATTTATCTGCTATGTGCTTTAGAGTGCGTCTCTACAGGAATGCATGTATCAGTTTACAAGTTTGGGTATCAGGCCTGCGGGCACTAGCATCAGTATTTTGGGGCAATCAGTGCTACCTAAGGGTATCAGTTTACAGGAAGAATTTTGGAGCAGAATTCAGTAGAGAGCACAGTCGTTCAGTTTTGCTCGAATCTGTTTTGGTGAAATCAGGCTGAGATGCTCTCTGTTTTCTCTTTTGCTAGGTAGTCCTGGAACCATAGCTTCAGAAGGCTCCGATATCCCCCGGGTACATTGGACTAGTGCTGATAGACTTTGTTAGGTCAAAGATTTAGTTCAAGGGCAATCAGTGTTCCTTCGCAGAGACAAGGTAAAAACGCCAGTTAGGCACAGATCATCAGTTCAACAGTCTTCGGATCAGCGGCCATTATCCATCTCACCTGTGCGCAGTTGAGTTGAGATATCTGTTTTTACCTCAGGAAGATATACCGGTTGCTCAGTTAGACCAGGACAATATGTCGAGTCTGGAAGAGATGGTGCGCCAACTCCAGGATAGTATGAAAGTCATGCAGCAAGATGCTATCCGTCAAGCGGAATTCGCCAAGCAACAGGCCGTGGTCATAGCCCAACAGGCAGAGACAATTGCCAGGTTAGAGCAGCAAACTGGAGTATCTACTTCACACCAGGCTCCTCCCCCACCAAGGGTTCCCATACTCGGAGAGGCAACCCACGTCCAGGATGATACGGACATTCCAGTCGGGCCAGCTCCGCCCCCGGTTCTACTCCAGCTATCCAAGACACCCATCAACCTACCGGACTCCCCCTTTGAGTTCAAGACGGACCCCACAGCATTGAAAGTGAGTAAGCTCGAGAAATTGTTCAAAAAGTCTCAGGGGGCCCACTCTATTCCTGATATAGAGGATGGGTATACTGACTTAGTGGTGACATTACCGGATCGGTTCAAGATGCCACATATCGATCGATTCGATGGCTCTGAAGACCCAATGGTGCACCTCCAATTGTTTTCTGATATCTTGAGGCTAATGGGTTTGACCACAGCCCAGAAGCTGTCACTATTCGGCCGAACCCTGTCTGGGATAGCCGCAATCTGGTATGCGAAATTAGAGAACTCTGTGAAACAGAATTGGGAAGAGATGGCTGAGGCCTTCAGTGATCAATACTCCTACAACACACAGATTGAGGTCACAACTCGTGATCTTGAAGTCACCCGCCAAGAGCCAAAGGAGGGTTTTTCAGAGTTCGTGACGAGATGGAGGGCAAAGGCCTCAATGATGACTACAAGGCCTTCTGACAAAGACCAGATAAGGATGGTTGTGCATAACCTCCAACCCAAGCTTATGCAAAAGATGATTGTGCTCCCCTTCCCCACCTTTTCAGACTTACATGAGATGGGAGTACAAATTGAGGATGCCTTGAAGCAGGGTTTGATTGAGAATGACAGGGAGCAGCCCAAGAGGGCATCCAACCACAGTTCGAATGCGACCACCAGCGATGACGCAGCTGCAAGATCTTCCGAAGTGGGCATGGTCGCCACCACCACACCAAGAACAGCCACCCCCTTTGTTGGTGCATCCAATCCAAACCCCCGAACTTCGGACTATCTACCCCGAGGCAAGAGGGTTTTCACCCCACTCTATATGCCTTTGTCAAAAGCTCTAGGGGGCCTACTCAGGAAAGGACATTTGAAACCGTTAGAACAACGGCCTTTACGCAATCCTCTCCCTCCAAAGCATGACCCGGCTAAGTACTGGCTTTCCATCAACAAACCGGTTGACACCGACAGTTGTGTCCGTCGCTCCGCCACGAGATACAAAATTTGATTGACAACAAGGTCATCATCGCACCAGCTCAGTAAAGTCTATCGTCACTGGATCAGTGAACTTGGGGGATAGTACGAGTATGTGATCGGGGGATGAACCACCTGTGGGTGGCGCTAAGTTTATTTCAGATGTGGTGTATGGCACGCACTGTTTTGAGCATTTGTGAATGCTGGGTTTTGTACGTTTTGGCTTGGGTATTGAGTCAGTTCTGTTGTTTTGTTTTGAGTCTGTCTCTTTGTTTTGAGTCAGTCTTTTCATATCGAGTCAGTCCTGTTGTGTAGGAGTTGGGTGATTCCGGGGGTGTTACCTTGGGCATCACCATTTTGTTTTGCGTTTGTCTTTTCGTTTTGTTTTGAGTTTGTTTCTGCCTGGAGCCAGTTACACCAACAGATTTGAATGAACAACAGTGATTTTCACATTCTTGTGCTCGCTTCTGCCTTGCGCCAGTTGTGCCAGAAGTTTGAATGAAACGACAGTGTTTTTCACCTGCTCTTCTGTGCCTTTTAACTCATTGCATTAACCTAAGTTTTTCAAAACCTTTTTGAACACTACGGTGAAAACAAAGAGGAAGGAATTCCTCGAGATTTGTAAAACTTTGATCAATTGAGAGAAAGAAAGGCATGCTAAGCCCTTAATGAATGGAATCATGTTTGTTAATGTGAGTACTGAGAAGGACCCTGGCTTGATCCAGATTGGTTCCACACTATCTTCAGCGCGAGCGATTTGTCGCTTTCTTAAAAAATTTCAAAAAAAATGTTTTGCGCAGTCTTGCGAAGACCTGTGTGGAATCGCTCTTGAGGTTGTGCAGCTTAGGATCGCTCTCAGCACCGAGACTCAACCCCTCACTTTTGAACAAAATGTTCAATGATCAACCATCAAGGAGGCCTTTGTGGCCAGATTTGAAGCAGCCCTCAAACAGGAGGCAAGAAAGCCAAATCAAGAAGATCAGTTGTGATCAAAAGAAGCTTGCAAAGCCAGATCAGAAGCAGCCCTTGAACTAGGGGCAAAAATGTCTGTTGTGCTCGAAGAGCCGAAGACGGATCATTCCACAAATCAATGAAGATTGGCAAGAATGCCAAACCCCAGAAGGGAAGAAAGAACAAGGTATCGCTGAAGGACAACTGAGTTCCGATCCACAACACTAGGGGCAATTCAGCCCCATTGGATGGACTTCTGCATCATCAGCAAACAGCAGCCATTCTCCTGGATTCAGATGACTTCAAGATCTCAAAACCATTTGACATGGACAAAGCTACACTTTTACCCTTGAGAGGCTCGCTGGGTCGAAAACCCGGAAGGGCGACCCAGGCAAAAATTAGAGCAAAGAACAAAAACAAAAAAGAGAAAAAAAAGAACAAAAAAAGAGGGGAAGAGAATGAAAAAGAAAAAAAGAAATGAGAAGAAAAGAAAAAAAAATGAAAAAAATTGAAAAGAAAAAGAAAAACAAAGCTCGCAAGGTTGAAAACCCGGAAGGGCGGCCTTGGCAAAAGTTAGAGCACAAAAGGAGAGGTTAAATACCCGAGTGTACCTTAACCCCAGAACTACGTAAGGCTTGATTCCCATGTTTGGGATACGTAGGCAACTTCATCTTGAAGTCCAGCCACAAACACTTGCAAAACAAGTGTGTCCATGTATTGGTTTTGAGCATCTTTGCCTTCTCTGAAGCTAAGGATTTGGTTGTGTTCGTCACTCTGAGGACTGACTACAATGCGCTGCGGTGCCATTCAAACAAGGGGCAATTTTTCCGTTCAACGCACCGCGGTCATTCAAACAAGGGGCAACTTTCCGTTGCCATGCAGCTCTTTTAAGCAGGGGCAGTTTTCCTTCGGATCCGAGGTTGCGCATCTCGAGGGTAGGTTCCGTGCTCGTTTAGCATTGGCCGTTTGCAAAAATAGTTTTTGAGAATTTTTACTGAGGTTGACTATTTTCTCAAAAATTATTCTATCTTTTCCAAAACTGGACCCTTTTCATGGACCCAAAAAAGGAAAATTTTCAGTGTTCACAACCTAACTTGCATGATTTTCAAAATCAAAAAGTTGAATAAGCATGTTAATCTAACTCTCATTTTGGTTAAAATTGTTTTAGTAGAAAGCAAAAAAAAAATGGTCAAAATGATGAACTAGGGGCACAGTTGAGTCAGGTTCTGTCTTTTCCCCGCTATCAGCATACTTGCCAAGAAGGGCACTCTACCTGCCAGGGAGGGCACAACTGAAGTCAACAACAAAGGGCTGAAAGCTTTCTCACCCTCCAAGCAACGAGTTATCAAGTCAAGTGCGAAGCACGAATTGGAATGGATCAAGATGATCCACTTCCTCATCTGGACAGATCTAACCACGTCCAAACTCCCTAGCAGAGCATCGTCAACTGATGTCAGCTGCAGATTTGCTACACACCTAGTTGTAGTGCAACCCCTCCATGGGAGAGTTCACTGTTGTAAGCAGAAGAAAGAGAATCTAGCAGAATGCTAGGGGCATGAGCCCGCAACTTCCTGTTCATCCATCAACCACCCAGGGGAGGGATGAAAAATGAGAGAATAAAGAATAGAGAGGTGTAAGTCGAGAGAAAAGTGAGCAAAAGGGTTTTGAGAGAAAAACCGAGCCTGTGGGCCGAGTGATGTGAGAATCACAAATAAGAAAGGGTGGGAATAATACCCAGAGAAACTGGCTCCTCGTGCACTGAGAGGTCTCTCATCTTTGTAACACGTCTATGTGTCGTGTCATTTGTTTTGTTTTTCTCGATCCTTGCTTTGAGTCATTCCGAGCGTGTCTCGATGTGTTTAGGTTGTTTACCTTTTGTTTTCCGTTGTTGAGTCTTTTCGCTATGTTCAGTCGTAGGCTTAATACCCGGTTAAGAACTCATTTCTTAATTCAAAAAAAAATAAAAAAAATCGTTTTGTGCTCAGAGTGCTGTGTCATTCTCCACATTTGTGCAAAAAAAGGAATTTGTTCTTTCGAAAACCGCAGGGTTCAACCCAGGTCATGTGAGAATAGTAAAATCAGGATCTATCTGAAGCTATATAGGTTCCGGACTGCAAAGCAAAAGAAAAGGGGGAAAATCGAAGCATCTGAGTGTGTTTCACCTTTAGCAAATTCCGCGATTGTACTCTGGATGTACCTCCTCAGGCCTTGTCACTACTCCGAAGTATGAGTGTATCTCGACCCCAAGCTTAAGCCTGCTGCATTGTCAGAATGGAAATTAAAGCAGTAGCAGATGTTATCTCTCTCTACTATGAACAGGGTGTGCCCGTTTTTGAGCTGAGTGTGTTGCAAACCCCTCCGAAAGGTAAATCGGAGGTCGCGTTTGAATTTGGTCTCGTTAAGGCTTGTATTCCCTTATTCGACATTTTGTTTCAAATATGCGTTGTCACGCACGTTCCACTTGCATTGTTATGCACCCTTCCACCCGCATTGTTATGCACTTCTCATGCTTGCATTGTGATGCACATTCCAATTGCATTGTTATGCACCCACTTCACTAGCATTGTTATGCTCATTCGTTGCATTGATTGTGCACATCTATCTAGCATTGTTATGCTCATTACTTGCATTGTTATGCACCTTGTCACTTGTAATTGTCATTCTTTCTCCTCGCGCGTGCGACGGGTTAGACCTCCTTGGTTTAGAGCATTTGGAATACGTTCCAATGCTTATACCTTTTCTGAAACACCGGGATACATCCCTATGTTTCTCTTTCTTTTCTGAAACACCGGGATACGTCCCTATGTTTCTCATTCCTTGCGGAACACCGGGATATGTCCCTATGTTTCTCATTCCTTGCGGAACACTGGGATACGTCCCTATGTTTCTCTCTTTCCGAACACCGGGATACGTCCCTATGTTTCTCCCTCCTTGGTTAAGAACATTGGAATACGTCCATGCTTTCCTTTCCGAAACACCGGGATACGTCCCTATGTTTCTCCCTCTTTGCTTAAGAGCATTTGGAATGCGTTCCAATGCTTGAACCACTATGAAACACCGGGATATGTCCCTATGTTTCTCCCTCTTTGGTTAAGAGCATTTGGAATACGTTCCAATGCTTATACCTTTCCGAAACACCGGGATACGTCCCTATGTTTCTTTGCATTATCATAAGTTATGCCCGGCTTTGTGCATTGTCTTGCATCTTGCCCCTGCCTTCGGGCGCATATCTTGTTTGTCTTGTATGCTTTGTCTAAGTCTTCGGCCTTGTCAAAAATGGGTCGTCTCTGGGCTTTGACATTCACTCCCGTCATTGTTATGACTTTCGAGTTCTGTCAAAGAGGGGCAACTGTAGACATCCCATTTTTGACCGTCCTCAAGACTTGGACGTCACCGCTCGAACACTCGGTGGTTACTCATGTCAGTGTTTCATTTTGAGTTCCCGGAGGTCTCGGCTACGCGCCTTGCCTCAGGATCTCTCAACTCGATTGTTCTGTGTTCGGTTTTGCACCAAACACTTGTGTTTTGTTTCTGAGGGTACAGAGTAACTTGTTAGCTACCCCTGGAACCCACCGGCTGTGGCTCGAGGCTACCGGCCATGTTTTGAGGCTACCGGCCATTGGTGAATTATACTAGTGGCCGGTCGGCACTCAGTATGGCCAGCCGGCCATCTTCTTGGCCGGTGACCTCATTTTCTGGCCGGTAGCACCTTTTTACCTTTTTCAGGCATGCACCAAACCTGCCCCGAGGCATGCATGTGGCTGTTTTGCCCCTTTTGCACCCTTTTGGTCAAAGCTTCTTAAGGAAGCTTGACCCTTTGTCAAAGCTTCCTTAAGAAGCTTGCCAGCTGTCCTAGCTTCCTCAGGAAGCCTTGCCCCCTTTGCCCTTTTTTTGTTTAGCTTCTTTAAGAAGCTTCAAACCTTTGTTTTGTCTATATATAGAGCCCCCCTCCTCCTTTGTTGAGGGTTGAACAAAAAACCAGAGCTTATACATACATATATCTGTACATCACTCTCTCTCTCTCAAAATTTCCTCTCTCTCCTCTTTTGTGTGTGTTTTGTGGCCTAAAAGTGTGTTTTGACTTAGTTTTTGCACTAAGACACACACCATTACACCACACTTCGACCTTGAGAGGCTTAGAGGGTTTGTTCTTGAGTTTTTGGACTGGTTTTGATCAAAGGAAGGTGGCTGATCTTGCTGTTCTTCAAAGGTTCTTCAAGGGAAGTTTTGGCCGGCCGGCCATCTCCAGTGCCGACCGGCCATCTATCAATGGCCGATAACTTCATCAGTGGCCGGTGGCCATTTCCCATGGCCGGTGGCCATTCCTACTAGCCGGTGGTGTTCTACAGTGTGCAGAGAACGTATCCCAAGACTTGTGCAGTCTTCAGAGGAGCTAGGCAGTGTAAACAGAGGCAGCAATGCTATGGCAGCGAGTTTCCGGGCAAGTACGAGTCAAGCATGCATCATCCAAATATTTTGAAGGCGGGCTGTGGCCATTTTTAATTCTGCATTTAATTTGTTAATTAAATAAGGGTTTTGTAATAATTAATTAGTAGTTAATTATTTATTCGGTTATGTAATATTTATTCGGACCCTCCGAGTGAGGCAATTGTGTAATAAGTGTGGGTGAGTGTGTGCATGTCTTCCAATCCCACGTCTTTCTTCCCTTTTATTTACCCGCTTATGATGGTAGACTAGGGCATATTTAAATTAGCATACCTTATGCTATGCATGCGTGCATCCATACATTTGTCTTACATGCACGGGGCTCGGTACATATCATGCTAACTGCATTTGCATTTCAATTACAAGTTGAGTACTTGTTAATTGCACATTTCACATGCCATCTTTAGGATAGCCGAGCCTATTGTAGTTGCATCTTGCATGTGTTGCATTAGCCATCTTAACAATGAACTAGGATCATGCATATGATTATTAACTAGTTTCTGTTTTGGCTTGGAGTACTAGGTGAGCTTTTTATGCTTTAGCATACCGCATGCGTGTGAGTGTTGCCATAATAGCATGATTACCATGAGGCTAGCTGCTTATTGATATAACTGCTTGAATGCCTTGGGATGGAGGTTGAATTACCTAAATTAGAATAACGCATCAAAACTGTGAGTTTTAAGCCCATTGGATAGTGGCAAAACCATCTTTTCTAAAAGCCCACTCGAGGGTGGCAAAACCTATATTTTAGCCTACCTGCGAGTAGCAAAAAATTTTCAAAACAACATGAATGTTTTTGTTCCAATTTAGGCGATTTGGTCTTACTTGTTTGCTGTGCGCATAACATAGTAATTCTAGGCTAATAACCGGAATAAGAACGCGTAATGTTTTCAAAATAAAATATCACGGTTAGTAGAGGCCAATCTTCGGATCGGGCGAGAGGGGGTGCTCATAGCTGACCTTCCCCAATCGTACCCAAGTTCCCGAGCCGAGGCAACTTTGGTGATGACGGACACATGGCCCTTGGCACCGAGTCAGGGTTTCCTAAATTCCCCCATAAAAAAATATTTAGGTGGCAACTCTGTATCTAGCAAAGCAGTCCATGTTTGGCACTTCTTTACAAAAATCTGTTTTCCAAAACGATTTGCCGGATTTGGACTCTTTGGTTCACATTAAGAACCGTGACAATTTGAGTCTGAACTGTAGTAAGCCCAAATGAACAGAGCGGGATTCATCCTCCCGGGACGTTCGGGGACGTCTACACTAGTTATTACAAAATGAAACTAATTAACTATTCTAGTTAACTAATTATTACAACACAATTAAATAACCAGCTATGCTAAGCTAATGAAAATATTACAAAACGAATTAAGCTAATTTAATTTCAACACATGCATGAATGAATTAGCTAACTTATTCTAAGCTAACAAAAGCAAGTAAATGGCCTTAGGGCAAGGAATGCATGCATGCTCGGTTGCTTCAACTGAAAATGCCCTTGCCTTGCCATCGGAAGCCTCTGTTTACACTCGTTTGATCACCGAAAATTGTACCAACTTCCAGATTGCCTCTGCTCCAACACAGGAACACATTTGTGAAAAAATTCACTGGTGGCCGGTCGGCTACAAAAAGTGGCTGTTGGCCACCTTAACTGGCCGGTCGGCTAGCTCAAGTGGCCAGTCAGCCACCCCATTTTCTGGACTTCTTCTTTTGCTGCAACAGAGAGGAAATAGAGGCAAAGCAATGCATTTTCAAGAAATGTATGTACTGCTACCCTTCTTATCATCTCTCAAGCTCAAAGGAGTGTAGCTCTTGGCTCTCAAGCTACCAACCAAGCATTTTCAATGCATGATGGCTAGAGAACCAAGTTTGTACAAGGTCAATGAATGTACAAATAAGACCAAAACAACCACCACCCTATCATGTATGATCAAGGGTGACGGTGACCAAGAAAAATGACACGTTTCATCACTTTGAGTATGAAACGTCCCATTTTCCTTGTGTTTGGATTAACGTCCGATCCAAACACATATAATGCAACACAACATGCTTAACTTGCTGAAGTTTTACTTGTCATGTTTTATTTACTCATTTTAATTACCGATCCATTCTTTAACCGGTTAAGTCCAAAAGATGAGAGTCCCCTAATGGAAAGAGGGCTTAAGCCACAAGTACCTTAAGCATGAAAGAGGCCTCATGCTGTTGGTAATGAACTCCTAGAGGAATTAAACCATTAGGCATGAGGGTCTCAATTCCACACTCAAGCCAACAAGAGGCTCAAAGCCACTTTCGAAACAAAGTAAAGAGTGAAGAATAGAGGAAGGTTGCAGATATTTCAGTGCTGACATGGCATGCAAAATGACACTAAATCATGCAAGCAACACATGCAAGTCATGTTTAAGAGCCTAACTCATTAAGCTAGTGAAGACCATTACACTATAGCCATGCAATACAAGCCTCAACTGACCAAACCAGCTCAGAACAGAGTTAAAATATGCCAAAACAGTGGCTAAAACTTGTTGAGATTAAAGCACAAAAGGTTAGAAAAACATGCTCACATGTTAGCTTGCAAACAAGACTCAAGAGCAACTCCAAAAAAGTAACGAAAGAGTGAAGCAAATGAGCATGTGACAGAGCTAGAAACACTGAAATTACATATAAAAAGACACGTCAACATGTAACCATCTCAAGCAAATCAAGTTTGAAGGGCTAGAATGCCAAGCTAGTGAAGCTATTTGCACTGCAACTATGAAAACAAGGCTCATATGACCAAGACAGCCCAAAACAGAGCTAAAACCAGTCAAAATAGTAGCTAAAATGTGCTTGAATTAAGCTAAGTTAAACCATAAAAACATGTTACCATAGGATGTTAGCTAGGCATGCAAGTGAGACACAAGGAGGGGAGGCCAACCCCTCCATTTTTGGACTTCAAAACATGTTTTGCACCACTGAAATAACTCTGAATATCAGTGATTTAAAGGCCCAAAAGGTTTGATTTTAATATGTTAAAAGATGGTGCAAAAACTTTCACAATTAAGCAACACGAAGGGTGGACAACCCCTTAGCACAAAATGACCTCAAACTACCATATTAAGCTTCAAAAATCAGAGTTTTTTGTAGTTGAAAACTAGGCCAAAAACAGTATAAAAAGATGGCTAAACAAGCAATCAAAATAAAGCCTACAAGGCAAGTTCTATACCTCTTGAAACACAGCACAAAACAACCACAATTCTGAGCTAAAACCACCCTTAGGAGCTCAACCTAAGCCTCAAAGAACCTCAGCTCCAAGATGAGGATGTTTGGTTAAGGGTCTTTGTGAAAAAGTGTAGAGAAAATCAACTATCAAGCACAAAACAAGAGGAGAGAGAGAGAGAATTCTAGAGAGAGAGGGAGAAAATTTGCTCAAAATTCTTCAACCCGTTCAAATGGGGGAGAGACCCCCTTATATACAGAAAATCAAGCTAAAGGCTTGTATTCATCCCTCCATACACGTGTATGGAGATGAGCATCAGTGAACAATAGTTGGCACAGTTGGCAAATAAATATCTGAAAAAGGAGAAAATTGGTCGTCGGCCATCATCAGTGGCCGACCGGCCACCACTGGTGGCCGACAAGCACAAGTCATGGCTGGAAGGCTATGGGGATGGCCGACAGGCCACCCCCTTCTCCAGAATTGAAGTAACAAACTCTTGGTCCACAACCAAGAACAAAACAGACAGGATTAGAGGCTCCAAGACAAGGCGCTCAGCCGAGACCTTCAGGGACTCAAGACGAACACGAGCAAGCACAATCATCGGGTGTTCAAATGATGACGTCCAAGTCTTATGGACGGTCAAAAATGGGGTGTCTACACCGGTCAGCTATCAGTGGTGGCTGACGGCCAGCAGTGGTGGCCGACGACCATTAGTCTCTTTTTCCAAATATTTGTTGACAGCTGTGCCAGATGTTACACACTGAGCTGCATCTCCATACACGTGTATGGTAGGATGTTCCTAAGCTCAAGACTTGTTTTTCTATATATAGGGGGGTTCCTCCCTTATTTTAGAGGGTTAGCAATTTTAGACCAAAAAAGTATATCTCCCTCTCTAGCTTTTTCTCTCTCTCTCTCTTGATATTTTGTGCTTGGTTGCCTAGTTTCTCTATACTTTTGCATACCAACCCTTAATCAAACTTGACCCTCTTTGAGCTGAGGTTCCTTGGAGTCTTGTTTGAGGTCTAGAAGGAGGTTTAAGCTTGAATTTGTGCCTAATTTGTGCTTTGCTTCAAAGGTATAGCACTTACCTTGTTTATACTTGTTTTGTATCTTTGTTTTGCAATCATTTCAGCTGTTTTTGGGCTGATTTTGAACTTTCAAAAACTCTATGTTTATGGTTTAAAAGTGTTGGTTCGAGGTCATTTTGAGTTAGGGGTGGTCCGCCCTTCTTGTTCCTTTGCTTGTTAATCTTTTGTGCTATTATTCATCACTTTAAAACCCACTTTTTAGGGCCTTTTAACTATTGAATTTCAGAGGTTTTTCAGTGGTTAAAAACTCATTTTGAAGTCCAAAATTGGAAGGGTTAGCCTCCCCTCCTTATGTCTTGCTTGCATGCCTAGTTAGCCTCATGTATTAGCTTATTGTTTTAGCTTTTCGTGGCTTAAGTCCAGCATGCTTTAGACTATATTTAGGGTTGTTTTGCCTCTGTTTTGACTAGTTAATTCATTTGAGCCTTGTATGGCATAGTTGTAGTGTAATTTCCTTTACTAGCTTGGTTTTTTAGGGCTTTAATCATCATTGTTTTGAGTTGATAGCATGTTTTAGTGTTGTTTTGCACTTAATTTCAGCACTTTAATCTCTGCAATCTCCCTCAATTCTTCACTCTTTTGTTTGCTTTGAATGTGGTTTTAAACCCTTTGTTTGCCTAAGTGTGAAATGGAGGTGCTACACCTAATGGTTTAATCCCTTAGGGGGTTCATTACCAACAGTGTAATGCCTCTTTCATGCCCAAAACTACTTGTCGTTTGAGCCATCTTTCCACTAGAGGATAATCACCAATGGACAATTGGATTAAGGAATGGTTTGGTAATTAAAATGAGTAAATAAAAAAATGACAAGTAAAAGAAGCAAGATAAGTATCTTTCATGCTGCATTGCATGTGTTTGAATTGGACGTTAATTCGAACATAAGGAAAATGGGACATTTCATACTCAAAAGTGATGAAATGTGCCACTATCCTTGGTCACTATTGCCCTTGATCATGCATGATCGGGTGGTGGTCATTTTGGTCTTGTTTGTGCATTTATTAAACTTGTACAAACTTGGTCCATTAGCCATCATGCATAGAAATTGCTTGATGATGGTTTGAGGGCCAAGGGTTTATCTCCTTTGAGCTTGTGTGATGATAAGGAGGGTAAACAGTACAAACAACCTGTGAGAATACTCTATTTTGCTCTGTTTTGCTATCTGTTGCAGCATGCAAGTGTGAACCATCAGTGGCCGACAGCCACCATTAGTGGCCGACCAGCCACCAATGGTAGCCGACCGGCCGCTTGTCCCCCTTGTCGACCATCAGTGATTTTTTGTACAGTGTGTTCCTGAGTCAGAGCAGAGGTGTTCTGAAAGTTGGAAGAATTTTCAGTGATCAAATATGTGCAAATAGAGGCTGCAGCAGCAAAGCAGTGGCTTTTTCAGGTGAAGGATCTAACATGCATGCATTCCTGGTGTAGACACCCCATTTTTGACTGACCCTGAGACTCAGACGTCATCGTTTGTGCACGCGATGATTGCGCATGTTTGTGCTTATTTGAGAGCCCGAAGGTCTCGACTGAGCGCCTTGTCTTTGAGCCTCTAAACCCTCTATGTTTTGGCCTTGTTTTTAGGCCAAACCTTGGTGCCTCTTGGCTGAAGGAGAGTGGGGCCTTGCCAGCCACTTTTTCTCCTTGCCAGCTAGTTGGAGTGGTTGGCCAGCTTGTTGAAGTGGCCGGCCGGCCACTTAACTGGCTAGCAGCCAATTTTTCTCCTTTTTAGATATTTTCAGATCTTTTGAGCTAGCTGTGGCTCACTGAACTCATCCTCCATACACGTGTATGGAGGGATTGAGCAAGCCTTTTGGCTTGCATTGCCTATATAAGGGGAGCTTCCTCCCCCTATTTGAGGGTTCAGATTTTTCAGAGCAAAAAATCTGCCTCTCTCTCTAGAATTCTCTCTCTCTCTCTCTCTCTATATATATATATATATATTGTGCTATTGTGTCTAGAGGTGTTGTTTCTTCACACTTTTGCACACAAACACCTACTCAACCACCTTCACTTTGGAACTGAGGTCCCTTGGAGCTTGTTTTGTGGTCTTAGCATTGGTTTTGGTCCAAAATTGTTGCTGAAGTTACTATCGTGCCATTGTTCTTCAAGGGTAAGAGACTAGCCCCTTTTAAGCTTTGTTTTGATTAAGTGTTATACCACCTTTGCATGCTACTTTGAGGCTGATTTTAGCATCTCAAAAACTCTATTTTTAAGGCTTTAAAGTATTGGTTTGAGCCTTGTGTGGTTAGAGGGGTGGTTTCCCTCTTTTGCTCTTTGGCTTGTTAAGCTTTTCGAGCCATTTTCCATAGCTTTTGTGTTGACCTTTTCTTGGCCTTTTAACCACTGAAACTCCGAGGAATTTTAGTGGTAAAAAGTTGTCCGGGTGGTCCAAAATAGGAGGGGGTGGTCCCCTCTCCTCTTATTTTGTTTGCTTGTGTTATTGGCCTACCAAGTGAGCATGTGTTTCTCCTTTTCTTAAGCTGAGTTTAAGTATGTTTTTGTGACCTTTTGGACTTGCACAAACTCTGTTTTAGGCTGGTTTAATCTTTGCTTGCATGCTTCTTACACTTGTAGTGTAATTTTTGCTAATTAGCCATGTATGCTTGATGCTTTGGTCCATCATTCTAGCCTATTTTGGTTCTACTCCAGCATGTTTTTGGCCTTTATTTAACATGCTTTAACTTTGATTTTGGTTGGTGGGTTCACCTCTTGCTTGGTTTTTGCACTTGTAGTGCGATCCAACTTGTTGGCCTAACATGCATCATGCTCTATGCCTCTCATTCTAGCTTATATTACCTCCATCTTAGCATGTTTTTGTCATTATTTTAGCATGCCTTAACTCTGTTTTAGGTGGTCTTGGCCATGTGAGGCTTCCCTTGTATGGTTGTAGTATAAGTGGCTTTGACTAGCTTTATGTGTCAAGTCTCTAGCATGCTTTACTTGGGTTGTTTGCATGCTTTAAAACTCATTTCTCACATGATTTCAGTGTATATGGTGTAGTTATACTCTCAGAGCTTTTGAGAGTTATGCTTTATGCCTTGCTTATGAGCCAATACGTATGCCTTCTTGTCTAAGCTTTTGGGCTGCCGTGTCAGCATGTTTTAGCCTTTGTCTTGGCATGCATGAGGTCTGTTTAGAGCTGGTTTAGTCCATTGAGCATTGTATTGCATAGCCCTAGTGTTGTGTACTTCGTTAGCTTTAATGCTTTAAGCCCTCTAGCATGCTATACTTGTGATGTTCGCATGATATGTCATCATTTGACAAGTAATTTCAGTGCTTATACCTCTATCATGCTCTCATGTATATCACTCTTTAATTGTGTTTAAGAGTTGTGCTTCATGCCTTGTTAATGAGCCAATGCATGCACATCATTTTCTTGCCTTCCATGCTATCATTTTAGAGCAGTTTGGCCATCGTTTTGGCATGCATAAGGTTTGTCCATAGCTGGTTTGACCATTTGAGATTGATAGTGCATGCCTCTTATGTAATGCTCTTTACTAGCTTTAGTGCCCTTGGCCCTGAACATGTCTTGCATGCATTGCTTACATGATAGAGTCTTGTGCATGCCACTTTAGCATTGAAAGATGAGCATGTTGTTTGCATTGCATTGTGTTTTGATCGGACGTTAATCCAAACACAAGGAATGTTGCACGTTTCATACTTAAAGTGATGAAACGTGTTGCGTTTCTTGGTCGCTAACACTCTTGATCAAGCATGATAGGGTGGAGGCTCTCTTGTGTGTTATTTGTGCATTCATCAACATGGTATAAGCTTGGTCCTTGGCCATCATGCATTGAGGTGCTTGGTTGGTGGCTCGAGTGCTGAGTGCTACGCTCCTTGGAGCTTGAGACATGATAAGGAGTGCGGTAGTACACACATTGTCTTAGAAATACATTGTTGTGCCTCTATTGTTCTCTGTTGTAGCAAAACCAGCAGCCTGCAGAAAAACTAGCCGACTAGCCAGTTTAACTAGCCGTCCAGCCAGTGGCACTAGCCGGCCGGCCAGTTTTAGTGGCTGGCAGCCACTTTTTCTGGCTGGTAGCTCACCAACAGATCCTTGTGTTGAAGTAAGGGCAGTCTGGAGGTTGGCACAATTTTTAGAGACCAATGCGAGTACAAACAAAGGCAATTGACAGCATGGTAATGGATTTCCGAGCGAGCGCCAATTGAGCATGCATCTTCAACCTCTTGGAATAGAGCTGAGGCATTGTAATTTGTAATTGGCTATACTTGTTAGTTAGCTTGAATTTGTAATTTAATTAATTAGTTGCTAATTAGTTAAAGTTTTGTAATAATTGATTAGCTTAGCATAGTTAATTAGTTGTTTTTTAAAATTAATCTAATTAGCTTAATTAGATTAGTTAGCTTAGATTAGCTTAGCTTAGCTAATTCATTCGGACCATCCGTCGAGAGGGCAAATGTTGTAATAAGGGTGCGTGTGTGTGTGCATGTCTTCTAACCCCCACTTCTTTCTCCTTTTTACTTATCAGCTTTTGATGGTTAGCTTAGGGCATATTTCAATTAGCATACCTTATGCTATGTATGCTTGCATCATTCATTTGTATTGCATGCACCGGGTTCGGCACATCATTCAAACCACATTGTATTTCAATACCTATTGAATACATGTATCAAATTGTTGCAAATCATATGTCATGATTAGATAGCCGAGCCTATTTTAGTTGCATTTTTGCATGCGTTGCATTAGGCATCTTAACATAGCTAGGATCATGCATTGATTTCTAACTAGTTTTCTGTTTTGGCTCGGAGTACACTGTAAGTGTTTACGCTTTAGTATCCTTGCATGTGTGTAAGTGATTGCCATGATAGCATGCTTGCCATGAGGCTATTTGCTTAATTGCTTTAACTGCATAAAAGCCTGTGGATGAAGGCTTTATTGCTTGAATTGGGACAATTCATTGATTGTGAGTTTTAAGCCCACTTTGCGGAGTGGCACATCATGTTTTAAAGCCCACTTGAGAGTGGCAAATCCGCGCTTTAGCCCACCGTGATGGTGGCACTTTCAAACCATTTTCGAAAAACAAACGTGAATTGTTTTGTTCCAATTCTTGCTATTGAGTCTATACTCGTGTGTTGTGCGCATCACATAGTAAGTTAGCTAATAATCAGAATAAGAACACATGTGTTTATTAAAACAACATATCATGTTAGTAGAGGCTGATCCTTTGATTGGGTGAGCGGGGGTGCTCATTTCAGGACCTTCCCTTCTCATACCCAAGTCCCCGAGCCGAGGCAACTTTGGTGATGACGGACACGTGGCCTTAGGCACGAGTCAGGGTTTCCTAAATTTCCCAAAATAAAATATTTAGGTGGCGACTCTGAAATCTGGCAAAGCAGTCCATGTTTGGCGCTTTTTTATTAAAATCAATTTTCCAAAACGATTTTCCGGATTTGGACTCTTTGGTGATTTATCAATCTTACATTGCACTTTGTGAGATTAGATTTAGAACCGTGACAGGAGTCTAAACTGTAGTAGCATGAACCAAATCCGCGCCCTCTCCAAAAAGGGGGCGTGCGGAGGAAGTTCGGGTGGTCTACAGTTTCTGGCGACTCTACTGGGGATTTAGAGAACTTGACTCGAACATCATGATATGTTGTTTTATTTACACTTATGTGTTTCTTTGCATTGCATTTGCATTGGTGCGCCTAGGACACCGTGTTTGCCATCTGCTATTCCTGAACGGTTTGCCGGAGGCTTGGTTGGAAAAGCGTGCATAAGGCTGACCGGTTACGGGCTCTGCCACGATGGGAACACAAACCTCAGTTTTGCTGAGGCACCCTTTTTGACCGTTCGACCTAGTTGCATATCGGAAACCATAGAGACCATTCCAAACTAGGATAGGCTGCTTACCCGAATGTGGGTTGTTTGAAACCACTGCGTGCGTAGTGAAGCCTTAGCTCCTGACAAGATAGGACAGGGAAACCCTACCCCTCCATAGGGGGGTTTTGGCTCTCACTTGCTTGCTATGTGCTTTTAGAGTGTGTCTCTACAGGAATGCATGTATCAGTTTGCAAGTCTAGGTATCAGTCTGAGGACATCAGTATTTGGGGGTATCAGATTTGAGGCAATGATTTGGGGGCAGAGATCAGTGTTTGAGAACAGTTTGTTCAGCTTATGATTATCAACTGTATGTTGTCTTTATCTAAGCCGAAATGCTGTCCGTTTTTCTACTTTTTTGTCTCCTTATTTTGCTTTATTTATCTTTTTGCAAGGTAGTATTACATCATTGCTTCTGAAAAAGCAGATACCCCCCGAGCACTCTGGACCAGAGTTGGAAGAGTTCATCGATCTGAGGATTGAGTTGACGGACAACCAGTGCTGGTTTCATTACCCTCGGTTACAAGACGGAGGTCAGCTAGGCACAGGTCATCAGTACAGCGGTTACCAGATCAGCGGTCATTATCTACCTCACATGTGCGTAGTTGGGCTGAGATATCCGCTTCTACCTCGGAGAGGAATACACACCAGTTCAGTCAAATCCACACTTTACAGTTAGTATGGAAGATATGATGCGCCAACTCCAAGAGACCATGTAGGCCATGCAGCATGATGCCGCTCGTTAGTCAGAGGTTATCGCACATCAGGTAGAAATTGTAGCTCAACAGGCAGAACTGATTGCCAGGCTCCAACAACAGCAGCAACCACAACAAGTCGGAGCATCTGCTTCGCATCCACCTCCACCCCCACCTAGGGTCCTGACACCTGGGGAAACTGCAAACACCCAGGAGAATACGGACATTCCAACGGGGTCAGTTCCACCCCCAATCCTACCTCAGTTGTCTAAAGCACCGGCTAATCCAGTGGATACACCGGTTGAATTTAAGGTGGATCCGACCGCGCTGAAAGTTAGTAAGCTTGAAAAGCTATTTAAACAGGCTCAGGGAGTCAACTCCATCCCGGACATAGAAGATGGATACACCGATTCGGCGGTTACATTGCCGGATAGGTTCAAGATGCCTCAAATAGATCGTTTTGATGGCTCAGGCTATCGTATGGTTCATTTGAAGCTGTTTTCTGATATTCTTCGCCCGATGGGCTTAACGAGACTCTAGAAACTTTCACTCTTCGGCTAGACCCTGTCGGGTATTGCGGCCATTTGGTACGCCAAACTGGAGGACTTAGTGAAGAGAAGTTGGGAGGAGATGGCCGAGGCCTTTGTTGCGTAATATTCATATAACACCCAGATTGAGGTCACGACCCGTGATCTTGAAGCGACCAGGCAAGAGCCGAAGGAAGGCTTTTCTGACTTTGTCACTCGATGGAGGGCTAAGGCCTCCATGATGACAACTCGGCCACTCGAGAAGGATCAGATAAGGATGGTTGTGCGCAACCTTTAACCCAAGCTGATGTAGAAAATGATCGTCTTACCCCTCCCCACCTTTGTCGATTTGCACGAGATTAGGGTATAGATTGAGGATGCCATGAAGCAGGGTCTGATCGACCAGGACAGGGAACAGCCCAAGAGGGCATTTACACACGGTTCAAATGCAAGCACGAGCAGCGCTGCAGCCGTAAGGACTTCAGATGTCGGCATGGTCACCACCACGCCTACAAAAGCTACACCCTTCACCAGTACATCCGGAACCAGCCCGCAACCAGCAAAAAATCCACCTCGGGGGCAGAGGACTTTTACCCCATTGTATATGCCTTTATCCAAAGCCCTGGGGGTTTTAATCAGAAAGGGGCGTCTAAAGCCTCTTGAACCACGCCCACTACGAAATAACCTCCTTCCAACACATAACCCGGCCAAATATTGTGCCTTTCACCAACAGCACGGTCACGACACTGACCACTGCTTCAGACTGCGTCATGAGATTCAAGATCTCATTGACAACAAGGTGATCGCGCCTCCCGACAAGCCAAATGTCACCACCAACCCACTCCCACCACATAACCAAGCTCCACCACCCAAGCATATCAACCTGATCCAAACCATGGCCATTCCATATGACCCAACTATATACATCACACCCTCCCACCTACCCAAGCCTGAGGTGTTCCTCCTAGACAGTACAGACTTGTGCATGATAAGCACCTCCCTAACCTAACCCGAGCCAGTGGTGGTGACTATCGAAGACAGAACTGGGGTGGCTTTGGAGGCAAATAAGAGTTTTAGTTCAGAACTCGAGAGATCTGGGAGCTTTACTGAGGAAGCATACAGCCCGTGTGGTTATATCGTATCGACGGATCAGGCTAAGCCGAGGGTAGAGTTGCCAACTGGGGCAAAAATCAGTGTGGTCCGGGAGAATGGACCAAGTCAGGGCCTAAATGACCTAGCGGAGCTGGAGGAGGACATTGCTAGTCTGCAGTTCTTTGATGAGCAGGACCCAGGGGATGTGAGCGTCAACTGTTTTGACTGGAATGGATCAGCAGATACCACCTGATGGCTCAGTGACGAGCCGGATGTTATTGAGGTGCCTCAGCCGGAACGGGGACTACCAGAAACGGGGACACCCGCAGTAGCCGAAACGGCTGAGAATCAGGAGAAATCGCCAGAGAGCACCAGTGCGTAGAATTTTGCTTGGGATTTGGGTAGTTTATGTACAGCAGACACGGAGTAAGAAGCTGTACTGAAGCGATTTGAGGAGGAAAAGATCGAGAATCTGGACAGAGCTAGAAAAGCCAAGGCCCCTGCGGGGATGGAATGTGCTGTGAGTACAGAAACAACTGTAGCGGAACCAGATAGCTGTCTGTTGGTTGCCGATGGCATGTGGTGGGAAGACGACGACTTACGTCTTGCCCACATTGATGAGGACTGGGGGCAGAACCAACCAGATGACACCTGGTATATTGAGGAGGTCGACCATATGACCCGAAGTGGGCGGTACTTCAAGCCCCCACACTTGGACCAGCCGGAGGCGTCCGGGAAGGACAAAGAAGCAGAAAGGCAGAAAGAAAAACTGCTAGAAGAGGAAGCTGTGCTGAAACAGCTAAAGAAAATTCAAGTAGACATCTCCATCTGGGGACTGCTTATGGCCTCGAGGGTTCATAGACAAGCCGTCCTTACAGCCATGGATATGGCCAAGCTTTCAATAGATACCACACCCGAGCAGTTGGTGGGGTTGGTTTTCCCGGGCGGAGCTTCACCAACCCTAACCTTTATCGACAAAGAACTACCACCTGAGGGCTCTGATCATAACAAGTCGCTCTATATCTCTGTGGAGTGTAGAGAGAAATGGATATCGTTGGTCCTGGTTGACACGGGATCTGCAATCAATGTATGTCCGTCGAGAACGACGTATGCTATCGGGTTGAAGCCTGTGGATTTCGTGCCTACAACCCAGGTAATACGGGCCTATGATAACACCAGCTGGGAGGTGATGGGGACTGTACGGATTAAGACTCAAGTTGGCCCGGGGCAACAGGACATTGAGTTCCATGTCTTGGATGTTCCAGCCACCTTCAATCTACTCCTTGGGCGGCCGTGGCTGCACCAAGTGAATGCTGTCTCTTCCACCTTACAGCAGATACTGAAGTACCCTCACGGGAAGGGGGTGGCAATTGTTTTTGGGAATTCTTCAATACATCCGCCGCTAGAGGTTTCTACACCAGTTTTGGAGATTGAGCATGGCGCGGAGGATGTATTTATGTCAGGATTCACCCTAGTTGAGGCTCGGGTTGTACGGAATATGCTAGCTATAGATGAGGGACTGTACATTAGTGCACAATCTGTCTATCTCATGACCAAGCTTCAACACATGCCTGGAATGAGATTAGAACGAAGTGGTCAAAAGGGCGTCGCAGCATCGGCCGAAGTGCCACACAACCTATATACCTTTGGCCTAGGTTATTTGCCTACCAAAGAGGATTAGGCAAGGAAAGGAAGAGAAATGGCTGGAAGAGCTAGGGCTAAGCAAGCCGGGAAGCACTATGAGTTAGTGCACAGACCTATTCGGGGGACCCTGAACGGATGCTTCGTCCAGGAGGGAAAAGATTTCCCGTTCTACGGCTTTCCAGAGCCATGGCTGAATTCAGAGAGGCGGCGCTTGCCAAGTTTTGAGATCTTCTTTGACTTACAGTTATTGGGGGATGAAGTTGCTGAAGAGTAGACTGACCCACCAGCTAAGGCTGAGCAGTGCAAGGAGGAAGAATTCGAGAGCACAGAAATTGAGATGGGGGTAGCACTGGCTTGCCTCCTCTCAGATCCTCAGATCGTACCGGAGTGCTTGGGGAATGACTTCTCAATTTCCATGACTGGGGATCAAGCGGCTGTGGGCCCATTTTCTGGTATTCTCGATGCATCCATCGTACCCTCCCTCGTCTGGCAATATGAGGAGGGCTTTTTGTCGAGTAGTTTTGGATCAGGTAGTGAACCAGAATTGATTCCACAGAGTCTGTGGAGTCGGAATCAGATTCTAGTTCGTCTGAGTCAGAGTTGGGTATTTCTGGGGTGATAACCCGGATGCCACTGTCCTGTCCAGGTCGTCTTTTTCTTTTTCCTTTGAGTCAGTTGTAACTGAAGGATCAGACGGACTGGATGTTGTTAATGAGAATCGTGCTGCTGTGTCTTTTGAGTACTTTTCTGTGCCTTTAGTTTATTGCATTAATCAGGATTTTCAAAATTTTGATGAAAACGACGAGGAAGAAGTTCCTCCGGTTTTGAAACGTTTGACTGATCAAGAGCAGGAGAGGTTTGTAAAACCTTTGGTTGATGAAATCACCTCAATTAACATTGGTACTGAGAAGGATCCGCGGCTGGTCCAAATTGGCTCTACGTTGTCTTCTAAGGAACGTGAGCGCTTAGTCACTTTATTAAAAGATTTCAAAAATGTTTTCGTGTGGTCCTACGAAGACATGCCTGGAATCGATCCCGAGATTGTATGGCACCGGATCCCTCTTGACCCAGAGGCCCGACCTATTAAGCAGAAGCTCCGAAGGATCCGCCCGGATTAGTCTCTGAAAATCAAAGAAGATGTCACCAAGCAGATCGACGTAGGGTTCTTGTTAGTATTTGAATACCCTACTTGGTTGGCCAATATAGTTCCGATGCCAAAGAAGGACGGCAGAATTCGGGTATGTGTGGACTTCAGAGATCTGAACAAAGCCAGTCCGAAGGATGACTTTCCTCTGCCGCATATTCACAAATTAGTGGATTTCACTGCTGGGCATGCGCTGCTCTCGTTCATGGATGGGTTTTTAGGCTACAATCAGATTTTGATGGCACCCGAAGACAGGGAGAAAACTGTCTTCACTACCCCGTGGGGAACCTATTGTTATACAGTGATGGCGTTCGGTTTGAAGAATGCTGGAGCTACGTATCAACGGGCCGTGACCACAATCTTACATGATATGATCCATAAAGAGGTTGAGGTGTACGTGGCCGACATGATTGTCAAGTCCAAGGAAAGAGAGGGCCACTACACCGCCTTGCAGAAAATTTTCCAACGGATCAGAGAATATCGGTTGTGGCTGAATCCTCAGAAATGTACATTTGGTGTTACAGCAGGGAAAATGCTGGAGTTCTTGATCACACAAAGGGGTATCGAAGTCGACCCTTCCAAAATCAAGGCCATCTTAGAAATGCCACCACTAAGGATTGAAAAGGAGGTGCGAGGCTTTCTGGGTAAAGTGCAGTTCATAAGACGGTTTATTGCAAAATTAACCTTGACTTGTGAACCACTATTTGGTCTCCTGAAGAAAGAAAAGAAGTTCCAATGGGATGACCGATGCCAAGTTGCTTTCGAGCAGATCAAGCAATATCTACAGAACCCACCTGTGTTGTCGCCGCTGGAGCCGGGGAAACCGTTAATATTGTATCTGTCAGTAACCAAAACGACAATGGGCTGCATGCTTGCGCAGGAATCTGAGGATAAAGTGGAGAAGGCTATCTACTACCTGAGCAAGAAAATGCTGGATTACGAGACCTGCTACACTCCGTTGGAGAAGGCTTGTCTGGCCTTGGTATGGGCTACCAGGAAGTTGAGGCACTACCTGTTAGCTCACTCTGTAATACTGGTTTCGAGATTAGATCCCATCAAATATCTTTTCGAGAAACCAGCACTTATGGGTAGGCTAGCTCGTTGGTTGCTTCTTCTCTCCGAATTCGATCTAAAGTATATGACACGCAAGTTAGTGAAAGGGAGAGATAGCGGAGTTCCTAGCCGATCACCTAGTGGATGGAGATGAAGCAGTACAATATATGTTCCCAGATGAGGCCATTCTGCATGTTAAAGAAGAAACCTGGACTATGTACTTTGACGGAGCGTCAAACCAATACAGGTGTGGGATAGGGGTGTTTCTGATAGCACCCGACAATTCCCGCATACCCTTAGCCTTCAAGCTCCGGTTCAAAGTATCGAATAATGAAGCAGAATATGAGGTATGTGTTGCTGGACTAGAAGCCACCCTGAAACTAGGGGCAAAACGGTTGGATGTCATCGAGGACTCGAACCTTGTTGTGTCTCAAGCTAAAGGAGATTGGAAAGTCAAAGAAGAAAAGATGAGAATCTATCACCAGACCTTGGACGTTCTGATTCCTCGGTTTGAAAAACTGAACTTCGCTAATCTGTTCAGAGAGAACAACAGGTTCACTGATTCATTAGCAACTCTATCTTCTATGATAGACATCCCTTTTGGAGTCCGGATGCGTCCGATCATCATCGAACAGAAATTCGTGCCGGCCTACGAGATGATTGCTGCCATAGATGAGGTACAAGATCAAAACCCCTGTATTACGACATCTGGAACTTCTTGGAAAAGGAGGCTTATCCACCAGGGACAAATGCCAAAGATAATAGGGCAATTCGAAGAATGGCTGCTTAGTTTATCGTCTGTGGGGGTAAACTGTACAAGAGGGGTCATCTGGGGATGCACAAACTGTGTGTTGATGTTGAAGAATCCAAGCGCCTGATGGAGGCCATCCACGGAGGAGATTGCGGAGCACATATGAATGGGGTGATGCTAGCCCGGAAGATCCTTAAGCAGGGATAACTGGTCAACCATGGAGGAAGATTGTATTGGCTTTGTTCGGCGATGCCACAAATGCTAGATCCATGCAAACCACATGAACATTTCACCGTCGAAGCTGTACAACATGACTTCGCCATGGCCGTTTTCAGTTTGGGGGATTGATATGATTAGGGCTGTCACTCCGAAGGGGTCCAACGGGCATGAGTATATTCTGGTAGCAATAGACTACTTCATGAAGTGGGTTGAGGCCCAATCCTATGCAGTGCTGAAGGCATCGCATGTTGCTAAGTTCATCAGGAACAACATTATCTGTCGCTATGGGGTCCTAAATGAGATTATTTCGGATAATGGTTCCCACTTCAAGAAGGAGGTGATCGATTGGTTGGAAAAATACAACGTGACTTTTCATAAGTCATCTACATATCGGCCGCAAACCAACAGAGCTGTTGAGGCCGCCAAAAAGAACATCAAACACATTCTGCAGAAGATGGTGGAAACCTATAGGGACTGGCCAGATAAGCTGCCATTTGCTCTTTGGGGCTACCGGACTTAATTCGAACTTCTGCTGGGGCAACTCTGTATTCCTTGGTCTATGGGATGGAGGCTGTTTTGCCTATCAAAATTGAGGTTCCGTCATTGCGGGTAATGGCTGAGTGCCAGATAGCTAAGGCAGATTGGCAGCAGAGCAGGTTCGAAGAACTCATGCTATTTGACGAGAGAAGGCTGAAAGCACTGTATCACGTCCAGGGTTATCAACGAAGAATTGCCAGGGCTTTCAACAAGAAGGTTAAGTCCAGGAATTTGAAAGAAGGGGACTTGGTGCTGAAAGACTACTGAGCTCCCATCCACGACCCTAGGGGCAAGTTCAGACCCAATTGGACTGGCCCTTACATCATCAAGTCTATCTGGTCGGGTGAAGCTGTCATTCTGATGGATTTAGATGGCCTTGAATTCTCCCAGCCGATCAACATAGACAAGTTGAAGAAATACTATCTCTGAGAGGCTCGCTAGGCCAAAAACCCGAAAGGGCGACCTAGGGAAAAATTAGAGCATGAAAAATTTGAAATAATAAAAGCTGAGCTCGCAAGTTGAAAACCCAGAAAGGGCGGCCTTGGCAAAAGTTAGAGCATAAAATGAGAGTGTTAATACACGAGTGAACCGGAACCGAACTACGTAAGGCTTTATTTCCATCTTCGGGATACGTAAGCAACTTCATTTTGAAGTCCAGCCACAAACACTTCCAAATCAACTGTGTCCATGTGCTTGTTTTGGTCATCTTTGTCTTTGCTGCACCCAAGAGCTTGGTTGTGATGTCCAGTGCAGTGCTATTCAACAAGGGGCAACTTTCCAGTTATTGGGATCCGGGGTTGTACATCTCAGGGATAGATCTCGGGCATGTCCAGTTTTGATCCATATCGAAAATGGTTTTGAAAAGTTTTAATAAAAGTTGATTTTGCTCAAATTAATCTTTTTACGACTTAGACCATTTTTGGACCAAACGGAAAATTTTCAGTGCCCACAACCTTCAATTATATTGATTTCAGTACAGAGTTCTCCTACTCTTGAATACAAATTGAAGTTGCTTTTTATTACATTCATAAAGAAAAATTGAAAGTACTGATTAAAGCAAATAAACTCGGGGCATGGATAAGTCAGGTGTTTCTGCGCCCTCTCCCAGAGCTTGTGGAAGCCTCTGATGCCAAAGTAGGCTCGGTCTGCGCCTCTTCATCGAGCCAAGCTATGCACTCGTCAGAAAGGGTGCAACTGAAAGTGAGAGCGGGGTCTAGGAGCTCTCTCGTCCTCCATGCTATGGCATACCGAGCTAGCTGTGCGCCTTGGACTGGAAATGTAGTAGGGTACTCTATCTCCTCTTCCGGGCAAGTCTGATCATGCCCAAATTGACGCCGGAATCGAAATGGGAAGTAAAAGACACAGTGTGTCAGGCCAATCAGCTGAATGCTGGCGAGACATGCTGTAACTCATCGCCGGCAGATTAAGCCAGGGGCAGCGCCAGGCAATGTTGACCGCAGATAGGCTACACATCCATTCGCACCACCATCCCTCATCTGGGGCATCCACTAGCCATTGCCGGAAGAAATAGCCGCTTGTTGAATATGCTGGGCATGAGTCCACTACTTTCAACTTATCCATCAGCCGTATCTGGGAAGGGATAAAAAAATAAGAGACATTAAAGAATAGAGAGGTATGCGTAGAGAGAAAAGAGATGAAGGGTTTTAAGAGAAAAATAGAGCCTGAGGGTCGAGTGATGTGAGCACATGCGAGAAGGGTGGGAAACATTACCTACAGCAGTAGTGGACTCCCCGCGAATCTAGTTGTCTCCCGGCGATGGAAGGCATCCAAACCCATCAGTGTCTCAGCTAGTGTCATCGCAATCCAGCTCTTGCCCTCTTTTAAGCCTTGGGTAACCTCAATCAAACGGACGCTAGACCCTCCAGAGCCTGGGGCAAGCAAGAAATGAGACAACATGCACAAGCAGAGGGCGTGTCGTCGAAAACTCTGCCAAAGATGATCGCAGCGGTCACCGGCATCAGAAAATCGATGAATCAAGCTCGGAATATCCATTTCTCCGTCGTGAATCAAAGACCGAGCGTCATGAAAAGTAAGCCCACACATCCGTCCTAAGGCTTGGATGAGGCCAAAACGGAACTGGGGCAAGAACTCTTTATCGCGCTGAGATTCCATTAAAGCTTGGAAATCTTCAAAAGTGGGACATACCTCTTGTCCGCCAAAGCTAAAAACATGAGTTATCGGATTCCAACACCTAGCTGCGGCATGGAGGAACTGAAAATGCAGCGGGGTGCGGCTCAGCGTGAATAGTGCATTTATTCCGAAACCCTAAAAATTCAACTTTTCCGAGCCATCCAAGTTGGCAATCCAATTTGTGAGCTTTTGGGCAAGAAATGATTCCATTTGGGGCAAAAATGGATTTGGAATGAGGAACCCACGAAGCTGGAACCTTTATAGAAGATAAGGCATTGAGTGGAGGACAGATGGTAGCAGTCTGGAGCTTCCCAGAAAAAACTAGCTGATCGGCCAGTTTTTCTGGCTGGCTGGCCACTTAAGTGGCTGGCAGCAGTGAAAAGTGGTTGGCAACGAGGAAAAATGGCTGGCAGCCACTCCTTGTCTCCAGCAGAGAACTTTTAACCTTCCTGTGTGCTGAGGGATGTTGAAAATCTGTGTTTTGTTTCACTCTGGATGTGTTCGGCTGTGGTTTTGTTGACTTATTCTCAAGTTTGTCGCTTTTACTTATCGAGTTGTTGCAATTTGTTTACCGAGTCGTTGTTTTGCTTATCAAGTTGTTCTTTAAGTTGTTTTGTTTTGTTTATTGTGTTAGTTCACTACCTGACTTTGCAATAAACAAATGTTCAATTTGCATAAATCTCACTTTTGTGCAAAATGGTGCGATACGATGCTTAGAGTACAAATGCAACACTTTTTGATCAAAAAGATGTTTTCATTCCATCATGGTTTCTCTTTAAAAAAAGTACAAAGTTTTAAAGAAGATAAAACTACCTAAGGCCGTACAATGTGCTAATACAAGCAAAAGAGAAATAAAGTAAAAAGCAAAAACATCTGAATCGGTGCCATCCAGCTCAGGATCAAGAGGCCTCCTTCCTCCTCTTCCTTGACTGAGTAGACTCTGCGCCGTCACCGTTGGCACTGCTGTTTGAATCAAAGCTGCCTCAGCTCCCATCCTCGGAGCCTTCCTCAGCATCGCCTCCACCCTCAGATGACTCTGACTGGGGACTCTCCGCCTCCTCCTCTCGCTGGACTTGTCAGTGCGTCTGGCAGGCCTCCGACGTCTCCCTCGGCTGTGTGCCGGAGTCCCTCTCCCTACTACTGGAGTAGGCTCTGAGGGTCCTATCTGCAAGGGTGTGACCTGAAAGGACAGTTTGAATACATCAGCTACAGTATATGTATCAAGTGCAAGTATGTTATGCGGGGTATATATAGAAATCAGATACAGTATGTGCATGCAGTGTGTCGTGTCAGATGTGATCTATACATGCGATGCATCAGTGCAATGGGATGTCAGTTTCAGTGTATCGGCAGAAGTATGATAAATGCAAGTAAACTGAAAAGTACCGGAATGCCGTGGGAGGTCAGCATCATCTCTCTCCGCAAGACCATGCCCTCAAGTGAGGCCATCGCCTCGAGCAACCCCTCGACATATCCTATAGAGGGCTGCAAATGCAAGGTAAAGCCATGAGTGAATGAATGAACAAATATCCGAGCAAAGCTGAAATGCATAAAAGTTGTATAGTCTACCGGTGCTAAGATAGGTGTCCTCACGTATCGATGATCAGGTACTAGGGGCTCAAGCGAGATCTAATAAGGTCCCCTGCCAGGCCGCCAACCCGTCAACTCAGTCAGAGGATCCGACCATCCAACACACTGCCTAGTAGAAGACATCTCTCTAGCTCCATCCTTCACTGCCCGAGCCCTGCTCGATGAAGCAATCTCAGCTGTACTCCTCGTGGGAGCACGAACGCTTGCCAATAGGGGCATAAGGTATACCTCGATGTAAGTCGTGTAGTCCCCCTCCCCAACGTACCTATCTGCATCCATGCCTCGCATGACGTCGATAAGCTCCTGAGAGGAGAAGCTCTCTGTGGCCCGTATAGATGGTGGAGGTGGCAGAGGAACTAACTGTAGCGGCAAGCCCAATGTCTGGCGCCTGAAAGCGCTCGCCTAAGAACCAGGCGTGGCCTATCAGTCCCTCGAACAAGATCTGATATTGGGAGGCACCCCAAGCTCCAGCGAAATGGAACCAAGCAAACTCTGGCATCGTCGCCCAAGGCTGCCAGGTAATCTGCAGACAACAAGTGCATTAGTTGCCATTCAGATATGCAAAGTAAATCGAACTTGAAAGCAGGAAAAATTGTGAGTTTTGGATTACCTCCGTCGGCCTCACTGTGTCAAAGTACTGCTACAAATATGAGAGGGTCTCCCGGGGTCTAGGCCGGCGCCTACCGTCATATCGGAGTGAGTAGGGGACCTCGAGGGGTGTCTCAACCTCCAGCTCAGGGGAAAGCGTCGGGAAATAGGCATGTACCCACAGCTGTGCAAAGCAAGAGGGTGGCAGTGAGAACACAGAATACAGATAATGCAGAAAGCAGGGTATGATATAGTGTGCAGAAAGTACAAATGCAGAACAGAAACGAGACTGTGTGTATAGTGTGCAGTATGTGCAGAAAGTGCAAAGTAGAAAATGTAAAGCTGAATAGTAAAACATACCTCCCAGGCTCTCCAATAGCCACCCAATATGTTCCCACTCCTGTGGGAGGTCGAGCTCATATAGCAGTAGAGGGTAGCAAGGCCGGCACCCCCCAATCATAGTGCCACACCTGGGACAGGTCCACTAATGCGCTCAGCAAGTATAGCCCCACTGTGTTCACTCTGTCGGCGAACAGGGTAGTGCCGAAGAGGAACATAAGGAAGCCTCAAGCGTACTATTCTGTCTCCTTGACTGTCGCAGGCTCTCCTCCTCTGAACTGCTCGACGAACCAGGTATATCGAACCGAGCCCGATGATCGGTAAATGGGTGGGTGTGCTCCCAGTAGATGCGTCCAAGCTACCTCCCACTCACCCATATCAGCATCATATGGGATCGGCTGGCCTCCCACCTCAAGGCCCGTCAGCATCGTAAAGTCGAACAGGGTCATCGTCATGTCCCCGGTGGTAGAGAAATGAAAGGAGTTGGTGTTGTCCCACCGTCTCTCTACCAATGCGCCCAAGACAATCCGACTCGTGAAGAGACGCGAGAGCCCCGAGCGTAACAGACTAAATCCCACCTCGTCAATGATCTGCTGGACGCTGTTAGGGAGCTCCAAGTACCACTCCCTCGCCGTGGTGGATCCGTACCCACGGGTGAAACGGGAGTCAACCTGTATGGATAAGTAGAGATACAGTATGAATATGTTCAGAATGAGCAGAAATACAGTGTGCAGTATGAATATGTTCAGAATAAGCAGAAATCCAGTGTGCAGTATGTATGTTCAGAATGAGCAGAAATGCAGTGTGCAGTATGTATGTTCAGAATGAGCAGAGATACAGTATATATGTTCAGAATGAGTAAGAATATAGTGTGTGTATGTGTTTCAGAATGAGCAGATGAAATACAGTGCAAAAAGTGCGAACTGTGCAAGAAATGTAAAGTACATCGCAGAAAATGTAAAAGTGCAGTGTGTACCTCTGGCGCATCATGGGATAGATGGGACTTAGGCTTCCGTAGTAGAAGATCCATGGGTGCACGTCGTGCAAAGTCAGTGAAATGGCGCACTGTGCTAGGTGGTAGCACATGCGCCACGAGATGATACGTAACGGGGTCGAATGGCCAAACTCTGGGCGGTAGCTGAACGTGCTCCGGCTCCCCCTCCATCCCTGGAAGACCCCCTCCGTGTGGCGCGTCGTCTGCCATCTGCAAAGAAGGTGAAAGACAGGAAAAAATGAACAAAATGGGGTGAAAGTGCTAAAAGTCAACAAAAAGTTAACTCTCGGGAAGAGAAAAAGTTAAAAAAGTCAAAGCCCGGGAAAAGGGCACCAAACTCAAGTCAGAGTTGAGAGAAATATACCTCGAATGGTGTAAATAGAGAAAAAGGCTCTGAAAACAACTTTTGTTCGGTTCAAAACGAAGAGAATCAAAAGTTTTTCGCGAATCAACTTCGTGGGGGTGTTGGAAAACGGGTAAAAAGTACGGATCTAAGAGAGAAAAAGTGTCTAGGAGCAAGGAGAAAGGTTTTTCGGCAATGGGTGTGTGAACAAAAGTGATTTGGTGTTGTGTATTTAAAGACCCGTGTGTTGAATGACCAAACTGCCTCATTTTCCAAAAACTAGCCGACCGGCTAGTTTTTTTGGCCGACAGGCCAGTTAACTGACCGGCAGCTTTTTCAAATGGCTGGCAAGCTTCCAGGGTGTCTAGCAAGAGCCTAGTATTCCTCCTGTGTGTTTTCAGACTGTTTTGAGTCCTTGGTTCCCAAGAAAGTGCAAGAAGAGCCCACCTTTTTCAACTCAAAATGTTTCTGCGGAAGTTTCAACTCATGTCTTCGATGCGTAGCTCATCGTTAGCTGGCATGCACAGGGTGTATCCTTTTAGAGTACATTGTAACCCCTCCGAGAGGTAAATCGGAGGTCACAACTGAATCGGTCTTGCCAAGACGTGCATTTCTTCATTGAGCATACTACATCGAATATGCATTGTTGTGCACCTTTCCACTTGCATTGCTATGCACTTTTCACTTGCATTGCTATGCACATTGTTATGCACCTTTCCACTTGTATTGCTATGCACTTTTCATTTGCATTGCTATGCACTTTTCACTTGCATTGTTATGCACCTTTTCACTTGCATTGTTATGCACGTTCCACTTGCATTGTTATGCACCTTTTCGTTTGCATCGTATATGCACGCGTTTATCTTGTATTGAAGTTATACCTTGATGTAGCGTTGAACATGTGTTTCTACTATATTGTACTTGTCAAAATTTCTCTGTTGTGAAGCCAGACGATATTTATGTACGGTTCATTCAGAGGAATTCTAGGTAAAACCATTCATCTCCTTTATTCCGTTGGTTAGAGACATTCAGGTACGCTCGATGTCTACACTGACTTTTCGTTGGTTAGAAATACCCAGGTACACCCGGTGTTTACACTGGCACGTTGATTAGAAGCATTGGGATGCACTCCGATGTTTATACAACTTTTCAGTGCTTGCACTGTTGGCTTTCCCTCTCTCGCGTGTGATACGCTGAGAGGTGTTACCTTTCCCTCTCTCGCGTGTGATACGCTGAGAGGTGTTTTCCTTTCCCTCTCTCGCGTGTGATACGCTAAGAGGTGTTACATTTCCCTCTCTCGCCTGTGATACGCTGAGAGGTTTTTACCTTTCCCTCTCTCGCGTGTGATACGCTGAGAGGTGTTCCCTTTCCCTCTCTCGCGTGTGATACGCTGAGAGGTGTTGCCTTTCCCTCTCTCGCGTGTGATACGCTGAGAGGTGTTGCCTTTCCCTCTCTCGCGTGTGATACGCTGAGAGGTGTTTACCTTTCCCTCTCTCGCGTGTGATACGCTGAGAGGTGTTGCCTTTCCCTCTCTCGCGTGTGATACGTTGAGAAGTGTTACCTTTCCCTCTCTCGCGTGTGATACGCTAGGAGGTGTTTACCTTTCCCTCTCTCGCGTGTGATACGCTAAGAGGTGTTACCTTTCCCTCTCTCACATGTGATACGTTGAAAGGTGTTTCCCTTCCCTCCTGCATGTGATACGCTAAGAGGTGCTTTGTTTGAGACCTCGGGTTCGCCGACAGTCACCTTTAGTCTTTCCTGCGTGAGCCGTAGTTAAGATTGCATAATTTTCTTACATCCTTTCTGCATGAGATGTGGTTTGGCTTGTGTTTATTTGTTTATGTGCGAGTTTGCTGTAGCATTGCTTTGCATAACATTTGCATCTAGATGCTTCATTACAGCCCTCTTTGCATAATCATAAGTTATGTTCTGCATTGTGCATGTCATTTGTATTTTGCCCCTACCTACGGGCGCTTTTCTTTTGTTATCCTGCTTGTTTGTCTAAGACTTCGGCCTTGTCAAAAATGGGTCGTCTCTGGGCTTTGACATTCACTCCCGTCATTTCATGACTTTCGAGTTCTATCAAAAAGGGCAACTGTAGACACCCCATTTTTGACCGACCCAGAGACTCAGACGTCATCGTTTGTGCACGCTATGATTGCAAATGTTTGTGCTTGCTTTGAGCGCCCGAAGGTCTAGGCTGAGCGCCTTGTCTTTGAGCCTCTAAACCCTCTGTGTTTTGGCCTTGTTTTTAGGCCAAACCTTGGTGCCTCTTGGCTAAAGGAGAGTGGGGCCTTGCCAGCCACTTTTTCTCCTTGCCAGCTATTGGAGTGGTCGGCCAGCTAGTTGAAGTGGCTGGCCGGCAGCCAATTTTTCTCCTTTTTAGATATTTTGAGATCTTTTGAGCTAGCTGTGGCTCACTGAACTCATCCTCCATACACGTGTATGGAGGGATTGAGCAAGCCTTTTGGCTTGCATTACCTATATAAGGGGAGCTTCCTCCCCCTATTTGAGGGTTTAGATTTTTCAGAGAAAAAAGTCTCCCTCTCTCTCTCTCTCTCTCTCTCTCTCTCACTCAATATATATATATATATATTCTGTTATTGTGCCTAGAAGTGTTGTTTCTTCACACTTTTGCACACAAACACCTACTTAAACTCCTTCACTTTGGAACTAAGGTCTCTTGGAGCTTGTTTTGAGGTCTTAGCATTGGTTTTGGTCCAAAATTGTTGCTGAAGTTGCTGTCTTGCCATTGTTCTTCAAGGGTAAGAGACTAGCCCCTTTTAAGCTTTGTTTTGATTAAGTGTTATACCACCTTTGCATGCTACTTTGAGGCTGATTTTAGCCTCTCAAAAACTTTGAAACTCAGAGGAATTTCAGTGGTAAAACATTGTCCTTGTGGTCCAAATTAGGAGGGGGTGGTCCCCTCTCCTTTTGTTTTGTTTGCTTGTGTTGTTGGCCTACCAAGTGAGCATGTGTTTCTCCTTTTCTTAAGCTGAGTTTAAGTATGTTTTTGTGACCTTTTGGACTTGCTCAAACTCTGTTTTAGGTTGGTTTAATCTTTGCTTGCATGCTTCTTACACTTGTAGTGTAATTTTTGCTAATTAGCCTTGTATGCTTGATGCTTTGGTCCATCATTCTAGCCTATTTTGGTTCTACTCAAGCATGTTTTTGGCCTTTATTTAACATGCTTTAACCCTGATTTTGGTTGGTGGGGTCACCTCTTGCTTGGTTTTTGCACTTGTAGTGCAATCCTACTTGTTGGCCTAACATGCATCATGCTTTATGCCTCTCATTCTAGCTTATATTAGCTCCATCTTAGCATGTTTTTACCATAATTTTAGCATACCTTAACTCTGTTTTGGGTGGTCTTGGCCATGTGAGGCTTCCCTTGTATGGTTGTAGTATAAGTGGCTTTGACTAGCTTTATGTGTCAAGTCTCTAGCATGCTTTACTTGGGTTGTTTGCATGCTTTAAACTCATTTCTCACATGATTTCAGTGTATATGATGTAGTTATACTCTCATAGCTTTTGAGAGTTATGCTTTATGCCTTGCTTATGAGCCAATACGTATGCCTGCTTGTCTAAGCTTTTGGGCTACCGTTTCAGCATGTTTTAGCCTTTGTCTTGGCATGCATGAAGTCTGTTTAGAGCTGGTTTAGTCCATTGAGCATTGTATTGCATAGCCCTAGTGTTGTGTACTTTGTTATCTTTAATGCTTTAAGCCCTCTAGCATGCTATATTTGTGATGTTCGCATGATATGTCATCATTTGACATGTAATTTCAGTGCTTATACCTCTGTCATGCTCTCATGTATATCACTCTTTAATTGTGTTTAAGAGTTGTGCTTCATGCCTTGTTGATGAGCCAATGCATGCACATCATTTTTTTGCCTTCCATGCTATCATTTTAGAGCATTTTGGCCACTATTTTGGCATGCATAAGGTCTGTCCATAGCTGGTTTGACCATTTGAGATTGATAGTGCATGCCTCTTATGTAATGCTCTTTACTGGCTTTAGTGCCCTTGGCCCTTAACATGTCTTGGATGCATTGCTTACATGATCGAGTCTTGTGCATGCCACTTTAGCATTGAAAGATGAGCATGTTGTTTGCATTGCATTGTGTTTGGATCGGACGTTAATCCAAACACAAGGAATGTGGCACGTTTCATACTCAAAGTGATGAAACATGTTGCGTTTCTTGGTCGCTAACACTCTTGATCAAGCATGATAGGGTGGAGGCTCTCTTGTGTGTTATTTGTGCATTCATCAACATGGTGTAAGCTTGGTCCTTGGCCATCATGCATTGAGGTGCTTGGTTGGTGGCTCGAGAGCCGAGTGCTACGCTCCTTGGAGCTTGAGACATGATAAGGAGTGCGGTAGTACACACATTGTCTTAGAAATACATTGTTGTGCCTCTATTGTTCTCTATTGCAGCAAAACCAGCAGCCTGCAGAAAAACTAGCCGACCAGCCAGTGGCACTAGCCGGCCAGCCAGTTTTAGTGGCTGGTAGCCACTTTTTCTGGCTGGCAGCTCGCCAACAAATCCCTGTGTTGAAGTAAGGGCAGTCTAGAGATTGGCACAATTTTCAGAGACCAAGGCGAGTACAAACAGAGGCAATTGACAGCATGGTAATGGATTTCCGAGCAAGCGCCAACTGAGCATGCATCTTTAACCTCTTGGAACAGAGCTGAGGCATTGTAATTTGTAATTAGCTATACTTGTTAGTTAGCTTGAATTTGTAATTTAATTAATTAGTTGCTAATTAGTTAAAGTTTTGTAATAATTGATTAGCTTAGCATAGTTAATTAGTTATTTTTTAAAATTAATCTAATTAGCTTAATTAGATTAGTTAGCTTAGCTTAGCTTAGATTAGCTTAGCTAATTCATTCGGACCCTCCCGCGAAAGGGCAAATGTTGTAATAAAGGTGTGTGTGTGTGTGCATGTCTTCTAACCCCCACTTCTTTCTCCTTTTTACTTATCAGCTTTTGATGGTTAGTTTAGGGCATATTTCAAGTAGCATACCTTATGCTATGCATGTTTGCATCATTCATTTGTATTGCATGCACCGGGCTCGGCGCATCATTCATATCGCATTGGATTTCAATACCTATTTGAATACATGTATCAAATTGTTGCAAATCATATGTCATGATTAGATAGCCAAGCCTATTTTAGTTGCATTTTTGCATGCGTTGCATTAGGCATCTTAACATAGCTAGGATCATGTATTGATTTCTAACTAGTTTTCTATTTTGGCTCGGAGTACATTGTAAGTGTTTACGCTTTAGCATCCTTGCATGTGTGTAAGTGATTGCCATGATAGCATGCTTGCCATGAGGCTATTTGCTTAATTGCTTTAACTGCATAAAAGCCTATGGATGAAGGCTTTATTGCTTGAATTGGGACAATTCATTGATTGTGAGTTTTAAGCCCACTTTGCGAAGTGGCACATCATGTTTTAAAGCCCACTTGAGAGTGGCAAATCCGCGCTTTAGCCCACCGTGATGGTGGCACTTTCAAACCATTTTCGAAAAACAAACATGAATTGTTTTGTTCCAATTCTTGCGATTGAGTCTATACTCGTGTGTTGTGCGCATCACATAGTAAGTTAGCTAATAATCAGAATAAGAACACATGTGTTTATAAAAACAACATATCATGTTAGTAGAGGCCGATCCTTTGATTGGGCAAGCGGGGGTGCTCATTTCAGGACCTTCCCCTCTGGTACCCAAGTTCCCGAGCCGAGGCAACTTTGGTGATGACGGACACATGGCCTTAGGCATGAGTCAGGGTTTCCTAAATTTCCCAAAATAAAATATTTAGGTGGCGACTCTAAAATCTGGCAAAGCAGTCCTTGTTTGGCGCTTTTTGATTAAAATCAATTTTCCAAAACGATTTGCCGGATTTGGAGTCTTTGGTGATTTATCAGTCTTACATTGCACTTTGTGAGATTAGATTCAGAATCGTGACAGGAGTCCGAACTGTAGTAGCATGAACCAAATTCGCGCCCTCTCCAAAAGGGGGGCGTGTGGAGGAAGTTCGGGCGGTCTACACCTGGTTTCCCAGGATTAGCTAGTTAGTTCAATTAGCGTTAAATCAAGCATGTGTTGTAATTAATTAGTTATAGCTAATTAAATGTTGTAAATAATTTGTTAGTTTGGTTAGTTATTTGATTTCGTTTTGTAATTAGTTAACTAGAATAGTTAATTAATTCGGTTTGTAATAATTAGTTAGCTTAATTAGCGTAGCTAGTTGATTAGCTTATTCATTCGGACCATCCTTCGCGTGGGCGTAATGTTGTAATAAGTGTGTGTGTGTGTGTATGTCTTCCAACCCCACATCTTTCTCCCTTTTATTTAACCGCTTTTGATGGTTAGTTTAGGGTCATGTTTCAATTAGCATATCGCATGCTTGCATCCATTCATTTGTCTTGCATGTACCGAGGCTCAGCGCATCTTTCAAACTGCATCGTTGTTTCAATACTTCTTTGAATACGTGTTTAATCGCATGTTGATCAAATCAATCCATATGCCATATTAGTAGCTGAGCCTATTAATTGCATTATTACATGTGCTACATTAGGCATCTTGTATAGTTAGAATCATGCATCTTTCTAACTAGTTTCTGTTTTGGCTTGGAGGACTCGATGAGTTTTTTGTGCTTTAGCATACTTGCATGAGCGTGATTGCCATATTGCCATGTTTAGCATGCTTGCCATGAGGCTATATGCTTAAATACTAAACTGTATGAATGCCTGTGGATGAAGGCTCGTTGTTTGAATTGGAACAATTCAACGAATGTGTGTTTTAAGCCCACTTTGTTGAGTGGCAAATCATGTTTTAAGCCCACTTTGTTTTGGTGGCAAATCCGCATCTTTAAGCCCACTTGAGGTGGGAAATTCAAACCATTTTCACAAACAAACATGTGCTGAATTGTTCCAAATTGAGCAAACTAGTCCATACCTGCTTGTGCACATCATATAGTAAAGTTAGCTAATAACCGGAATAAGAACACATAATGTTTATAAAATATCATATCATGATTAGTAGAGGCCGGCCTTTGATGGGGCGAGTAGGGGTCCTCAATTCATGACCTTCCCCTCTCGTCCCTAAGTTCCCGGGCCGAGGCAACTTCGGTGATGACGGACACGTGGCCTTTGGCACGAGTCATGGGTTTCCTAAATTTTCCTAAAAACAAAAATATTTAGGTGGCGACTCTGTATCTGGCAAAGCAGTCCAATTTTGGCATTATTTGATTTAAAATCGATTTTCCAAAAAGGTTTACCGGATTTGGACTCTTTGGTGTTTATCAGTTTCACATTGCACTTGTAAGACTAGATTCAGAATTGCGGGAGTCCAAACTATGAGGCCTTATTTTCAAACCCTTCTGAAAGGCGGGGCGCGAAAAAGGCGAGTCCACAGTTTCTGGCGACTTTGCTGGGGATTTGGAGAACTTGATTGGAACTCATGATATATTGTTTTATTTACACTTATGTGTTTCTTTGTATTTGCATTTGCATTGGTGCGCCTAAGTCACAGTGCTTGCCATCTGCTATTCCTGAGCGGTTTGCCGGAGGCTTGCTCAGAAAAGCTTGCCAAAAGGTTGACCAGTTGCGGGCTCTGCCACAATGGGAACACAACCCTTGGATCTGGACTGCCGCTGTACCATTTGATCCTGCTTTTTGACCGATCGACCTAAATGCATGTCAGAAACCATAGAGATTGTTCCAAACTAGGACAGGTTGCTCAGCCGAATGCAGGGATTGAATGAAACCGCTTATTTTGCATAGTGAACCCCTAGTTCTTGACAAAATTAGGACAGGGTAACCCTACCCCATCATAGGGGTGTTTTGGCTCTCACTTGCTTGATATGTGCTTTTGGAGTGAAACTCTGCAGGAATGTATGTATCGGTTGCAAGTCTGGGTATCAGTTTTGGGGCAGAAATCAGTGTTTGAGTACAGTTCTCCAGCTTATGATTGCAACTGCATGTTGTTTCTATCTGAGCCAAGGTGCTGTGTGGTTTCTAATTTTTGTTCTTTTTCTTTATTTTTCTTTTTGCAAGGTAGTCTTTCACCATTGCTTCAGACGATTTTGTTACCTCCCAAGCACTCTGGACTCGAGTTAGAAGGATTTGCAGATCTGGGGATCTAGTTAGGGGACAGCCAGTGTTTGTTTCACTCCCACCGGTTACTAGACGGAGGAGGATTCTGCAGAATTTGCCAATTCAGTAGTCACATTTTACCTCGCATGTGCCCAGTCAGGCCCAATCATCTACTTTTACTTCAGATAGAGAGTATTCGCCAGTTCCGGTAGTTCAAAGTCCTCCAGTCAATATGGAAGATATGCTTCACCAACTCCAGTAGACTATAGAAACATGTAGCTAGATGCTGCCCGGCAAGCTGAGACCACAGCTCGCCAAGCCGAGGTTGTAGCCGCCAATCAGAGGTAATAGAAAGGCTTCAGCAACAGCAGCCACAACTGCAGTAGCCTCAGCATCCCATGCACCCCCAGCGGGAATTTCGGCACCCGGGGTCACAATCCATGTCCAAGAAAATGTGGGCATTCAGGCGGATCCTATCCCACCTCAGACCTCCAAGGCGCCAGTTTACCCGACAGAGGCGCCGTTTGAATTTGTGGTCGACCCTACTGCACTGAAAGTGAGCAAGCTGGAAAAGCTCTTTAAACGGGCACAGGGCGTGAATTCAATCCCTGATATTGAGGATGGCTATACTGATTCGGCAGTGACGTTGCTAGATAGATTCAAGATGCCACATATAGACCGGTTTGACGGTTTCGGGGATCCTATGGTCCATCTATGGCTATTCTCTGACATCCTACGACCCATGGATCTCACCAGACTACAGAAGTTGTCGCTCTTTGGCCGGACCCTGTCGGGTATAGTGGCCATCTGGTATACCAAGCTTGAAGACTCTATGAAGAGAAACTAGGAGGAAATGGCCGAGGCCTTCATAGCACAATACTCCTACAATACTCAGATCGAGGTCACTACTCGTGATCTCGAAGCAACTCGCCAGGAGCCCAAGGAGGGCTTCTCGGATTTTGTGACCCGGTGGAGGGCCAAGGCCTCTATGATGACTATCCGGCCATCTAAAAAGGACCAGATCAGAATGGTGGTCTGTAACTTGAAAAGAAGATTATTACAGAAGATAATAGTCTTGCCTTTGTCTACTTTTGCTAAGTTCGACAAAATAAGGGTGCGAATTAAGGATGCAATGAAGCTGGGGCTGATAGACAGTGAGAAGAAACAGCCCAAGAGGGCTTTTACACGCAATTCCAATGTGACTACTAGCGGTAGTGCTGCTGTACGGCCTTCAGATATGAGCATGGTCACCACCACACCCAAGACTGCTAACCCCTTTGCCGGTACATCCAATACAACTTCCCAAACCTCAAGCCATCAGGGCCGAGGCAAGAGGGTTTTCACCCCACTCTACATGTCTCTATCTGCGGCCCTGGGGGTCCTAATAAAAAAGGGGCATCTTAAACCGTTAGAACAACGCCCACTACCCGATCCTCTCCCTCCAAAACACAACCTAGCTAAATATTATGCCTTTTACCAACAACATGGTCATGATACTGATCAGTGCTTTAGACTGTGTCATGAGATTCAAGATCTCATTGATAATAAGGTGATAGCACCTCCTAAAAAGCCCAATATCATTACAAATCCTCTCCTGCCGCATAACCAAGCCCCTCCACCCCGGCAAATGAACCTCATTCACACACTGGCCATCCCTTACAACCCCAGTATATATATCACCCCCTCCCACCTACCAAAGTCGGCGTTGTTCATCCCTAACAGCACAGACTTGTGCATGATGAACACGTCAACAATCCAAACTGAACCCGTGGTGGTGACCGTGGTAGATAAAGAAAGGGTAGCCTTGGTGGAGAATGGGAATGTCAGTTTAGTGCCTGAGGGCTCCGTGGATTTATCTGAGGAGGAATACAACCCATGTCATTATATTGTGCCGACCAATCAGGCCAAACCAGAGGTGGAGTTGCCAACAGGAATGGAGGTTAGTGTGGTCCGGGAGGATGGCCCAAGCCAGGGATTAGATGACCTAGCCGACTTGGAGGAAGACATCAACAATCTACAGTTCTTTGATGAACAAGATTCAGGAGATTTGCACATTGATTGGTTCGATCTGAATGGGTGGACAGACAACTCTGGGTGGCTTAGTGATGAACTTGATGCGGATAAGGGACTTCAACCAAAGTTGAAAGAGCCAGAAGCAGGAATTGCTACGAAGGCTGGAAGGGCCGAGGACAAGGGGAAGTTGTCGGAGAGCACCGGTATTAAGAATTGAGCTCAGGAATCGGGCATTGTTAGTACTGCTGATACGGAACAAGAGGCCGCACTGAAGCAGTTTGAACAGGAAAGGGCTGAGAATAGTCAAAAAATTAAAAAAGCCAAACACCCTGTGGGGGATCACTGTGATGTAAGAGTAATTACAACAGAACCGGACAATGGCATGTCGGTTGTTGGAGGAGTATGGTGGGAAGATGATGATCTGCATCTTGCCCATACTGACGAGGATTAGGGCCAAGACTTGCCAGACGACACTTGGTATTCTGAGGAGGTGGATCATATGACTTGAAGCGGACGGTACTTCAAGCCCCTACACTTGGACCAACACGAAGCATCAGAAAATGACAAGGAGGCTGAAAAACAGAGGGAAAAACTATCAGAGGAAGAGGCTGTGCTGAAGCAGTTGAAAAAGATTCAAGCAGACATATCTATCTGGGGTTGCTTATGACTTCACGCGTGCACAAGCAATCTGTACTGTCGGCAATGGATAAAGCAAAGTTGTCCATCGACACCACTCCGGAACAACTGGTGGGATTAGTCTTCTTAGGAGGCGCTAAGCCAACTTTGACCTTTTCCGATAAGGAATTACTATTAAAAGGCTCTAAACACAACAAGCCTCTATGCATATCCATAGAGTGCTGGAAAAAGTAGGTGCCAGTTGTACTAGTTGACACCGGGTCAGCAATTAATGTATGTCCATGCCGCATGGCTTATGCTATTGGCTTGAAACCGACCGATTTTGTGCCTACAGCCCAGGTGATCCGGGCGTATGACAACACAAGTAGAGAGGTGATGGGAACAGTGCAGATCAGAGTACAGGTTGGACCCGCGCAACAGGATATTGAATTTCACGTCCTGGATGTTCCAGCCACTTTCAACCTATTACTTGGGCCACCTTGGCTACACCAAGTAAAAGCTGTTTCTTCCACCCTCCATCAAATGCTAAAGTAGCCCCATGGAAAAGGGGTGGCCATAGCATTCAGGAATTCGTCTATATATAACCGCCGGAGGTTACTACACCTGTGTTGGAAATTGTGCACAGTGAGGAGGATGTTTTCCTTTCTCAGTTTACCTTGGTTGAGGCTCGGTAGTGCAGAGTATCTGGCTGTCGATGAGGGCTTCTATGTTGGTGCCCAATCTGTGTACTTCATGAATAAGTTGTAACACATGCTCGGAATGGGATTAGGTAGAAGTGGCCGGAAAGACGTCGCCACATTGGCCGACATGCCACATGACCTCTCATGCCTTTGCTTGGGCTAGACGCCCACCAAAGAAGACTGGGTGAGGAAAGGGAAAGAAATGGTCGGAAAAGCCAGAGCAAAGCAAAGTGGGAAGCACTATGAACTTGTGCATAAGCCAATTCAGGGAACTCTGAATGGCTGCTTTGTCTGGGAGGGGGAAGCCTTCCCATTTTGCGGCTTTCCTGAGCCATGGTTGAACTCCGAGAAGCGGCGTCTACCCGGCTTCGAGATTTTCTTCGACTTATAATTGCAAGAGGGTGAAGCCACAGAAGGATAGACTGAATTAACTGCTAAGGCTGAACAGAGCATAGAAAGTGAGTCCAACAGCAGTGAACTTGAGATAGGAGCAGCACTGGCATGTCTCCTTTCGGATCCTCAGATCAACCTGGAGAGCTTGGGAGATGACCTAACCATTTTCATGATCGGAGACCAATCAGGTGTGGACCCTTTCGGTGGTATCTTGGATGCATCTGACACCGTCCCTCACTTGGCAGCTGGAGGAGGGTTTTCTATCCAATAGTTCTTAGTCGAGTAGTGAGCCGGAATCTGATTCTATAGAGTCTATGGAGTCAACCAGATTCCAGTTCCTCTGAGTCAGAGTTCGGTATTCCTGGGGTTGATAACCCGGATGCCAAAGTTTTGTCCAAGTCGTCTTTTTCCTTTTCTTTTGAGTCGGTTGTAACTGAGGAACTGGATGAACTGGACTTTGTGAATGAGAATGCCACTGCAGGTTTTGAGTACTTCTTTGTGCCACTTGTATATTGCATTGATCATGACTTTCAAAATTTTAGTGAAAATGACAAGGAAGGAATTCCTCTGGTTTTGAAACATTTGATTGATCGAGAGGAGGATAGGTTTGTAAAACCCCTTGTGATGAAATCATTGCAATTGATGTGGGTATTGAGAAGGATCCGCATCTGGTCCAGATCGGGTCCACGTTGTCTTCGAAGGAACGCGAGCGCTTAGTTGCTTTATTAAAATATTTCAAAGATGTTTTCGCATGGACCTACAAAGACATGCCTAGAATCGATCCTGAGATTGTACAGCATCAGATCCCTCTTGACCCCGAGGGCCCACCCATCAAACAGAAGTTGCAAAGAATATGCCGGACTGGGCTTTGAAGATTAAGGAAGAGGTCACCAAGCAGATAGACGCAGGGTTCTTGCTAGTATCTGAGTATCCAACTTGGTTGGCCAACATTGTTCCGGTGCCGAAAAAAGATAGCAGAATTCGGGTATGTGTGGATTTCAGGGATCTGAACAAAGATAGTCCAAAGGACGACTTTCCTCTACCGCACATCGATGAATTAGTGGACTTTACCGTAGGCTATGCGTTGCTCTCCTTCATGGATGGATTTTCCGGGTATAACTAGATTCTGATGGCACCCGAGAATAGAGAGAAAATGCCTTCACCAACGTCGTGGGGAACTACTGCTATAGGGTGATGCCGTTTGGGTTGAAGAATGCTAGGGCTACCTATCAACGGGCAACCACAATTCTCTATGATATGATCCACAAAGAGGTCGAGGTGTATGTGGACGACATGATTGTGAAATCCAAGGAAAGAGAGGGCCATTACACCGCCTTGAAGAAATTCTTTCAAACGGATCAGAGAATATCGGTTGAGGCTGAATCCACATAAGTGCACTTTTGGCGTAACGGTAGGAAAATGCTAGGTTTCTTGATTACACAGAGGGGCATCGAGGTAGATCCTTCCAAAATCAAGGCCATCCTAAAAATGCCACCACCAAGAACTGAAAAGGAGGTGCAAGGCTTTCTAGGTAAAGTGCAATTCATAAGATGGTTTATTTCAAAATTAACCTTGACTTGTGAACCACAATTTGGTCTCCTAAAGAAAGGAAAGAAATTCCAGTAGGATGACCGATGCCAGTTTGTTTTTGAGCAGCTCAAGCAGTACCTTCAGAATCCGCCTGTGTTGTCGCCGCCAAAGCCAGGGAAGCCCTTGATTCTGTATCTATCAGTAACGGACATAACGATGGGATGCATGCTTGCTCAGGAATCTGAGGATAGGGTGGAGAAAGCCATCTACTACTTGAGCAAGAAGATGCTGGATTATGAGACCCGTTACACCCCCCGCTGGAAAGGCTTGCTTAGCCTTGGTATGGGCTACTAGGAAGTTGAGGCACTACCTGTATGCTCACTCCGTAATTCTAGTTTCGAGATTAGATCCCATCAAATATCTCTTCGAGAAACAGTGCTTACGGGTAGGCTAGCTCGTTGGTTGTTTCTTCTCTCGAATTTGATCTGAAATATATCACTCGCAAGTCTGTTAAGGGGAGAGCCATAGCTAAGTTCTTGGCAGATCACCCAGTGGAAGGGGATGAAGTGGTAGAATACCTTGTTCCCAGATGAAGCCATTCTGCAGGTTGAGGAAGAAACTTGGACAATGTACTTTGACGGAGCGTCTAACCAGTACGGTTATAAGATAGGGGTGTTGCTGATAGCACTCGACAATTCCCATATACCCTTAGCTTTCAAACTCTGGTTCAAATATCCAACAACGAGGCAGAATACGAAGCATGTATCATTGGATTGGAAGCTACCCTAGAACTAGGGGCAAAAAGGTTGGATGTCATTGGGGACTCGAACCTGGTTGTGTCTCAAGCAAAAGAAGACTGGAAGGTAAAAGAAGAAAATCTATCACCAGACCTTGGATGTTCTGATTCCTAGGTTTGAGAAGCTAACACTCACTCATCTACTAAGAGAGAACGACAAGTTCGCTGACACTTTATCAACTCCATCTGCCATGATAGACATCCCATTTGGAGTCCGGATGCGTTCGATCATTATTGAATAAAGATATACGCCAGCCTACAAATTGATCGTTGCAATAGATGAAGTGCAAGATCAAAACCCTTGGTATTGTGATATCTGAAACTTCTTGGAAAATGAGGTTTATCTACCAGGGCAAACGCCAAAGATAAGAGGGCAATACGGCGAATGGCCATTCAATTTATCATCTGCGGAGGTAAGTTATATAAGAGAGGTCATCTGGGAATGCACAAGCTGTTTGTTGACGCAAAAGAGTCGAAACGCTTAATGGAGGCTATCCATGGGGGAGAGTGTAGAGTGCACATGAGCGGAGTAAAGCTAGCCCAGAAGATTCTCAGGCAATGTTACTGCTGGTCTACCATGGAGGAAGATTGTATTGGTTTTGTTCGGCGATGCCACAAATGCCAAATTCATGCAAATCGCATGAATATCCCACCGTCGAAGCTGTACAACATGACTTCACCATGGCCTTTCTCAGTCTAGGAAATTGACATCATTGGGGCAGTTACACCAAAAGGGTCAAATGGACACGAGTACATTCTGGTGGTAATTGATTATTTCACGAAGTAGGTAGAAGCTCAGTCTTGTGCAGTGTTGAAAGCAGTGCATGTGGCTAAATTCATTCGAAACAACATTATTTGTCGTTATAGAGTCCCGAAATGAGATCATTTTAGATAATGGCTCCCATTTCAAGAAAGAAGTGATCGACTTGTTGGAGAAATACAACGTGACTTTTCATAAGTCATCTACATATCGGCACAAACCAACGGAGCTGTTGAGGCCGCAGAAAATGGTTGAGACTTACAAGGACTGGCTAGACAAATTGCCATTTGCTCTCTGGGGTTACAGGACTTCGATTCGGACATTTACTGGGCAACTCTGTACTTCTTTTTATAGGATGGAAGTTGTTCTGTCGATTAAAATAGAGGTTCCGTCGCTGCAAGTTATGGCTAAGTGCTAGATAGCATAAGTGCATTGGCAGCAGAGCAGGTTTGAAGAACTGATGTTGTTCAATGAGAGGCTGAAAGCACTGTACCATGTTGAAGGATATCAACGTAGGATTGTCAGGGCTTTTAACAAGAAAGTTAAGTCTCAGAATCTTAAGGAAGGGGATTTGGTGCTGAGAGACAACCGAGCTCCCATCCATGACCCTAGAGGGCAAGTTCAGACCCAATTGAACTGGTCCTTACACTATCAGGACTATTTGGTCGGGTGGAGCCGTTATTCTTATCGACCTGGATGGCCTAGAATTTCCCAACGATCAACATGGACAAGGTTTAAGAAATTTTACCTCTGAGAGGCTCGCTAGGCCGAAACCCAGAAGGGCGACCTAGGCAAAAGTTAGAGCACAAAAAATTAGAAAAAAAAAACTGAGCCCGCAAGGTTGAAAACCCAGAAAGGGCGGCCTTGGTAAAAATTAGAGCGCAAAAGGAGAGCGTTAATACTCGAGTGAACCGGAACCGAACTATGTAAGGCCTGATTCCATCTTCGGGATACGTGAGCTACTTCATTCTGAAGTCCAGCTGTAAACACCTCCAAATCAATTGTGTCCATATGTTTGATTAAGGCATCCCTATCTGTTTGTTATTTGAAATCGGTTGTAATTCTTACCCTGAGAGAAGAGTTGACTATAGTGCTGAGCAGTGCTATTCAATCAAGGAGCAATTTTCTATTTCTGGATTCGGGGTTGTACATCTCGAGGATAGATTCCATGTGTGTCAAGTTGTGATCCTTATCGAAAATGATTTTGAAAAGTTTGATAAAAATTGATTTTGTTCAAATTAATCTTTTTACAACTTAGACCATTTTTGGACCAAAAGGAAAATCTTCAGTGCCCACAACTTCAATTTCATTAATTTCAATACAAAGTTCTCCAACTCTCGATACAAATCAAAGTTGCTTTTATTACATTCAAAAGGAAAACTTGAAAAGTTAGATCAAAGCAATAAACTTGGGGCATAGATGAGTTAGGTGTTCCTTCGTCCCCTCCCTGCACTTGTGGAAGCTTCCGATGCTAAGTGGGCCCGGATTGCGCTTCATTTCAGCCAAGTCAAGCACTCGCCAGAAAGTGTGCAAGTGAAACTGGGAGCAGCCAGAATTCCTTGTCTCTATGCAGCGGGGTATCAAGCTAAATGTGAACCTCGGATTGGGAATGAAGTCGGGTACTCTATCCCTCTTCTGGGCAAGTCTGGTCGTGTCCGAACTGACACCTGAACCGGAACGGAAAGTAGAATACACAGTATGTCAAGCCAATCAGCTGAATGCAGGGTTGTCGAGCTATGTTGTAGCTCATCACGGGCAGATCAAACCAAGAACAACGCCAAGCAATGTCAGTAGCAGACCTGTTGCACATCCAATGGCACCACCATCCCTCGTTCGGGAAATCCACTAGCCGTTGGCAAAAGAAATAGCCTCGTGCTGAATATGCAGGGCAAGAGTCCACTACCTTCAGCTTGTCCAGGAGCCATATCTGGGAGGGATGAAAGAAAAGAGAGATTAAAGAATAGAGAGGTGTATGCTAAGAGAAAAAGTGAGAAAAGGGCTTTGAAAGAAGACTAGAGCATGAGTGCCGAGTGATATGAGAAACACATATAAGAAAGGGTGGGAAACATTACCTGAAGAAGTAGTGGACTTCTTGCAAATCTGTTTGTCTCTCACCGATGAAAGGAGTCTAAGCCCATCAAAGTCTCGGCCAATGCTAAGCCAATGCAGCTTTTGCCCTATTTTAAACCTTGTGCCACTTCAACTAGCTGAATGCTAGACCCGCCGAAACTAGGGGCAAAGAGAAAATGAGCTAACATGCACAAACAAAGGGCGTGTTGTTGAAAACCCTGCCAAAGACGGTCGTGGGATCACTGGCACCGGAAAATCGATGAATTAGACTGGGAATGTTTAGTTCTCTGTTGTGGGCCAGAGATTGAGCCTCGTGCATGGTGAGCCCGCACATCTTTCCCAAAGCTTGGGCAGGACCAAAACGGACTGAGGCAAGATTTCCTCGTCACGCCAGGATTCCATCAACACTTGAAATTCTTTAATTGTAGGGCACATCTCTTGCCCCCCGAAGCTAAACACGTGCGTAATCGGGTTCCAACATCTAGCCGCAGCATGAAGGAACAGAAAACACAGTGGAGAACGACTTAGTGGGAATAGTGCATTTATCTCGAAACCCCAGAAATTTACTTTTTCCGAGCCATCTAAAGTTACAATCCAATTTGAGAGTTTTTGGTAAAGAATGGCTCAATTTGTGGCAAAAACAGAGCTGGAATGAAGAAACTACGAAGTCTCAACTTTTGTAGAGGATAAGGCATTGGGTGGAAGACATGTGGCAACAATCTAGAGGTCTCTCACATTGATGGGCGACCGGCCAGTGGTGATGGCCGACATGCCACTTTTGTAGCCGACTGGCCACCACTGGTAGTCGACAGACACCACTGGTGGCCGACAGCCTCTGTTCATGGCTAGTAACCTTCTTGTCTATCCTGTGGTCCACCTGTGTGTTGAGAGTGCGGAGAACCTGTGTTTTGTTCTGTTTTTTGCGCATTCCAAGGTCTTGTTTTGAGTCCCTTTGGACTTGAGCATGTTCATTGAGTTGTATTTGTCTTGTTTTGTTTATCAAGTTACTTTTGTGTTGTTTAGTTTATCAAGTTGTTGTGTTGTTTATCGAGTTATGTTTGTGTTATTTTGTTTATCGAGTTGTTGTTGTTAGTTGTTTATTCTATTTGTTAAGTGTTAGTCGGTTCATTACCTAATCAAGAAGGTTATGTCAACACAATATGTAATTTCCATTAATCAAGTTCAATCTCATTTCCATGCTATGCGGTGCTCAGAATGCAAAATTCAACACTTTTTCATACAAAAACTAGTTTCCATTCCGATCATGGTTGTTTTTACAAAAGTGCTATACAAGTTTTCATAGCAAATAAAACTTGTCTGAAGCTGTACAAAGTGCTAACACTACTACAAAAGAAACTAAGCAAAAAAATACAGGTAGATTAGCGCCAACTATCTCAAGCTCTAGAGGCCCTCTTCATCCTCTCCCACGACGGAGCAGACTCTGTAGAGCTGTCTCCATCTGCGCCGCTATCTGAACCAGATGCTGAATCAGAATCGGAACCAGAGTCGTCGTTGCCCTCTGCCTCAGAGTCTAACTCAGCATCATTGCCACTAGCAGAACCTGAGCCAACGTCATCGTCTCCGCTCTCTGACGACTCTGAATGTTGACTCGCCACCTCTTCGGCCTCGCTGGTCTCAGTATCATCCTCACTCAAAATAGGCTCTGAAGGGCCACTCTCAGCTCGGGTGCTCCTAGCTCGGCCTTGGCTGCGCCCTATGGCCTGTCTCTCTCTCCCTACTGCTGGAGGGGGTACTGATGGTCCTGGTACTGTTGCCGCTGGTGCTGTCGATATAGGTGGGACCTGAAAAGGCAGTTTGTGTATGTCAGCCACAGTATGTGTATCAGATGCAAGTATGGTGTGCAAAATGTGTATATGTAGAAGTCAGGTACAATGTATGAATTCAGATGCAGTGTATCAATGCAAAGTGGGAAAATTTTCAGTTAAAATGTCAGTTTCACTGTGTCAGTGGAAATGTGATGACTGGAATGTAAGAAAACTGAAGAAATTACCTTAATGTCGTAGAAGTCGAGCAGTGCCTCACTCCTCAAGATCATGCCCTCGAAAAAGGCTAAAAACTCCAGTAGATCCTCAGTGTACCCTGGAGGTGCCTGCAAATGCATTTGGGAATGATCAGTGTCCGAAAGGAATGAATATCTGAGAGAGACTGGAAAAAATGAAAAAAAAAAACTGTGATACATACCGGAGGTGAGTCAGGAGCTCTAACATATCTATGACCAGCCGCTGGAGGCTCAATCAAAATCTGGTAAGCCTTTCCGGTGTACCGTCAGCATGTTAACTCGATCGGAAGCTCTGGCCAACCGAAGCCCTGTCTAGTGGGGGGCACCCCTCTGGCCCTACCCCTCGATGCTTGAGCCCTGCTCGTCGAAAGGGCGTCTGCTACTCTTCCTGCACGAGCACGAGTACCCATCAAGGGAGGCATGAGATGCGTCTATATAAATGTTGCATAGTCCCCCTCTCTGAGAAAGTACTCGGCGTCCATGCCCCGAGTAAAATCAATCACCTCCTGGGAGGAAAGGCTTTCTGTAGCTTGCATAGATGGCGGAGGCGCCATGGGAACTACCTGCTGCGGCAAACCCAAGGTCTGGCGTATAAAGCACTCGCCTAAGAACCAGGCTCGACATACTGGGCCCTCGAGCACAAGTTGGAAGCGGGAAGCCCCTCGAGCGCCGGCAAACTGGTCCCTGACTCTCTCAGGCATCGTTGCCCAAGGCTGCTAAGAGATCTGTAAACAGAGAATACACAGATTGTTAGTTGCCATTAGATATGTAATATGAATCAGAGCTGAAGTAAAGTAGCAAAAACTGTGAGTTTTGAGTTACCTCTGCCACGGTTATGGTGTCGAAGTACCGGCTGAAGAATGGAAAGGTCTCCCTGGTCCTCTTCAAGCACCTTCGTCGTACCGATGAGAGTATGGTACAACAAGAGGCATCTCCATCTCCAGCTCTGGGGCAAGGGTCGGGAAGTATGCATATACCCACAGCTGCAAGAAGCAAAAGGAAACAGTGAGTATACAACATATAAACACAGGCAATGCAGAAAGCAGAATGTGTATGTAGAATGCAGAGAATGCAGAAAGCATAATGTGTAGTATAACGTACAGAAAGTACAAGTGTAAAGCAGAGAGCAGACTATGTGTGTGCAGTGTACAGAAAGTGCAAAGCAGAAAGAACAACAGGAAACGCAAAGCAGAAAAGTAAAGCATACCTCCCAGGCTCTCCAGTAACGGCCGACTCTGTTCCCGCTCCTACGGGATTTCGAGCTCATGTAGCCATACAAGGTAGCAAGGCCAGCTCCGCCCCAATCGTAAAGTCGGACCTGAGACAAGTCCACAAAGGTACTCAAGAGATATAACCCAATAGTGTTCGCTCTATCTGCGAACAAAGTGGTGCCGAAAAGGAACATCAAGAAGCCTCGGGCGTACTGCTCGATCTCCTCTAGGGTCTCTGGCTCTGTCCCTCTAAAATGCTCTGAAAACCAAGTGTATTGCACCATCCCCGACCAGAAGAGAGGTGGGCGTGCCCCTAGCAGGTAGATCCATGCAACCTTCCACTCACCCATGTCTGTATCATAAGGGATCGGACGACCCCCTACCTCTATGCTAGTGAGCATAGAGAAGTCATAGGGAGTCATCGTCATCTCCCCCGCAGTAGAGAAGTGGAAAAAGTTGGTGGTATCCCACCACCTCTCTACTAGTGCTCCAAGTAAGGGCCTACTCGCTATGAGATGTGACAACCACATGCAGAACGAGCCGAAGCCAGCCTCGTCAATAATCTGGCGGACGCCGACGGGGAGCTCCATATATCACTCCCTCACGGATGTGGCTCCGTATCTTCTGATAGAGTGTGAGTCCTCCTGTAATTGGAATGGGCAGATAAAAGGTGGTGTAAGAAATATAGTGCAAGAATGTGTTTGAGACAAGTAGATGAAAGGCAGTGTAAGAAATACAGTGCAAGAGTGTGATTTATGCAAGAAATGCAAAGTACATTGGGGAAAATGTAAGAATACAGTGTATACCTCGGTGGCGCCATAAGATAAATGGGACTCCGGCTCTCGTAGCAAGAGGTCCTCTAACACACCTCGCGCGAACCCTCTGAAATAACGAATACTGTCGGGTGGTAGTACATACGTCTCAGGATGATATGTCTCCGGGTCAAAGGGTCGAACCCTGGGTGGTAGTAGTATAGGCTCGGGATCTGCCTCCATCCCCGGAGAAGCTCTGTCATGTGGAATGTTGTCCGCCATCTGGGAAGAAGATGAGAAAAGTGGCCGAAAATGAGGAAAATGGGTGGAAAATACCGAAAGTCAACAAAAGTCAACCCTAAAAGAGAGAAAAGGGAAGAAAAAGTCAAAGCTCGGGAAAAGGCATAGAACCTAAGAAGAACTCGAGGGAAACAAGCCTCAAATGGTGAAACTCCAAGAAAAAAGACCGAAATCGAATTTCAATCGGTTCATAACGAAGTATACAAAGAGGATTTAGCGAATCAAACGTCCGTGGGCGTTGGAAACGCGTATAAAGCGCGGATTTAGAGGGGAAAAATGACTAGAGAGGGAGAGGATGGATTTTCGGCAATGGGGAAGTGTGGAAATGAAGTTTGGGTGTGTTTACTTAAAGGCCCGAGGAGAAAAGACCAAAATGGCCCCAATCTGCCATCGGTGGCTAACCGGCCACCAGTGGTGGCCGACAGGTAGCTGACACCCTCCCCTAGTGGCCGACAAGTGCCTAGTGCTCCTCTTTTGAATTTTGATGCTGTTTTGTGTCTTCATTTCTCAGTAAGTGCAAGAAAAGTTCACTTTCAAGTTCTGCGGAAGCTCTAAACTGTGTCTTCAGAACATGATGTTCAGTGCTAGTCAACATGAAGGAGGTGTATCCTTTTAAAACATATTGCAACTCTTCCGAGAGGTAAATCGGAAGTTGTGACTGAGTCGGTTTTATCAAACACGCTTTTGTCATTGCATAGAACGTGCATCTCTTTGTTGTTGCATGAAACGTGCATTTCACATGTGATCTTGCATAGAATGTGCACTTCTCACATTTGCATAGAACATGCTTCTATTTCCCATTCGCATAGAACATGCATTTGGTATTTTGCATAGAACATGCTGTTAATCTCGCATTGAACATGCATTTTGTACTATTGATTGTGCATAGAACATGCATTTTGTACTGTTGCATTGAACATGCATCCCAATGTGGCATAGAACATGCTCCGGCTCTCGCCGCATAAAATATGCTTCTGTTTTGTTTCTCGCATGTTATGCATAAAACATGCCTTTAACATTGTGTCTTGGTTATTCGTCTTGCATAGAACATGCATTCTTACTATATTGTGCATGTTAAGTTTCTTTCTTATGTAGGCACGATATTGTATGTATGGTTCATTCAGAGGTGTTCCAGGTAGAATCACTTGTATCCTTTGGTTACCGCTTCGGTTAAAAACATTTGTGTGTGTCCTGATGTTTATCACCTCCTTCGGTTACCGCCTTTTGGTTAAAAGCACTCGGGTGTGCCCCAGTGTTTACACCACTCCCTTTGGTTAAAAGCACTCGGGTGTGCCCCGGTGTTTACACCACTCCCTTTGGTTGAAAGCACTCGGGTGTGTCCCGGTGTTTACACCCCCCCTTTGGTTAAAAGCACTCGGGTGCGTCCCCGGGTTTACACCTCCCTTTGGTTAAAAGCATTCGGGTGCGTCCTGGTGTTTAAACCTCCCTTTGGTTAAAAGCATTCGGGTGCGTCGCGGTGTTTACATCTCCCTTTGGTTAAAAGCATTCGGGTGCGTCCTGGTGTTTACACTTCCCTTTGGTTAAGTGCACTCAGGTGTGCCCCGGTGTTTACACCACTCCCTTTGGTTAAAAGCACTCGGGGTGTGCCCCGGTGTTTACACCACTCCCTTTGGTTAAAAGTACTTGGGTGCGTCTCGGTGTTTACACCCCCTCCCTTTGGTTAAAAGCACTCGGGTGCGTCCCGGGGTTTACACCTCCCTTTGGTTAAAAGCATTCGGGTGCGTCCTGGTGTTTACACCTCCCTTTGGTTAAAAGCATTCGGGTGCGTCCCAGTGTTTACACCTCCCTTTGGTTAAAAGCATTCGAGTGCGTTCCGGTGTTTACACTTCCCTTTGGTTAAGCGCATTCGGGTGCGTCCCGGTGTTCACACCCTCCCCCCATTTTTTTTCCTTCCGTGTGCAACACATTAGGATCTTGGTTGAGACCTCGAGTGCGCCAGCCAGTCACTTTTCGCCTTTCCTGCGCATCGCATAGTTAAGCTTGCATAATTTCTTACATCCTTTCTAGATGAAATGTGGTTTGGTCTGTAATTTCCACGCGTGCCATGTTTGCTTACTTCTTCTTATGATTGATATTGCTATACCTTGTTTTCGATTTTCTTTGCATTGCACTTGCATCTAGATATTTCGTTACAGCCTCATTGCATGATCATAAGTTATGTTTTTGCATCGTGCATATCATTTGCATCTTGCCCCAGAACTACGCTAGTTTGATTCCTTGCAAAGGGATATGTAGGCAGCCTGCAGGCGCAACCATTTGTTTCCTCTTGTTTGTTTGCTTGTCCAAGTCTTCGGCCATATCAAAAATGGGTCGTCTCTGGGCTTTGACATTCACTCCCGTCATTTCATGACTTCCGAGTTCTGTCAAAGAGGGGCAACTATAGACACCCCATTTTTGACCGTCCACAAGACTCGGACGTCATCGCTTGTGCACTCGACGATTGTGCTTGTTTGTGTTCGTTTTGAGTGCTCAAAGTCCTCAATGGAGTACCTTGCCTTAGAGCCTTGAAACCTTATCTGTTTTGTGCATTGTTTTGGACCAAAAGCTTGTTGTTTCAAGTCTGGAAGAGTGGGTGACCTGTCGGCCAGCCCCATAGGCTGTCGGCCTTGGCTGGTGCTTGGACCAAAAGCTTTTTGTTTCAAGTCAGGAAGAGTGGGTGACCTGTCGGCCAGCCCCATAGGCTGTCGGCTACCAGTGGTAGCCGACGACCATTAGTCTATTTTTCTAGATATTTGTTGACAGTTGTGCCAGCTGTTGCACACTGAGCTGCATCTCTATACATGTGTATGGTAGGATGTTCCTAAGCTCAAGACTTGTTTTTCTATAAGGGGGTTCCTCCCCTATTTTAGAGGGTTAGCAATTTTAGACCAAAAAAATATCTCTCTCTCTCTCTCTCTCTCTTGATATTTTGTGCTTAGTTGCCTAGTTTCTCTATACTTTTGCATACCAACCCTTAATCAAACTTGACCATCTTTGAGCTGAGGTTCCTTGGAGTCTTGTTGGAGGTCTAGAAGGAGGTTTGAGTTTGAATTTGTGCCTAATTTGTGCTTTTTGCTTCAAAGGTATAGCACTTACCTCGTTTATACTTGTTTTGTATCGTTGTTTTGCCATCTATTTCAGCTGTTTTTGGGCTGATTTTGAACTACCAAAAACTCTATTTTTATGGTTTAAAAGTGTTGGTTTTAGGTCATTTTGAGATAGGGGGTGGTCCACCCTTCTTGCTCCTTTGCTTGTTAAGCTTTTGTGCTATTATTCATCACTTTAAAACCCACTTTTTAGGGCCTTTTAACCACTGAATTTCAGACATTTTTCAGTGGTAAAAAAACTCATTTTGAAGTCCAAAATTGGAGGGGTTAGCCTCCCCTCCTTGTGTCTTGCTTGCATGCCTAGTTAGCCTCATGTATTAGTTTATTGTTTTAGCTTTTTGTGGCTTAAGTCCAGCATGCTTTAGACTATATTTAGGGCTGTTTTGCCGCTGTTTTTGACTGGCTAATTCATTTGAGCTTTGTATGGCATAGTTGTAGTGTAATTTCCTTCACTAGCTTGGTGTTTTAGGGCTTTAATCACCATTGTTTTGAGTTGATAGCATGTTTTAGTGTTGTTTTGCACTTAATTTCAGCATTTAATCTCTACAATCTCCCTCAATTCTTCACTTTTTTGTTTGCTTTGAAAGTGGTTTTAAACCCCTTGTCTGTCTAAGTGTGAAATGGAGATGCTACACCTAATGGTTTAATCCCTTAGGGGGTTCATTACCAACAGTGTAATGCCTCTTTAATGCCCAAAGCTACTTGTGATTTGAGCCATCTTTCCACTAGAGGACAATCACCAATGGACAATTGGATTAAGGAATGGTTTGGTAATTAAAATGAGTAAATAAAAAAATGACAAGTAAAATAGGCAAGATAAGCATCTTTCATGTTGCATTACATGTGTTCGAATCGGACGTTAATTCGAACATAAGGAAAATGGGACATTTCATACTCAAAAGTGAATAAATGTGCCACTTTCTTGGTCACCATTGCCCTTAACCATGCATGATAGGGTGGTGGTCATTTTGGTCTTGTTTGTGCATTTATTAAACTTGTACAAACTTGGTCCATTAGCCATCATGCATAGAAATTGCTTGATTGATGGCTTGAGGGCCAAGGGTTTCTCTCCTTTGAGCTTGTGTGATGATAAAGAGGGTAAACAGTACAAGCAACCTGTGAGAATACACTATGTTTCTCTATTTTGCTCTCTGTTGCAACATGCAAGTGTGAACTAGCAGTAGCCGACAACCACCATCAGTGGCTGACTGGCCACCATTGGAAGCCGACCGGCCGCTTGTCCCCCTTGTTGGCCATCAGTGATTTTTTGTACAGTGTGTTCCTGAGGTAGAGCAAAGGTGTTCTAAAAGTTGGAAGAATTTTCAGTGATCAAATATGTGCAAACAGAGGCTACAGCAGCAAAGCAGTGGCTTTTTCGCGTGACGGATCTAGCATACATGCATTCCTCGTTTCCTGGGATTTACTAGTTAGTTCGATTAGCGTTAGATCAAGCATGTGTTGTAATTAATTAGTTGTAGCTAATTAAATGTTGTAAATAATTAGTTAGTTTAGCTAGTTATTTGATTTCATTTTGTAATTAGTTAACTAGAATAGTTAATTAATTCGGTTTGTAATAATTAGTTAGCTTAATTAGCGTAACTAGTTGGTTAGCTTATTCATTCGGACCCTCTTTTGCGTGGGCGTAATATTGTAATAAGTGTGCCTGTGTGTGTGTGTGTCTTTCAATCCCACGTTTTTCTCCCTTTTATTTAACCGCTTTTGATGGTTAGTTTAGGGTCATGTTTCAATTAGCATATCGCATGCTTGCATCCATTCATTTGTCTTGCATGCACCGAGGCTCGACACATCATTCAAACTACATCGTTGTTTCAATACTTCTTTGAACACGTGTTTAATCGCATGTTGATCAAATCAATCCATATGTCATATTAGTATCTGAGCCTATTAATTGCATTATTGCTTGTGTTGCATTAGGCATCTTGTATAGTTAGGATCATGCATCTTTCTAACTAGTTTTCGTTTTGGCTTGGAGTACTTGGCGAGTTTTTTATGCTTTAGCATACTGTAGACACCCCATTTTTGACCGCCCTTAAGACTTAGGGGCCTCAGGTTGATTACTTGAGGATGAAGGCTTTGTTGCACAAAGGTTCGATTTCATCGGCAAGAGGAGCTTCAAATCCTAACCTTACACCCTATTTTTGGACCAAAACTATTTTGACCAAAATGATTTTAGATCTTAAAACCCTCTCTTTCAAAATATTTTTGCCAAATATCTTTACGATATTCCGACGCTCGCATTTCATTAAATGTTGCATTTTTCAGTAAACCGAGCAAGGACAAAGTGGAAATGAATGAAAGAGATGTGAACTCTTTGAAAAATATTTCAAAGCACCTTATTTAGAGGTTTGGAGTTGAAGAAAATTAGAGAGAGAAGAAAACTAGTTTGGGAGAAGATAGGCATCTGTAGACCGCCGAACTCCGCTCCGCGCGTGAGGGCGAATCGTAGTTCTAGCTACTACAGTTCGGACTCCTATCACGGTTTTGAATCTAATCACACAAAGTGCAATGTAAGACAGATAAATCACCAAAGAGTCCAAATCCGGCAAATCGTTTTAGAAAATCGATTTTAATCAAAAAGCGCCAACATGGACTGCTTTGCCAGATTTCAAGTCGCCACCTAAATATTTTATTTTTGGAAATTTAGGAAACCCTGACTCATGCCTAAGGCCATGTGTCCGTCATCACCAAAGTTGCCTCGGCTCGGGAACTTAGGTACGAGAGGGGAAGGTCATGCAATGAGCACGCCAGAAACTGTAGACCGCCCGAACTCCGCTCCGCGTACTAGGGCGTGAATCGTAGTTCTAGCTACTACAGTTCGGACTCCTGTCACGGTTCTAAATCTAATCTCACAAAGTGCAATGTAAGACTAATAAATCACCAAAGAGTCCAAATCTGGGAAATCGTTTTGGAAAATCGATTTTAATCAAAAGCGCCAAACGTGGACTGCTTTGCCAGATTTCAAAGTCGCCACCTAAATATTTTTTTTTGGGAAATTTAGGAAACCCTGACTCGTGCCTAAGGCCACGTGTCCGTCATCATCAAAGTTGCCTCGGCTCGGGAACTTAGGTACGAGAGGGGAAGGTCATGCAATGAGCACCCCCGCTTGCCCGATCAAAGGATCGACCTCTACTAACATGATATGTTGTTTTTGAAAACACATGCGTTCTTATTCTGATTATTAGTCTAGAATTACTATGTGATACGCACAGCATACAAGTATAGACTAAATCACTCAATTTGGAACAAAACATCTCATGTTTGTTTTTGAAAATGGTTTGAAGTTGCTACTCACAAGTAGGCTAAGTCGCGGATTTGCCACCCTCAAGTGGGCTTAAAACTCACATTTTGATGAATTGTTCCGATTCAAGCAATGAAGCCTTCATCCATAGGCATTCATGCATTTAAACACATAAGCACATAGCCTCATGGCAACATACACATCTCATGCGGTATGCTAAAGCGTAAAAGCTTACCTAGTACTCCGAGCCAAAACAGAAACCAATTAGAATCAATGTATGATCCTAATTATACAAGATGCCTAATGCAACACATGCAAAATGCAACTAAAATAGGCTCGGCTATCTAGAATGGCATATGAATGCAACACTCGATAACATGCTTTGAAACACGTATTCAAGGAAGTGTATTAAAGTACAATGCAGTTTGTATGATACGCCGAGCCTGGTGCATGCAAGACAAAATGAATGATGCACGCATGCAAGCATAAGTATGCTAATTGAAATATGCCCTAATCTAAGCACTAAAAGCGGATAAGTAAAAGGGAGAAAGACGTGGGGTGAGAAGACATGCACACACACACGCACACTTATTACAACATTTTCCCTCTCGACGGAGGGTCCGAATGAAAGCTAAGCTAAATAACTAATCTAATAATCTAATTAGACTAATTATTACACAACCGAATTGAAAACTAGCTATGCTAAGCTAATTAAGAAATTACAATAATGAATTAAATTAGCTAACACATTAACTAATTAATTACAAAATAACTAAGCTAATGAACTAGTTTAGCTAAGCAATTTAAACAAATGGCCTCGAGAAGCAAGGGGGATATACATGCTCGGTCAGCTTCGCTCGGAAATCCACTACCGTGCCTTATGATGCCTCTGTTTGCACTCTTTTAGACTTCTGAAAATTGTGCAAACTTCCAAGATGCTTCTGATCCACCCTAGAAACATGTTGATGGGTGGTCGGCCAAGAGGGATGGCCATTGGCCAAAATTAATGGTCATCGGCCACTTTTGATAGCCGATCGGCAGACTTGGTGGCCGGTCGGCAGCTTTGATGGCCGGTCGGCCACTGCTTCCTGTAATTTCTCCTTTTGCTATAACAGAGTACAAACAGAAGCATGGTAGTGTATTTGCAAGGTATGTGTGCACAACCAACCTCCCTATCATTTCTCAAGCTCAAGAGAGTGTGGTACTCGACTCTCGGGCCACAAACTGAGCATCGCAATGCACGATCGCACAATTTCAATGTCAATGAATGTACAAATAACACGTAAGGGCCTCCACCTCTATCATGCATGATCAAGAGGGTCGACGACCGAGAATTGAGGCACGTTTCATCACTTCAACTATGAAACGTCCCCTGTTTCTCGTGTTTGGATTAATGTTCAATCAAAACACAATGCAACGCAACAACATTCCAAACAATATACAAACAACATGAGCATGGCAAGTTAGAGTCCTTAAGCATGAAAGCTAATGAAGGATACAACACAAGGGCTATGTAATGCAATGCTCAATGGACCAAACCAGCTCCAAATAGACCTGATGCATGCCAAAACAAAGGCCTAAGCATGTTGGAAATGAAGCTCAATGGACTAAATAAACATGCATACATGTTAGGCCACAAACAAGGCACAATGCTCAACTCTCAAATACAATTAAAGAGTGAAAAAAAACATGGAAGTGTGACAACACTATATGCTCTGAAATATCATTCCAAATGATGTCAAGACATGCAAATACCTCAAGCCAAGCATGCAAGATACCTCAAAACCCAAAGCTAGTCAAGGTTATTGCACTACAAGCATGCATAACAAGCATCATACGACCAAGAAGGTTCAAAACAGAGCTAAAGCATGCCAAAATATGAACAAAAGCATGCTGGAGTATAGCCAAAAACATGCTAGAATGATGGTCCAAAGCATGATGCATGTTAGGCTAGTGAGTGGAATTGCACTATAAGTGCAAGAAGCATGCAAGAAGTAACCAAACCAACCCAAAACAGTGTTATGCCATGCTAAAATAAGGCCTAAGACATACTAAGATGGAGCCTCAAGGAGGCAGAAAAACATGCTAACTTGGTGAGCCATTAACACAAGCACACAAGAGAAGAGGAGGGGGGACAACCCCCACCTATTTAGGGCCTCAAAACACACTTTCTACCACTTAAAACACATTGGATTTCAGTGGCTAAAAGGCCAAGAGAAGATGATCTCGAAGGCCTAAAGAGATGGCTCAAAACAAGGCAAAATAAGGCACAAAAGGGGGTATACCACCCCCAACACCAAAGAGGCCTCAAACAAACACTTTTAATACTTAAAAAAGAAGCTTTTTACAGTTGAAAGCTAAGCCAAAAGAAGCATGCAAAGATGGCTAAGTACTTAAGCAAAACAAAGCTTAAAAGAAGATATGGGACTTACCCTTGAAGAACAGCAAAACCAGCAGCTTTTCTGAGCCAAAACCAACCTTAGGATGCTAAAACAAGTCCTATGGAATCTCAGCCCCAAGGTCAAGAGGTTTGGCTAAGGGTTGTAGGCAAAATGTATGAAGAACACTCACTTTCAAGCAATAGAGAGAGAGAGAGAGAGAGAGAGAGAGAGAGTTCTTGAGAGAGAGAGAGATATATTTGATCTAATGCAAATTTTCAGAACCTCTGGAAAGGGAGAGGGACCTCCCCTCTTATAGAAATCCAAGTCTCAAGCTTGTTGAACAAGCTAGAGGCTTGGTTTAATCCCTCCATACACGTGTATGGAGGATGCAATCTATGCTCACCAGCTGTCACAGCTGGCAACAAAATATCTGAAAAAGAAAAGAAAAGGGCCTCGGCTAAAAGGTATGGTCGACCGGCCATTAAAGGTGCCGACCGGCCACCACTTATGGCCGATGGAAAGAGGGCATGGCTGATGGGCACAAGGCTTGGCCGATGGGTTGTAGGGCTGGCCAACAGGCCACCCCTTTCCCTCAGAAACAAAACCACAAGCTCTTGGTCCACAACCAAGCACAAAACAGACAAGTTGAGAGGCTCCAAGGCAAGGCGCACAGCTGAGACCTTCAAAAACTCAAAACGAACACAAGTATGGATGATCATCGAGTGTTTAAACGATGACGTCCAAGTCTTGAGGACGGTCAAAAATGGGGTGTCTACAGTTGCCCCTCTTTGACAGAACTTGGAAGTCAAGAAATGATGGGAGTGAATGTCAAGGCCTTGAGACGACCCACTTTTCACAAGGCCGTAGACTTAGACAAACATACAAGATAAGAATATGGATGCGCCCGCAGGCTGGGGCAAAATGCAAATAATATGCACAATGCAGAACATAACTTATGATTATGCAAAGAGGACTGTAATGAAGCATTTATGCAAAATAAATACAACATTTTAAGCAAGCGAATAAGAAACAACAGTCTCACACATTCCAGCAGAAATGATGTAAGAAAATTATACAATTCTCACTGCGTCTCACACGGAGAAGACTAAAAGCGACTACCAAGAATACCCGGAGTCTCAAACACAACATCTCTCAGCGTATCACACGCAGGGGAGGAAAAAGCAACATCTCTCAGCGTATCACACAGGAGAGGAAAAAGCAACATCTCTCAGCGTATCACACGCAAGAGAGGGAAAAGTAACATCTCTCAGCGTATCACACGCATCTCTCAGCGTATCACATGTAGGAGAGGAAAAAGCAACATCTCTCAGCGTATCACACGCATGAGAGGAAAAAGCAACATCTCTCAGCGTATCACACGCAAGAGAGGGAAAGGAACACCTCTCAGCATATCACACGCGAGAGAGGGAAAGGTTCACCTCTCAGCGTATCACACGCGAGAAAGGAAAAAGGTACACCTTTCAACGTATCACACGCGAGAGAGGGAAAGGGTACACCTCTCAGCATGTCACACGCGAGAGAGGGAAAGGTACATCTCTCAGCATATCATACGCAAGAAAGGGAAGGTAGCAGTACAAGCACTAAGGAGTTGTATAAACATCGAAGTGCATGCCAATGCTTCTAACAAGGGTATAGCGTAAACACCGAGCGCACCCAGGCATTTCTAACCAAAACAAAGCGAACTCAAAGGACAGGAAAGGTCTTACCTGGCATTCCTCTGAATGAACCGTACATACAATATCGTCTGGTTGCACCAGCCTCAAATGAACCGTACATACAATATCGCGCCTGCATAAGAAAGAAACTCAACAGGTACAATATAGGAGAAACACATGTTCAATGTTATATCAAGATACAATTCCAATACGAGATAAACGTGTGCATATAGCAATGCAAGTGAAAAGTGCATAGCAATGCAAGTGAAAAGTGCATAACAATGCAAGTGAAGTGTACATAGCAATGTAAGTCAAAAGTGCATAGCAATGCAAGTGAAAAGTGCATAACAATGCAACTGAAACGTGCATAACAATGCAACTGAAATGTATGCTCCATGCAACATTAAGACACGCATTTCATGCCAAGGTGAGAAGTGCACATTCTATACATGCAAGGTTAAAATGTGTTCCATGCAATGTATATACTCTATGCAATATAAACACAAATACCTATTTAACACAACGCACATATGTCATGCAAACGCGATGATGCATGTCCGATGCAAAAGTGAAAGAGGCATATAACAAATGCGAACTTCGTGAACGTGATAAGAACACTGTAAAGCCACACATTCAAAGATAATTTTGAATCTAACAGTATACAAGGATACGAAAAAGGATACATTTTGTGTGTATCGAGTGCCGCACATGGAAAACATGGTTCGAGATCACCACGGTGGTTGCTTAAGCTTCGAAAGTGTATTTTCTTGCACTTTCTTGAGAGATGAGGGTACAAATAAATAGAAAAAACCCAAACAAGGGCATTGGAGGTCCATTGGCCACAAGAGGGAGCTATCTGCTAGCCATCGGCCACAAGAAAACTCCATCGGCCAAAAAAGTGGCCAGCCGGCCAACAATTTGGCTGATCGGCCAAAAGTGGAAGATTCAGAGCAGTTTTATCCATTTGCCTCGGGTCTTTAAGTATAGGGTTCCAAACCCTATTCTTTCACATCTCTTGTCGAAATCCTTCCTCCTCTCTCTCTAGATTGTTTTCCTCGCTTTGATCCGAGCTTTACACACGTTTTCAAACCTCCCAAAACTTTCGATTCGCAAAACCCTCGTTGTTTCAAACACTTTGAACCGATTGAAAAGTGTTTTTGGTGCCACATTCTTGATTTCCATCACTTGGGGTTTGTTTCCCCCGAGTTACCCTTGATCTTCGTGCCTTCTTCCGCACTTCGACATTTTCTTCCATTTTTCACCCCTCGGAGTTGACTTTCGATTGACTTTTGGCATTCTTGCCGATTTTCCATACCTTCATTCTTCTCAAGATGGCGGACAATGTTCCACATGGTGGGGCTCCTGCAGGGATGGAGATGGATCCCAAGTTCGAGCCTTTGCCGCTCGGCATTTGGCCTTTCGACCTGACGACATACAATCCTGACGTACACGTGTTGCCTCCCGACAGTATTCGCCAGTTCAAGAGCTTTGCGCGAGGTGCTCCGGAGGACCTCTTGCTACGCAAGCCGGAGTCGCACTTATCCTATGGCGCTGCTGAGGTATACTCTTCCTCTTTACTTTCTGCAATGTAGGTCATATGCTTCGGATAGCCAATATCACTCTTCATCTGATTAACCCAAACACACTCGTACATCACATGCCTAGTTCATTCTGAGCACATTGATATATGATACTTCTGTCAACTCGAACATATGTACACACTACACTTCTATCAATTCTAACACATGCATACACTGTATTTCCTGACACTGCTTCGCATTTGTTTATCTTGAACACAGGGAGATTCTCATGCCTTCCGGGGTTATGGGAACACCATTGCACGAGGCTTGGTACATGGAGTTACCCGATGATGTTCGCTACATCGTCGACGAGGCCGATTTTGGCGTATTCTGCATGGGACTCTCGCGCCTTACTGCAAGTCGGCCTCTTCTAGGCACTTTAGTGGAGAGGTGGTGGGACACCACCGATTCCTTCCACCTTTCTACAGCAGGGGAGATGACGATGACTCCGTTCAACTTCTCCATGCTCACTGGCATTGGAGTAGGGGATGATCCGATCCCTTTCGACACTGATATGGGCGAGTTGGATGCCGCTCAGATTTACTTGCTGGGGACTCGCCCACCCCTCTCCCGACCAGGGATGGTGTGGTATTCATGGTTCGCGGACTACTTCAGAGGGGGACGCCGACGACCCGCGAGGAGATCGAGTACTACGCCCTGGGGTTCCTCATGTTCTTGTTGGGCACTACTCTCTTCGCCGACCGGGCGAACATCGTTGGCCTCTACCTCTTGAGCACACTGGTAGACGTGGCTCACATCCGGCGCTATGACTGGGGTGGCGCAGGCCTGGCGACACTGTACGGATATATGAGTTCCTCATCTCACCGGAGTGGGCACTTGCTAGGAGGCTACTGGCGAGCCTGGGAGGTACATCTTTCCCTTCTACTTTACAGTTCTGCTTTACATTATCTGTACACCACGCACACTGCATACACGCAATTTTCTTTACACTAGTTTCACACTGCACAAGACACTGCACATCATCCTCTGATTTCTACTTTATCTGTATACTGCTTTACTGATAAACATACTCATTATTGCCCTTTCACATTTTGTAGTTGTGGGTATATGCCTACTTCCTGAGGCTTGCTCCAAAGCCGGAGGTAGAGATGCCCCCCATGGTTCCATATTCTCATAGGTATGATGTGAGATGCGAGCGGAGGCTGCGAGAGTCTTTCTCATTCTCCCGTTGATATTTTGACACTGTAGCCGCAGCGGAGGTATTTCAAACCTTACAGTTCATCTGAGCTTTGCTTTATATTGCACTTTCAATAGCAGATAACAACCTGTATATCCATCATTTGCAGATCACCTGGCAGTCCTGGGCAGTGCTGCCTGACGTAGTTAGAGACCAGTATATGGGTGCTCGGGAGACTGCCCGATTCCGGGTTTTGCTTAAGGGTCCGGTCTGTCGGGCATGGTACTTGGGAGAGCGCTTCTTGCGACAGAGCCTCGGTTTGCCTAAGCAGATAGTCCCGATGCCGCCTCCTTCGTACATGAGGCATACAGCGACGTACACCCCGCAGGAGATGACCGATTTCACGATACTTTGGGATGCTGACTTCTTCAGGCTCGACGGCGACTATACCGTCTTCATCCAGACACATCTCATGCAGCCTCTGGCCAGTGTTCGCCGAGGTGAGAGAGAGAGACTTGTAGCCACAGCAGGAGGAGTGGGAGGATCCAGGGCAACCCAGGCCCATGGTAGGAGGGGTTCCCGGAGGGGACAGAGGGCGGAGTGGCCAAACCTGCCCACTACTATGACATGCCGAGGACAGGCTGGGGAGACTTATCAGATTCCCATCGCTCCTCCCCGAGCTGGTCATGAGCTCGTCGGAGTTTGAGGCTCGACCCCAGTATATGCTATAATTTACATTCTGCACATTCATTTCATTTCAGTTGATAACTCACAGATTACTAATTACCTCAACACTTTTGCAGGCTTCCATAGAGTACACTGGGTAGGCTCTGGAGCTGTCGGCTTCAGTGATGGGGATGCTGCAGAGAAGCATGGACCTGCTCAGTATCTACGGTATTTCGGTAAGTTCTTTCAACCTCTCCTAAAACCCTCGTAATCTGCTCTCCATACTGATCTGATGCATCACATTGTCAATACGTTTGATACACCACATTCATATACCACTCACGGTACCGATACACTGCATCTCATATACTGGCCACGGCCCTCATACACTGCAATCATTCATTGCTCACGGCGTTCATATACTGCTCACAGCATTCATACACTGTAATCATATACTGCATTTGATATCATACTCAACTTCACATAGCATAACTGATGCATTTGCCAAATTGTTCTTTTCAGGCCCCATTCCAGATACCAGCCACAGCAGACGCATCGGCGGGACCTTCAGTGCCTCCCCGAGTAGTAGGGGGAACGGGACGAGGGACTCCAGCGCACAGTCGGAACAGAGCCGGGCGTGCTCACACCAGGAGTAGTTCACGGGCACCTGTCCCAGATGATGACGAGTCTGATGAGGAGGCAGTGAGTCCACAGTCTCTGATAACCGTGTCCCTTATTATGTTAATTGGTCCTTAATACGAATGTGATTATGTGTTTTGATATGATTTCGTGTGCGATTAGGTGAAAATATGTGGTTTTGAATTTCTATCTGTTCACCGTAGGAATATCTGTTTAATTGTCTGCTTTGGAAATTAAATTGAAGGCCTGACCGGCCGCAGAGCCCGGAATTGATTATGCATTGTGATTGGCATAAATTTTAGAGCCTACGGTGAAATTTAATTGTAAATTGATTCAGATCAAATTAAATTGATTTAATTAGTGAATTAGTGCTCTATTATTTGATATTAAATAATATAACAAGAGGGGCTTTAATATGGGCACTACACAACCAATTTCTTCCTTTTAGGTTCACTTGGCTGATGATAAACTCTAAGGAAAAGGAGAGGGTCGGCTAGAGAGAGAGAGAGGTGAAGGAAATTGGGGTTTTGGTCTCAAAGCTTGTGACTCTTGAAGATTATTCAAGAATTTGCTATTGATTGAAAAATTGAACCTCTAGGTAAGCAATTGATTCTTGAATTCATGAGTGTACTGTGTAATCTTGTGTGTTCAAAGTCGATTAATGGTCAAGAACAAGAATTGAAATGAATTGAGTTGATCATGTTGAATTGAAGGT